>SJYX01017288.1:404731-450528 GCA_006410675.1 Oreotragus oreotragus | reverse complement strand
AAAAAAAAGCAAGTCAATTAACACATACAGTTTTATTCCATTTATGGAAAATTAAGAGACAACATGCAAAAGTAAGCAATATATGAGCTAGTATTAGAAACATATGGTTAAGAATATAAAGGAAAATAGGGAAATGATAAACATAAAATCAAATTTATTGTGATTTTCTCTGAGTTACATATGAATGAAAGAGACTCAGAATAGGTGACACAAGAGATTTCAAAGGAATGTTAATATTCCATTTTGTGATTTTATGATCCATTTATAAGCATTCTTTGAATAATGGTTTTTGTCCATTACTTATATTTTATAAATATTTCTTAAAATCTATTCAATTTTTATAAAAGAATTAAAAGTATTAATATAAAGTGAATGGTTTTATTAATGGTCACATATTCAATACAATTTACTTTTAATGTACTAAAGCAGATAGAATTATAAATCTGTAAATGTTCAAAAAAATGCATTGAAATGTTTTATGTAAAACATAAAAACAATTTAAAGAAACTCCCCAGTCTTGCTATATTTAAAATGGATAACCAACAAGGACCTACTGTATAGCATAGGAACTCTGCTCAGTATTATGTGGCAGTCTGGATGGAAGGGGAGTTTGGGAGAGAACGGATACATGTATATGTATGGCTGAGTCCTTTTGCTGTCCACCTGAAACTGTCACAACATTGTTAATCAGCTTTACTCCAATACAAAATAAAAAGTCAAATAAAGAAACTTTCTAGTGTCAGTCTTTACTTGGAGCTGTCACTGAATTCTACTTCCTTGCTGGCAACGGCACCCCACCCCAGTACTCTTGCCTGGAAAATCCAATGGACGGAGTAGCCTGGTGGGCTGCAGTCCATGGGGTCGCTGACAGTCAGACAGACTGAGCGACTTCACTTTCACTTTTCTCTTTCATGCATTGGAGAAGGAAATGGCAACCCGCTCCAGTATTCTTGCCTGGAGAATCCCAGGGATGGGGGAGCCTGGTGGGCTGCCGTCTATGGGGTCGCACAGAGTCGGACACGACTGAAGTGACTTAGCAGCAGCAGCTAGCACTTAGTAAGTGATAAACTAGGACCAAAAGAGTGCATTAAAAATTCCACCCAATGATTAAATGTCTAATTGCAAATAAAACAAACATTTATTGAGTACCTATCATATACATGGTAATATGTATACCTAGACAGCATATGAAAAAGCAGAAATATCCCTTTGCCGACAAAGGTCCATATGGTCAAAGCTATGGTTTTTCCCAGTAGTCATGTGCAAGTACAAGAGTTGGACCATAAAGAAGGCTGAGCACTTTCGAACTGTGGTGTTGGAAAAGACTCTTGAGAGTCCCTTGGACTGCAAGGGGATCAAAACAGTCAATCCTAAGGAAATCAATCCTGAATGTTCATTGAAAGGACTGAAGCTGATGCAAAGAGCCGACTCATTCAAAAAGACCCTGATGCTGGGAAAGATTGAGGGTGGGAGGAGAAGGAAGCAACAGAAGATGAGATGGTTGTATGGCATCTTTGACTCAATGGATATGAGTTTGATCAAACACTGAAGGACAGGGAAGCCTAGTGTACTGCATGCAGTCCATGGTATCAGAAGAGTCAGACACGACTTAGTGTCTGAGCAACAACCTGGAATTCACAAAACACAGAAGATACTCAGATCTTCTCCACCTCTTACTAGGAATTTCTAAATAATCCACTAGTTTCCCTCTCTTGCACACTCTATATAGCAAGCCTACCCTAACTCCCATCCTTGTGGCTCCCAGACACACCTTTCTACTGTGCAGAACTTCAAACAATATCCATCTTATGATAAAATTTGAAAATGGATTTCTCTGATCATTCTTATCTTTGAAAGCATCTGATCGACCTCATTATATTCCAGGCCCATAAATTTAAATGCCTATCAGGGCCAGGGAAGGCATTAGATGAGAGACTCCTATCAAGCATAAGAAAAAACATCAAGAGCAGAAGCTCTATGCAAAAAAAGGCAACAGCTAAACTGGTCTAGCCAAGTATTGCCTCATAAGAATGGAAGCTCTGTGTTCTTTTTTCTTAAGAAAAGTATGAAATTCAGATTTTTTTAAAACTGAAATCACATAACTTTTCAACTCAAAACCCTAAAAAGACCCGCTGACCTACACAATAAAATGCAAACTCCTTGATTTTAGCATGTAAGTCTCTTCAAACTCTGTTTCCAAACTAACCTCCTCATGTCTCTTCCCACATGTTATGTTCTGCATTCATCCTTCCTGAACACACCACAGTCCTTGACAGTTCCAAGATGGGAGCACATTTATATAGATTGTGGGCCAACCCCTGATCCAAGTCCACTCACTGCTAAGGACTGATCTGCGCTTAAAGCCACCTCCACTCAGAAGGCTTCCTCAACACCTACAGGACCAAGGCAGCCACGATTTATTACATCTATTTCCTTTTCTTTGTTCATATACATACAGGCTGTCCCTGACTTTCATATTTTCAGCTTCTGAACAGCCAGCACTTTCATGCATTATACATCGACACTCCAAAGTGCCTTTTGTATGCCAAATCCAGACTTTCATACATCAGCAGATCAACGAACATTTTGCACTAATGTATGGTGGCACCGCCTGACAGCCAAGAGTTCTGTTTGGGCAGCCATGCCATCTTTGTCTGTAAAGAGCAGCCTCTATGTAATTATTTGAATATTTTTTGCTCTTTGCCCTTATTATTTTGCCAAAATGAGTGGAAAATGAACATTGAAAATGCTGATAATAGTAATAAAAACTGTAGGTCTCATGAGCTTAATACAGTTGAAACAAAGATGAAATCATTAGGCATTCCCATTACAGCACCTCTTTAACCCCAATCAGCCTCTAATCAGACTTAAGCCCAGTCAACTGTACTCCGACTATGAAGGAAAGAAATATAAGACTAAGGGTATAGTATAAAATACTAGAAATAAATTGTTGAAGACTGTGTGTTAATGGCAAGGTGTAATTAGAGAGTATATCATATATTTTAGATCTCAAAGGAAAAAGAAAACTCTAACATAATTTTTTTTTTAACTTTTAACATTATGACTCTATTATGTGTTTAAGGAAAGTATTATATACAAATCCATAGATATTTGATGGGTGTTTTCACTGGGAATCACAGTGCCTTTTTACTATATCCTTAACATTTGGGTGGAGAAGGCAATGGCACCCCACTCCAGTACTCTTGCCTGGAAAATCCCATGGATGGAGGAGCCTGGTGGGCTGCAGTCCATGGGGTCGCTAAGAGTCAGACATGACTGAGCGACTTCACTTTCACTTTCATGCATTGGAGAAGGAAATGGCAACCCACTCCACTGTTCTTGCCTGGAGAATCCCAGGGACGGGGGAGCCTGGCGGGCTGCCACCTGTGGGGTCACACAGAGTCGGACACGACTGAAGCGACTTAGCAGAAGCAGCAGCAACCTTTGGGTAGGAGAAGGCAATGGCACCCCACCCCAGTACTCTTGCCTGGAAATCCAATGGACGGAGTAGCCTGGTGGGCTGCAGTCCATGGGGTCACTAACATTCAGACAGTCTGAGCGACTTCACTTTCACTTTTCACTTCCATGCATTGGAGAAGGAAATGGCAACCCACTCCAGTATTCTTGCCTGGAGAATCCCAGGGACGGGGGAGCCTGGTGGGCTGCCGTTTATGGGGTCGCACAGAGTCGGACACGACTGCCACGACTTAGCAACTTAGCAGCAACCTTTGGGTACCCTTGATTCGCTTGCTCCCTAATTTGCTTACTTATTCATACATCATCCTAAAGTGCTAAGGAACCTATCCATGCTCATCCTCCACTCGACAGCCACTGACTTCTAAGGGGAGGCTCTGGCACACCTGCCACCAACAGAGATGGATAATCAATTTAGAGCCAAGATAGCATGAACCTTGTGGAGCAAATAAATGAGACCTCAAGTTCTAGGGAATGAGAAAGAGTATACTAACCTTTTCTGGCTGTATGTCAAGTACTCTGTATAAGTACTTTATTTATTCTTATAAAAACTTGTCAGGGATCATTGAACAGATGAGGAAAATGCACTCTGTGACTTACCCATGGTCATGAAAACAGACAGGCAACCAAGCTACCATTTAAAATCAACTGCCTCTGAATCCAAACTGAATCCTCTTTCAAAAACACAGTGCCTTCAGTATGCTCAGTATTGCAGATACTGGGTTATTACAGATACAAGACTATTATCAAATGATCAAATGATGTATGTTCTTCCGCTCCATTCTTTAAACTCGTCCCTCTGGGCTGATTTCAATTTCTTTTTCAGAAAGTTCTAATGCAGTCATTTATCAAATGGTTGGTTTGAATAGCTGTTACAAAGAAACATTTTATTCTCCACTCGATGAGTAGTGGGTTTTGTTATTGTTTGTTTTAGTATTAAACGTTTCACACAGCTCACTTAGAGCCAAAGTTTTCTGAAACGAACTCCTTGTGTTCTTTTCAGGAGTGAACTTTCTCTTTGCGCATCGTCTTACTATTCAAAGAGATTTTGAAATTTAATGATAAACATGAAAGATAGAAGGCAAGAGGAGAAGGTTACAACAGAAGACAAGGTGGCTGGATGGCATCACAAACTCCATGGACATGAGTTTGAGCAAGCTCTGGGAGTTGGTGATGGACAGGGAAGCCTAGCGTGCTGCAGTCCATGGGGTCGCAGAGAGTCGGACACAACTGAGCGATTGAACAAGATGAAAATTATAAATAGCGTATGCAATAAGATGAATATCAAGCCTAAATCTCCTGCTCACAGTAATATACAATACGATGTCATGGGATCACAGCAGTTTCAAATATGTTTTTAATCTTTAAATGTGTGTTTAAACACACTCATGAAAATTGAGGACTATTCTTGAGTATATATTACTCCCTTTCTCACCAGGCCTTTCTTCCTTAAGACATTGCAATTAGTTCATACAAATCTAATAAATCCATGGGTTGAAGTTTTCCAGCACATACCTGATGAATTCCACTTGCTTGTTTTTCTTGGTCTCTCTATAGAATTTAATATGTGCATTATCCCTGATCTATTTCTGTCTCATAATCTGGCCCTTCTGAAATGGACAAATATCATAGGTTTTAGAGACTCTGCTTTCTGGCTGCAATTACTGACCTGCGCCGGTATCTACTTCTACTGGTTGGATGCTCACTAAAGACATAATTGGCTGCCCTCTCAGATATACAGTGATCCCTTTAACCTGCTGCTGTTAGTGCTGCTGCTCATAGCTCATATCTTAACCCCCTCAGACAGATAATCTTCAAGGTCCTGGAATCGCCTAACTGGAGGTAACTGAGAGAAACACCCCACATTGGGTGACTGAGCCAGTCAGTAACTAACGTGGATACAAAAGCCCTGCTTCCTCGAGGTGGGACAGAATCTCTGATGCAGGTTATGCTCCAGTGCTTCCCTGTGGGGTTAGGCTCATGCTGGATACTTGAAATCAGGTCTTTGCTTGTTGTTGTTGTTGTTGTTTTTTTCCTTCCTTTTCCCTATCCTCCTCTCTGACTCATGTAGAAACTCCTCCTGAACATACACTCTTTCCTAGTTTAAGCCATTGTCTTAGCTGAGACTCTACTTCCAAAGAAACTGACCTCAGAAAATGCCTAAAATCAAAACAAAAAGTATGTGGCTTTTTTTGTTTATTTGTTTACCCCTGAGAATTAAGGGGCATAAACCAGTTTATTGGTTACACGACTGTGAAATTCTGGACTGGGATTTTCCAAAAAATCTGTTACTTGTCTGCTGTATTAAACCGGAGCTAAAAATGGATATTGAGATTCAGCCTGGGAACTTCAAAATTATTGCCTTTCCACTTCTTTGTGTCTCCACCAACCTTCTAGGCATACCTGTGGCTCTCCTGGAATAAATTTGACCCTGGTGGAGGCGGAGATTCAGAGCTTCAAGATCTGTGAACCTATGAAGGTGGGCATTTCCGTAGTGTAGTGCTTATCACGTTCGCCTCACACACGAAAGGTCCTCAGTTTGTAATGAAGCAGAAACATATTATCTGGCACTTCCCAGGGGGTGTTAGTGGTAAAGAACCTACCTGCCAATGCAAGAGACATAAGAGATGCAGTTCAGTCCTTGGGTTGGGAAGATTTCCTGGAGGAGTTCATGACAACCCACTCCAATATTCTTGCCTGGAGGATCCTATGGACAGAAGGTCCATGGAGTCCATAGAGTCACAAAGAGTTGGACACAACTGAACCGACTTAGCTTGGGATGTTGTAGCTCTGTGGATAACTGAATAAAGCTATTTTAATAGGAAGAAGGCACAGGACAAAAGAGACAATCTGAATAACTTGACTCCGAAAAGGCAAAGATAATTTCCATAACAAAGAGTTAACAATAAAATCAAGAGATGGAGCACTGAGGTTTAGAGGGTGAAATCAAGGCTGCGCTTGGTGCATGCAGTGTTAGGAAGCACTGACCATATTCACCCAAGTCCCTAGGATCAGTAGTGATCTTTTACAACTGAGCTTTTTCACATGCCTGGAGACTGAAACGCTGTCTGCTTTCTTAGAGATCAAGTAAATTTGACTCCCATCAGAATGCAGTTTTTNAAAAAAAAATGGGCCTTTGACATCTATCATTAAAAGCAGAATACAAATGCATGAATCATTTTCCTTTATCCATCTTTATGTAATAATCAAGAAAGATGCCTTTAGAAGTCATTTGGTTTATCAACTAGGCAATAGTGCATTTAATCCAAACTAAAAAAGAAATTACTTGGAAAAGAAAGGGACTCCAAGAAGGGGAATAGCAGACATATGCTCAAACTGTGAGATTTCAAATGATATGTCATAAGATGTAATATCTAATCACACGTGTAGAAGAGAACCATTTCTTTGTGGAAAAGAAAAACTAAAGATACTTAAGCATCAGATAAGTGCCTAGAGATACTACAAATGTTTTGCAAAGCCATGTAAAGCAATTAAGTCAAACTTAAATTCACTGTCAGATTTTTCTATTCAAACAAGAATCCGCCAGGAAAGATTGATGTCTGTTGGATCTTGCCATTTTGTTAACAGGGGGTCACAAGTCCTACTTATTACCTGATTCTGAAAAATATTCAAGAACAGATTGAGAATCTTGGACCTAATGTCTAAGTGAGAACAATAAAAACAGTGTTCAGCTGCCATTACATAACTTCTCTCTTCATTATCGCTCAGCAGATGATATTTATTTTTCTGTTTCATATTCTGCTTTCTAACCTGAGCCACAGGCCAGATTCTCCTCCTCTGTAACTCTGCAGGCATTCTTCGGTTTGTACCTTTTGTGTGATTCTGCTTGGCATTCTAAATATGGCTCATTCTCCTGGGTTTCAATACATTTCTTGAATTTCACCTACAGACCTTAATGGAGTTGAGTGCCTTGGAATAAGGGGTAGTTATCAGCAGGAGAAATCTAGAGATATTATGGGCTTGGACCAATAGTAATTAAATTTCTATTTCATAAATTGGGGGTGGGGAGGGAGAATCTTCTTTGAAGAATGGATTTCACAATTCTGCAATTCAAATTACAATGTATTGCTGTAGTATAGTGACTACTCTCTAAAGTAATATAGTTACTACACTTTTTGATAGCTTCAAAAATGGTTTATCAAAAATGGATTTCCAAAATCTAACCTTTGCAGTCTGAGATTTCTCGAAAACAAAGCTGGATTTCTTTATTGCCCAAATTACAACAACCCAGGCCTCTTGTCTAAGAAATATAATTCCTGAAATAAGGTCAAAACAAAATCCCTCCAGTCTTTATTTAAAAAATATGTTTTTTAAATGTTCCAAGTGTTTCACACAATGTTTGCATGAGGTGGTCATGCACTCTGGAAGTGCCCGACAAACTTGACATAACCTTCAAGAGACAATCACTTACTCTGAACATTTGTAATATTTCCAACAATTACTTTTTCCAGCTCTCTTTGATGATTCATGCTAAGGGTAGAGAACCGGAAGGGATATTTTCCTTCAGAGCCACAAAAATAACCAAGATGTACTTTTCTTTCAGCCATACATTTCAACATGCATAAACTCTCTGGCTGATATTTCTTGCCATTTGGTCCAACTATACTTCCTGAAGACACTGTATGAAAAGAACTAGTCTAATTTAAGAAGGAATCTGTCCCTGGTAAAACAATACGTACAAAAATGAAAAAAGAAATCATTCAATTTAGCCAACTTCCTTACAGCCTTGATCTTAGAATCTGGTTTTTAAATAGAAAACTTAAACAAAAGTCACTATACAAGTCATTTTGCTCTCAGTACAATTAGGATCATTTTATGGAAAATAGTTTATTTAAATTAATTTTAAGGTCAGTGAAATTTACATAACCTAAATAGATCTCTTCTTCATGCATAGTCTCAAGTATATATCATTTTCCTTTGTGATCAAAATTTTCATGTATAAGTTTATTTTCAGAGAAATTTACCATAATTTTTTCAAAGATTTATTAAAATGAGTATGACTTCCCCAAAATACCAAAAGGTAAAATATTCTGAAACAACTTAATTCAAAAAATACTTTTTAGGAAAAGACTAAAATCCACATACACATAAAGGATATAAAGTTACATATTTACAGACTCACTACTGTGTTCAGATGGCAGTAACTATTGAGGCACTTTGAGCCATGGAATCTGCTCAACTGAGACAGGTATCATGATCAGAACTAAGAATTACAACACAAAACCTGCTGAAATTATCATAAACTGTTACTACTTCTGAGTCTGATTCAATGAAGCTATTATTTTTACTGGAAATGGAGATAAAACTTGAGGAGGAAAGCATAATAAAAGTATTCAAAGAAGTAAATTAATTTATTTATTTTTATTTATTTTCAATATTTTAATGGTATTATTTGTTAGGTATTTGCTATACCTGTGGGAAGCACACATTTCCTACATGGAAAAACACAGCTAGAATTTTAGGTCATTGGTTTTCTTAAAGTGTGGTTTCTGGACCAGCAATTGCAGCATCTCCTGGGAACCTGTTGGAAATGCCAGTTCTCAGGCCCCACCTCAGATCTATCAAATCAGAGGAACTCCAAGAGGACACTCAGCAAACTTTTCACAAGCCCTCCAGGTGATACTGATGCACATTCAAGTTTTAGAAACACTGTTCTAGATGATCATTTGTAGGATGGAATGAATTCAAATATAGACAAAGCTACAAAATATTTTGCATAATCGACTCAGAGAACATGAGGAAACTCCAGGAGATAGTGAAAGACACAGAAGCCTAGTGTACCATAGTCCGTGGGGTTGCAAAGAGTCAGGCATAACAGCAACCAAACAACAACAAAATATTTTGTGATAATTTAAATAATACACTTATATAGTGCTTCATCAATTACAAAGTACTTTCAAATGCATTAATCTCACTTGATCTCTCAATATTATTGTGATAGTAACTGTGAAGGTACTCATATTTTCATTTTGTAAGATTAAATTGAATGTGAAAAAGGTTAAATAAATTCACAATGCTATTTAATACAACTTGGTGAGAACCTAGATCTCAGGTAGTAAAACACTTATGCTGTTATTAAGACAGAGTTGATCAGAATTAATATGGATACTTTGTTTAACACTATCCACTGGCATCCAAACAATGTTTTAAACTCTTTAAAATTTTTTAATGGAGTAACATTCAAAAATGCTGTCTTAGAAAGGATTTAAAATAGATATTCAAATGAGGCTCTATCTCTGACCAAAATCAAATTAAATAAATTCTCAAAGTTCTAGTTGACAATTTTACTGATAAACAGAATACTCATTTATTTTTGCTACTGTTGAAAGGAAAAACAATCAACTGTCCCAAATGGTCTCAGTTCAGTTCAGTTCAGTCACTCAGTCATGTCTGACTCTTTGCAACCCCATGGACAGCAGCACACCAGGTGTTGTAGAGAAGTTAATGCCTTGACTAGGCAAACACGAAATAGAAGTACTTGAAACGTAGTTATCAAGGTAAAATACACCTACAGGAATCATGTAGTGTAGCCCCCTGCTTACAGAAAATACTTCATAAATCCTGGATTTAAAGAGAGAACTGACGAACCTCTTCCCATCCTGCTATTTTTTCCCCCTTTGACTGAATTCCTAGTTAAATTCCAAGATTTCTGTTCAAGCCAGCATTTTCTCATTCAACGTTTATTGAGTACCCACCATGTGCCAGGCACATACCTGAATACATTAACTCCAAAAGTGAAATGCAAACCATGCTATAACTAAAATGTAGCTTTTTATACAGTACGGTGTTTTTATGCTAAGAGGTCTATATTCTCCACTAAACTGAACTTTTAAATTTAGCACGTTTTAATGTCCCAAGCACTGCTCCATCTTATCTAACACCTCAAAGTCTAAGACAGAGGTATTTTTACTCCACATTTATAAATGAGGCAAGCAAAGAGCAGAGCTCTTCAGTAATCGAGGGAGCTACACAATAGGAGACTGAGCTTCCAACTGAGGGTTGTCTCACTGTAAAGAAAGAGTTTTTCCTATAAATCATCCACTATCCATTCTTCCTATCTTTCAGTGAGTCACCATGCCTCTTATGTCCTCACCTTCAGAAGTACTCAACAATTCAGCAATTCTGAAATACCCACTTAAAAAAAAAAAAAAAAGCCTATCTTGTTTGTATTTAGTTTTAGACGAGCTGTACTTCAAATTGTTTGAAATACCTACAAGAAATTTTGAATGCACTTGCATATAGTATTAGCTATATAACGTAAACATAAGTGCCTCACTGAAAGTCAAAATCAAGCATAGGATTAGGTTCTTCAAAGAGACAAGGTTGTGACTTAATACTATTTACTACCTTATTTGCAAGGATCACGTCCTCCAAATACTCTTAACAGTTGTACATATGTGTTCAAAGAGAGGTCTGTAGATCAAGGCAGTGATTTTCTAAATACTAAAGTCTCAGAGCACTCCGAGGGATCTGTTGATTAACCCAGTAGGATATTAATTATGAACACATCTGCCATTCTTACACTTTGCTCTTTTTCTTTAAACAGAAGTGGAGTAAGTCAGACCTGTGTGTATGATTAGGTGCAGCTAGCAATGCATGATGAGCTAGATTTAGATACATTTACAAAGCATCAGATAAAATGAAACAGTTTACTAGAAAACATAACTTGTACTGAGATTAAAAGTCTAAAGTAGGAAAAAGTTGTTTTTAAAAAGCTTAACCTTAAATGAAACAGCATATGAGGTGAGTGAATGTGAAAAAAATAGATAGCTTTATTGTTTCTCAAGAACAGGAGTATTTATAGTTCCTCTACTTTGTGACTCATCACTGTGCTATAAAATATTTGGGGTATTACTCATAACTACAAAAAAGACAGGCTAGAATAGTTTGATGTTAGGGTAAAAGACGAGGTGAACAAGCTGGCAATCTACATGTGACATTCTCATTTATTCAAAAATGGACAATTTCTATAATTTTGGGCTACTTTTCTTTCTTTGTATAAATGAGTATATTATTTAAAACAAGTGATCGTCCATGTGCCTCACATCTAAAATTATAAAAACAGGCAAAATGGAAATATGGCATAGGAAGTACAAGAAATGTAGCAGATTATAATTAACCCCCCTTATATTTATTGAGCTAGGTAAGTTTATGATTATCACACAGGCACGCTTTGAGGACTGGCAGCATTTCCTTTAAGCATTCCTTCTCTGCAGCTAAGATGAACACCAGGAGGACATAGACATAACAACAAAGACGAAGAAGAGGAGGAAGCATTGCTAATGGATGAGAAGACTGAGATGATACAAATCCTCTAACTCCAACAGCACATTTTTATAGATATGATTAGTAGTTTTAAGCAGTAACTTAAAACTTTTCACTAAGTAGTATGCTAAAATGAAGTTAACCTTCCACAACAATAAGCTTTTCTTAAAGAAAATGCTGATTGATTATCAGTTGCTCTAAATCATTTCAAGAATACAGAAAAAAGCAATTCAAAATGCTACTCGTTTTCCAGGAACACAGTACTATATTTCCTCTCAAGAAAAAATGTACCAGTTTTGTTCATTAACTTTTGCTTATAAGTACCACTGCATTTGGTCAATTAGATTTCTAGAATTTTACCATTAAGATTTTCACTTTCAAGAGAGATTGTAATTGGCCAAGTTTTTGTACTTCTTATTTCTTCTAAATAATGGAGAAGGCTCTTTTTAATGGTAAAAAAGAAAAACATTGGGAAAAGCTTATTCTGAAATATCGTTAGGGGGCTTCTGTGGACTTGGAATTGTGTTAAAGTCACATAACATACATCTGTATCAAAATACATAAAATAAATATAGCTGGGTTGGTTTCTTCCATGAATATAAACTAACACCGGATACTGGCTTTATCTTCTAGAATATCAACCTGGAAGAAGGTAAAATGTTCTGTCAATTGATCTGAAAACTACTGAACAATTCTTGAGTAACTGAAGGTGGGAGGTTCTGGAGTATGTCTATATGTGTTGGAGGTGGGGCTCTCATCCTTGACACTCTTGACATCTTGAGTCAGATAATCCTTTGTGGTGTGAAGCTGCCCTCTGTATTGTATGTTTAGCATACATACAATACTACTGCCTCTACTCACTAAGCACCACTAACCCTAGCGCCCCCTTTCCCTAGACATAAAACTAAAAAAAAACCTGCGTCCAGACCCAGACAATATTCCATTGGAAGGCACTGCGAACCCTGGATACAGATGATTTCAACCTATTATCTCTCCCAAAACTTATGTCAAGACACAGGTATAGCCTCTAATTTATAACAAGGCAAACATTTTGAGTTAATAAAGTGATTCACTGCAAAGATCAAATTAGGGATATGCTCTTTTAATTCAAGTCTAATAGCCTCCAGGTTGCCACTATAAAACTGAGAGAGAAAAAAGTATTAGGAGCAAAGACATACAGCAGATTAAAAGACAGTATGTAAAAAGAAGAATTTGGGGTGGGCTTCTGGAACATGAAAACTTACTAGAAACAGACTTGAAACCTATTAAGTTTGTAAAGCTACTGCATTGCCAAAGAAACTACATTACTGGTTGAAAATTTGTCTGCTGAAGACTTAAAAACAACTCTGCCTCCTAGTCTTCCAAGAGTAAGAAATGGGCTGAGAATAAGGTGCTAAAGTTAAAGAGGGCACATTCCTCAGCATCTACTTCACAGGGGACCCCTTGAGAATAACAAACAAAGGAATGGAGGAGAATCATGATCTAATTGGGGGAAGGCAATGGCACCCCACCCCAGTACTCTTGCCTGGAAAATCCAATGGACAGAGTAGCCTGGTGGGCTGCAGTCCATGGGGTCGCTAACAGTTGGACGGACTGAGCGACTTCACTTTCACTTTTCTCTTTCATGCATTGGAGAAGGAAATGGCGGGCCACTCCAGTATTCTTGCCTGGAGAATCCCAGGGACGGGGGAGCCTGGTGGGCTGCCGTCTATGGGGTCACACAGAGTCGGACACGACTGAAGTGACTTAACAGCAGCAGCATGATCTAATTAAGGAAATTTCCACCCATTCCATGCCCAACCCTCCACCCCCTCATGGTAGGGGCTTCACCTTATCTGTGCAGCAGGATTTCACAATTGGTTTGAAGGAAGAACTGCTGGATTATTCCCAATCCTTCCCATTTCCTAATATTGCATTGTTGGCATTTGGGAGAGAGGACAGATATAATTTGTCTTTAAGTTCACGGGTCTTGAGGAAAAGTGAAGATACAATTAGATCTACTTCAGAGGCTATCTTAAACCTAGAATTCTTAGACTTTGAATTGTATGCAGTGATTGGACACATTTTTGATTGTCTCCCAGGGGAGGGGTTGAATTTGTCCTATGAGTGGGGTGAAAGGAGCAAGGTGATAATCTGTGACTGGAAGATTAGGTTGTGACAAAAACAATAACTTATCAAATACCCATATGGTTCTCTACATGTCCCAGCCCCCTTTACAGTGAAATTAAAACTATTTGACTAGTTCTAGCCTCCAAAGGGTTATAAGCAGAAGTGACATGAATTACTTACAGGGTGAGACAGTTTAGAGCACAGTGCCTCCTCTAAATCTCTCTTTTTCCCTTTGATGACTCTTTTGGAATCCATATGTTGGGATGGTGGAGGCACAAAATTAAGTGAACCTGAATTTCCAAGTTGTTCTTTGGATGAGAGCTCTGCTGCCCTTCACCAGGCTTTGTTGTGGTAAGCTACTGAGACTAATAGGTGTATTTGTTACTGCAGCATGGACTAGCCTATCCTTCCTAACACAGTTCCCTAACCAAGAGTTCCACCATCATCTCAAACACTGACAGAGGTAGAAAATAGCTCTACAGAAAAAAAAAAAAAGTTAGCTACAAAAAAGCCGACTGCTGGTGAGCGTATTTTTAGGGTTTCATTTGGTAATCATTACACAGTACATTGCAAAGACAAGAAAGAGAAACAGATCCTGGAGTAAAGATTTTAATAGGACCTCACACTTGTTCCCCTCTCTGAAAAGTGATACAGCACGTATGTTCCCTTTTGGTAATGTATTCATCAGCAGGTAGAATATACATTCAGTCCTTTATATAGTAATTTGAGTCCATAAGCTCCTTCCACCTCTGACCATGATGTTGCATTTTATGCAATCAACAAAGAACTTCCATCCCTCAACCAGTAGCCTTTAATGTTGTGCTGTATTTCAACAAGCATCTTGGTTTTTACTAATGGGACTGATATTTGGGGTCTTAGGTTGAGGATAAACTTTCATGCCAAATTATTAAGAACTTTACACTTCTACATTTTCCAAATCCTTTGTCCCTCCACTACCAATTGTCATAACTCACAAAATGTGTTATCTAGTTTATGCAATGAAAAAAATAATTAAAAACCCCCTTCAGCAACAATAGAGAAATGACAAAAGAATGTTTAAGTATAATTGAGTTGTAAATATATTTCCATAAGTGTATAGGTATATATGTGTGTATATGTATGTGTGTATGTATGTGTGTATACATATATATTACCCACAAAAATCACTTCATTATTTTCTTGAATTGGGTTTTGTTCAGAAAAGAAAATGCACAGTTGCTGACTTAGCCATTTTCAGGGTAGCTACCCGTGGCCATCCTGCTGTCCTTTGAAATTCAACATATTCAAAACTTCTCCCTCCACTATTTATCCTCATAATTTTCTGATAATCTGAACTAGCAAACTTTCTCGCATTCACCCATGTATGAAATTCAGAATAATTCTTTTTTCCCTCCATCCTACAAACCGTATGGTGCCAAGTACATCAGTGACCCTCTGATCAAATCCTTTTTCTCCATTCTCACTGCCTGTAGTCTCAAGCAGTCCTTCAACCCTTCATCACCTTTTCCTGATCTTCATAAGAGCTGCTGAACCAATCTTCCTACATAGGGTCTTCTCTTAATGCAGTCTTCACACTTCTATCAGATTAGATTTTTTTTAACCAAGATATAAATTATGCTATTTTCTTACTTAAAATCGGTCAGATTTCCCCCAATGCCACTCGACCATATCTTTATCCTGTCATTAAAAGTCTTCCTCACCGTAAGTCTAATTTTGTAACCACTTCTCTCCTACCTTTATCCTGCTACTGCTGCTGCTAAGTCACTTCAGTCGTGTCTGACTCTGTGCGACCCCACAGATGGCAGCCCACCAGGCTCCTCTGTCCCTGGGATTCTCCAGGCAAGAATACTGGAGTGGGTTGCCATTTCCTTCTCCAATGAATGCATGCATGCATGCTAAGTTGCTTCAGTCCTTTATCCTACATTTCAGAAAATTGGATTTCTCATCATCGCTTGTACTCTTCTAAACCAGGGCTGTTACCAATACCATTCCTTTTGGTCAAAATATTCTGTCTTCCCACTGACAGTCTACTTGTCCTTTAAACTTTCATCTCATTAGTTATATCTTCAGAAAAACCGTTCTCAGTCCCATCAATTGGTACAGAGCCTCTTTGATGGCACTAATCAAAATGTCTTGTTATGGCGCTAGTTAAAATCACTTTCGTTATGCCTTAGCATTATCTGAATTGCTACTAAACTATGAGTTATGTGATGGCAAAAGCTAATGTAAAATATAAATTAAATAGTGGAATAAATTGGTATATGGAAGTAGCATCATCAGTCTACCGTACTAAGTAATCTTTCAGTTTCAACGCTCTTCATTTCTTTCTTCTTCACCTTCACCATAGATATGTGAAAAGTTTCCTTCTTTTAGTCCCACAGTAGCACTCCAGTGTTTTTATGCTGACAGCATTACATAAGATGACATTTAAGCAAGTTTTACTTCTGAGTCCTGGCTTTTTGGACTCTGAATATCAGTGCTCCAGGACTTCCCCACTATTGATCACTCAGTTCTTCTAGCATTATAACAGTATACTGCATCAACTCAGTTCATCCCCATTGGTAGCTCCAAAGAAAACGTATCTTCATGAATATCTTGTTAAATTTATCTAAGCAAAATTCCAGAGAGATTCAGATTCCCATCTCAGTTTCTGCATACCTGCTAACCTTTGTAAATAGAACTACATATCATCCACGTCAATAGAGATACAAAATGAACTCTCAAGGTGGATTATTCTTTTGTGGTTTTTCTTTTCAAGACAAATTCACACATACCTTGGGCCACTAGCCGGTCAAATTAGAACACCGATTTTAAGAAAATACCTATGCGTCTAAGGAGGAGTGTGGAAGTATCAATGTGCCTCTGTTTAAGAATGCCTTGACCTACATTTCAAAAATCTCCTACGAATGGGAACTGTTCCACTTCACACAAGAAATTGGCTGCTAGAGTCCATGGACCTCCTCTCCTCTCCAGTGATGTATCTACTAAACCATTTTTAAAAAATCAATTGAATAAAGGAAAATGTAACATACAGGTCCACACTCATAAACATATGACAATGAAATGCTTAATGAACACTTACTTCAAGGGAAGCCCAATAAAAGAAAGTGAATGAAGTGTCTCTATTTCTCCCATATCCCTTTTTTGGGTGACCAAGTGTTCTAGTTTTCCCTGGACTGAGGGAATTCCCAGGAGAGGGGACTTTCACCCTTAAATCAAGAAAGTCCTTCCAAACTAGGATTAGTTCCTTACCCTACCCTTCACAGATGTTAATATGATAACCTCAGCCCTTTGCAAATTCCAAAATATAGGTACTTATTCAACAATTCACTTTGCCTTTTATTTCCATAAATGATGGAGGCCAGATATGATCTGTTCTTAAGAATTCCAGACATTCACATTTGATCTCAGCAGGTCTAAATCCCCTTTCCCAAAGTGTTTGAATTTCTGGGTCTCCAGCTATAAGACAGTCAGGGAAGCAGTCTTAAGGAACCAGCTGCTCTCTGGTGGCTCAACTGTATTATCTGAAAGAGATTCCCTGCTTGCCTATCTTGGATTTTCTGTCCCTACTCAATCACAAAATGAGAGGAAAATTGTCATGGGGCAAGAAACTTTTCAAACCTCAGAGAGACTCTTCTCTTAGCTAAACCCTTCCATTTATACATCTTGGCAGTAGTCATTAGCAGTGAGAAACCTAAAGAGACAACAAAAGAAAAACGTATGTCTTTTTCAAGAGCTTCTGAAGTGTTGAAAAGTGTTTCTATTTAAAAGCTTCTGACAATGATTGGCAGGATCTGAGAAAACCTCGAAAGATGAGCCCCACCCTCTGAGAATTATCATCAGGAGAACTGTAACTGGCTAACACCTATTTTATTCTTACCACAGCTGAAAGATTGCAAACTAATTGCTACTTGGTGGTCCCTCCCAAATGCCACAGAAGGTGTACAAAGCACAGATCAGTACAGATCAACACCCTCCAAGGCTGAGGAACCTAAGTGGAGACGTTCTAACGTTCTGAACTAAACTGCCACAATAAAATCAAGAGCAGACGTGTATTGACTGAGTGAGTGATTACTAACTGGCCCATTAGGTCAGTGTCTTCCCAAGAATCTGACATTTAAAATCAAAAATAGGACAGGCCTAATTTTAAGTTTTGTGATTAGGGGATTTAATTTAAATGAGAAGAAGAACAGAGGTGTATATATCAACCCAGTTTAGTATAGATAGAAATGGAAATTAGAGTCAGTTCAGAATAGACATAATGAAGCCCACTTAGATTTGATGTAATAGATGTTTAGAATATTAATGTCCCACATGGCAAAATGACCTACTGACAGCTGAGGTATTTAAATACCAACTTTTGAACTTTGTTTTTCTTAAGTAGCTACTCGTTGATAAATATAAAACACCATGAAGGAGTTAAATCAAATTTTACCTATCAAGTAATTGAACTTAAGTCCTAAACCAATTAGGCTGTGATTTAATCAATAGTGCCTCGGAAATGGGTGCCCTGATCCCCTAATGAGTTGCCTTGAAGGTTAATTCTAAGTACAGAAAGTTGATGGTCATCATCATTAGTGCAGAAAGAGGGAAGCAAAAACAAAACAAACAAAAAAAAATGGGCCTTTGACATCTATCATTAAAAGCAGAATACAAATGCATGAATCATTTTCCTTTATCCATCTTTATGTAATAATCAAGAAAGATGCCTTTAGAAGTCATTTGGTTTATCAACTAGGCAATAGTGCATTTAATCCAAACTAAAAAAGAAATTACTTGGAAAAGAAAGGGACTCCAAGAAGGGGAATAGCAGACATATGCTCAAACTGTGAGATTTCAAATGATATGTCATAAGATGTAATATCTAATCACACGTGTAGAAGAGAACCATTTCTTTGTGGAAAAGAAAAACTAAAGATACTTAAGCATCAGATAAGTGCCTAGAGATACTACAAATGTTTTGCAAAGCCATGTAAAGCAATTAAGTCAAACGTAAATTCACTGTCAGATTTTTCTATTCAAACAAGAATCCGCCAGGAAAGATTGATGTCTGTTGGATCTTGCCATTTTGTTAACAGGGGGTCACAAGTCCTACTTATTACCTGATTCTGAAAAATATTCAAGAACAGATTGAGAATCTTGGACCTAATGTCTAAGTGAGAACAATAAAAACAGTGTTCAGCTGCCATTACATAACTTCTCTCTTCATTATCGCTCAGCAGATGATATTTATTTTTCTGTTTCATATTCTGCTTTCTAACCTGAGCCACAGGCCAGATTCTCCTCCTCTGTAACTCTGCAGGCATTCTTCGGTTTGTACCTTTTGTGTGATTCTGCTTGGCATTCTAAATATGGCTCATTCTCCTGGGTTTCAATACATTTCTTGAATTTCACCTACAGACCTTAATGGAGTTGAGTGCCTTGGAATAAGGGGTAGTTATCAGCAGGAGAAATCTAGAGATATTATGGGCTTGGACCAATAGTAATTAAATTTCTATTTCATAAATTGGGGGTGGGGAGGGAGAATCTTCTTTGAAGAATGGATTTCACAATTCTGCAATTCAAATTACAATGTATTGCTGTAGTATAGTGACTACTCTCTAAAGTAATATAGTTACTACACTTTTTGATAGCTTCAAAAATGGTTTATCAAAAATGGATTTCCAAAATCTAACCTTTGCAGTCTGAGATTTCTCAAAAACAAAGCTGGATTTCTTTATTGCCCAAATTACAACAACCCAGGCCTCTTGTCTAAGAAATATAATTCCTGAAATAAGGTCAAAACAAAATCCCTCCAGTCTTTATTTAAAAAATATGTTTTTTAAATGTTCCAAGTGTTTCACACAATGTTTGCATGAGGTGGTCATGCACTCTGGAAGTACCCGACAAACTTGACATAACCTTCAAGAGACAATCACTTACTCTGAACATTTGTAATATTTCCAACAATTACTTTTTCCAGCTCTCTTTGATGATTCATGCTAAGGGTAGAGAACCGGAAGGGATATTTTCCTTCAGAGCCACAAAAATAACCAAGATGTACTTTTCTTTCAGCCATACATTTCAACATGCATAAACTCTCTGGCTGATATTTCTTGCCATTTGGTCCAACTATACTTCCTGAAGACACTGTATGAAAAGAACTAGTCTAATTTAAGAAGGAATCTGTCCCTGGTAAAACAATACGTACAAAAATGAAAAAAGAAATCATTCAATTTAGCCAACTTCCTTACAGCCTTGATCTTAGAATCTGGTTTTTAAATAGAAAACTTAAACAAAAGTCACTATACAAGTCATTTTGCTCTCAGTACAATTAGGATCATTTTATGGAAAATAGTTTATTTAAATTAATTTTAAGGTCAGTGAAATTTACATAACCTAAATAGATCTCTTCTTCATGCATAGTCTCAAGTATATATCATTTTCCTTTGTGATCAAAATTTTCATGTATAAGTTTATTTTCAGAGAAATTTACCATAATTTTTTCAAAGATTTATTAAAATGAGTATGACTTCCCCAAAATACCAAAAGGTAAAATATTCTGAAACAACTTAATTCAAAAAATACTTTTTAGGAAAAGACTAAAATCCACATACACATAAAGGATATAAAGTTACATATTTACAGACTCACTACTGTTCCTCCTGCATTACCATTTTTGAAATTGTTGTAGCAAACTGCATTTTACTTATGTTTAAATCTCTCTGCATGTCCCAGGTGGCACAGTTTCTCTTGTATGGCTTTAGTGAACCTGATTCACCTCTCTTTCTCAGCTGTTTTCTTCTCCCTCTTTTTCCTTTCTTTCCCTTCTTTCCTTCCTCTTTTTCTCTTTTTCACACCTCAAAAACTGATAAAATTTACATTCGTTCTCTCCTATAATCCCCATAATTGCATACTCTATGCTTTGATCATGGGTTGATTCTAAAAGTCAAGTCAATTAAATACTTCTTTTGTAGCTAGTTAAATATTGTTCATTGCAGAGCCCAGTAACATGTCAATAATATTTCATGCTGTGTGGTTCCAATATAAAGATATCTACTCAGATCATGGAGATTTTGCCTAGTGCCAAGGTTAAATGAATACTCTTCTGTTATGTTCTACAAATGAGTTGATCATGCATCACTTTACTTCAGTTCATATTTTTTTAAATTCATGTTTGAATCCTGTCTTTCTTGGGCACTTTTCCTACAGTTACTTTGGGGTTATCTTGTTTCTTCTTATTGGGAGAATCACATGCCGTCATACCTTCCAGCTTACTCATTCCATCTATTATCTTGTTTGCTGTCTTCATCTTCGAGGCCACTGAGTTGTGACTTGGATTTACTGCTCACAAAGCTTCCTGAGAGGCTGACATCCTGGGATTTCCTCTTCTGGTCTCAGGTTTATTTCTATCATTTCTTGCTGGATTAAAGTTTTATCCTTATTTTTCCCTGGAGTGCATCCTTAAGGAGTTTTCTCAGAAAGAGAGGTAACTTCCTTTTCTAGTTCTAAAAATGATTTTATTTTGCCTCTGTTCTTGACTGATAAGTTACCATAATAAATTTTTTTTTAGATTGAAATGGACTTACACTCAGAATTTTGGAATTGGTCTCTGGTAGTCTATCGTAGTTATTTCTGATAAATTCTGCTGATGGTCTGATTGTTGCAACTCGATAGCTTCCTCCTCTCTGACAGCCTTTAGGATCTCTTTTTTTATTGTGTCCTTCACAGGCCAGGCACTCACAATTTGAGGGCTTGGGTGTCTCTTTCACTCTAGGAATTTTCCTCTCTCTCTTTCTCTCTCACTAATTTCCCATTCTGTTTTTTCCATCATTTCCCCCTGGGAACTTCTATAGGGCTTACTTCCAGAAATCTCTCTGGTGGTCTAATTGTTCTTATTTCCATAGCTTTCTATGTTTTTAATAGGTGTCTTTTTCTTCTTGAAGGTCTCAGAAGAAACTAGTTAATAAGGTGTTTTCTTTCTCAATTTAAGTGTTGTTTGTGCCTTGTTTTGAAAATAAGCTTTGTCCTGGCATTAGAATAACTTGGCCACATGTGTCTCCTCGTATTCCCAAGAGGTGATTTTCTTCTTGTTAACCTACTTCTCTTTATTTAGTTGCCTTTTCTTGGTGCAAAGGGAATGCCTTTCGTGGTTGCTCTGCCACTTTGGACTGTCTCCCTTGTTTCTGTCTGGCAAATCCTACCCAACCCTCAGTACCTGCTGATGCTACCTCCTTTGGAAGCCTTTCTCAGTAATTCTTACACCACCACCCCCCACATGTATTCATGTTCAGACTGGTAGTTAATGAAGATTCTCAGTGAAAAGTTAATAATTGCTATACTTATTTTAAGATGGAGGGGACTATGGACAATTTCAGGAATATCAAATAATTACACTTTTAATCAGAATAAGATAAGCTATAGGATGAGACGCTCTGCAGCCAGTATGTTGAGCTGAGATTGTATTGAGCTTAGTAATAGAAAAATCCACTTAGAATGCCTTTGAAAAGAGTTGATTTTTCTCAAAAATAAGTCCAAGTGTAAATGGTGGGTGGAGTTGTATCAGTGATTCAGTCATGTCAAGCCAGCATCTCTGCAGTTCTGACAGTTCTCCACGATTACAAAACAGCTGCTGCCAGTCCTGCCATCATATCTGCATTCAAAGCAGGAAGAGGACAAAGAGCCTGACAGCTGTGTCCTCTTCATTCTTATCAGGAAAGTAGAGCTTTTCCAGATGACTCTGAAGCATACTTCTGCTTTTGTCTTAGAGCCTAGAACCAGGACACATGGGTGTTCCTAAGTTCAGGAGAAACCGGGATGGTTTTGGCCTCCCACCTTCTCTGGTGAGAGATAGCAAAGCAGCAGAGGTGGGGATGGGCTTTAGGAGAGAACCAGGTAGCAGAGTCTGACAAAATGAGCAAGTCTGAGTAGGGAAAGCCGCTGTGTCCAAAGATATATCAAAGATGGCACTGCATTCTAATGAGTGTTTATAGAGCATGTGCTGTGTCTAAGTGCTTTGCTGGTGCTGAGCATGATAGACGTCCCAGGGGCGCTTGGTTGGTGAACAAGGGAGAGTTAGATGTGCATAGAGTGTATCAGGCAGGCAGGGTTGGAGGGGATCGGTATGAAGAGCGGGAGATGCCGGGGTGTGGAAGATGGGGGCAGTTTGGGGACCTTGAGGAGATAAATTTGTTGACTCATCAGGATGTTCTAGAGGAGAACGGGGGCAATAGAGGATAAGATGGTTGGATGGCATCACTGACTCAATGGACATGAGTTTGAGTAAACTCTGGGAGATAGTGCAGGACAGGGAAGCCTGGCGTGCTGCAGTTCATGGGGTCACAGAGAGTCAGATACAACTTAGCGACTAACAGTATAATACACCAAAGCATAGTCCTGGACCCACAGTATCAGCATTACTTTCAAACTTGTTAGAAGTGCCAATTCTCCAATCCCAACCAGACCTTCTGAGTCAGAACTTCTGGGAATGAGCTCCGGCAATCTGCTTTAAGAAGCCCTCCAGGAGGAGGGAGTCAAGATGGTGCAGGAGGAGGTGGACGTGGAGTACATCTCCCTCTGCAGGTGCATCAGGAACACACCTACAGGCGTAACAGCTCTCAAAGAACACCAGCTGAATGCTAGCAGGAGCAATGCTGATGCTGTGGGTCCAGCACTACGCTTTGGCATATTAGTGCTGTTAGTCACTAAGTCGTATCTGACTCTTTGCAACCCTATGGACTGCAGCCCACCAGGCTCCTCTGTCCATTGGGTTTTCCAGGCAAGAGTACTGGAGTGGGTAGCCATTCCCTTCTCCAGGGGGTCTTCCTGACCCAGGGACTGGACCCAGGTCTCCTGCATTGTAGGCAGATTCTTTACCATCTGGGCCACCAGGGGCTTCATATTATACTACGATGATGACTTAGAGTGGACTTAATTTTAAAAAATTGGAGGTAATAACATCTTCTGCCTTAAAAAAAAAAAGTGATTGCATTCATTATATTTTATGTATACTTCATGATTGGGCATTTGAAGTCTTATTGTCTCAGGAGCCTCTTGAGAAACCTATATGCAGGTCAGGAAGCAACAGTTAGAACTGGACATGGAACAACAGACTGGTTCCAAATAGGAAAGGGAGTACGTCAAGGCTGTATATTGTCACCCTGCTTATTTAACTTCTATGCAGAGTACATCATGAGAAACGCTGAACTGGAAGAAGCACAAGCTGGAATCAAGATTGCCAGGAGAAATACCAATCACCTCAGATATGCAGATGACACCACCCTTATGGCAGAAAGTGAAGAGGAACTAAAAAGCCTCTTGATGAAAGTGAAAGAGGAGAGTGAAAAAGTTGGCTGAAATCTCAACATTCAGAAAACGAAGATCATGGCATCTGGTCCCATCACTTCATGGCAAATAGATGGGGAAACAGTGTCAGACTTTATTTTTTTTTGTGTTCCAAAATCACTGCAGGTGGTGACTGCAGCCATGAAATTAAAAGACGCTTACTCCTTGGAAGGAAACTTATGACCAACCTAGATAGCATATTGAAAAGCAGAAACATTACTTTGCCAACAAAGGTCTGTCTAGTCAAGGCTATGGTTTTTCCAGTGGTCATGTGTGACTGTGAGAGTTGGACTGTGAAGAAAGCTGAGCACCGAAGAATTGCTGCTTTAGAACTGTGGTGTTGGAGAAGACTCTTGAGAGTCCCTTGGACTGCAAGGAGATCCAACCAGTCCATTCTAAAGGAGACCAGTCCTGGGTGTTCCTTGGAAGGAATGATGCTAAAGCTGAAACTCCAGTACTTTGGCCACCTCATGCAAAGAGTTGACTCATTGGAAAAGACTCTGATGCTGGGAGGGTTTGGGGGCAGGAGGAGAAGGGGACAACAGAGGATGAGATGGCTGGATGGCATCACGGACTCGATGGATGTGAGTTTGAGTGAACTCTGGGAGTTGGTGGTGGACAGGGAGGCCTGGCGTGCTGCGATTCATGGGGTTGCAAAGAGTCGGACACGACTGAGTGACTGAACTGAACTGTCTCAGGAGAGACTGCCCCTCCCAGGCCTGGCTGATTTCCTGGAGAGAGCAGACAGTTTGCCTGCAAGCACATCTTTGATAGGCAAACAACCAATCACGAATCCATACCTTCACTCACCTGTTTGCAGGCTCCTGTTGTCTGGACACTATTCTCCTACTTCTGAGTCACCGCAGGTTCAGGTACCGGACTGGTAGGGACCTCCATAGGCCAGTGCATGTGTGCTCGGTGATGACCGACTCCCTGTGACCCCATGGACTGCGGCCCGCCGGGCTCCTCTGCTCGTGGGATTTTGCAGGCAAGAATGGGTTGCCATTTCCTCCTCCCGGGAATCTTTTCCACTGAGCCGCCAGGGAAACCCTGTAGTGAGACTATCTCTGCTTTAAAGGCAGCTTCACTCTGAGACTTCTGTAATGACGGCTGAGAATCATTGCTTGGCTCTCTCGCCACTGAATGTCTTTCTGTCATGAGGCTGGAACTCTAAGGCAACATGTCAGGTAAGATCTCCAGCATGTCCGTAGTGAATGTTTCCTTCACTGTCAGACTCCGCACTCAGGATGTGGTTGCAAACTGGTGTTATGTGAACTATATTTTTATAGATTTGGGAAATGATGAGTTGGCTAAGCCATTTAACTTCCTACAGGATGTCTCAGAGCCTTTAATACTTTAATAAGACTCTCTTAATGGATAATATAACCTTCAGTGCTTCCTAACATTTTTTCCACAGAGCGCTTTTCTTTGGAGTGTCTAACAACTGTTTTTTCATGAAACACATTTTGTGACCTGACAAACTCAAGTATGACACTGGCGACAGTCAGGATTTTTGTGGGTGGTGGTGATTATTCTCCTAAGCCCCTAAGGAGAACAGTGCACCATTTTTAGATCCATTTGCCCAGGGCTCTGATTTGCATTAGTCTCTTGGTGTAAAAAATAAAAATACGTGACTTGTACTCAGGTGTCACCTACACAGTGCCTATCACTCTGTAGAATGACTCACCCTCTGAAAACAGTAGTGTTCATTGTCTTAGTAGTGAACAATGCTCTTTCATTTACAAAGATGAAACCAAAATTGCCAGGCTTCCTAAAATTAGCATCACCTTTTAGCCCACTACCTTGCTTGGGTCAGTCTTGAGTGCTCTGTTGAAGTGCTTCGTGTGTAATGGAGGAAGTCTCTGGCGAGTGGACAGTTGGGCTAAGCGACCTCCAATCAATTCAATATTGATCAGTCTTCCCAGGTCAGCAAAACAGTCTAGGAGTTTCTTAAATCCTTTTGATTTCCAAATAAGTGTATGACCCCACACTTTAAGAGCAAAATTTGTCTCCAGCACAAGATCCTTTTCTTTTAAAGGAGTTTGTTGCTGCCTTATCAATTATATAGTTACATTGTTTTGATTGATAATTTTATTTTATGTGGAGTTGAACTGTGAGTAATTAGCAATCAAGATGCCGTAAAACTCAACTATTACTCTTAAAGAAAAAGTAGTAATATCTTTAAAGAAAATGTTTTTAATCTCACAGTTTATGTATATTGCATGTATTATATATTTGTTATATATAAAACATATGTATATATGAGGTGAAGTGAAGTGAAAGTCACTCTGTCTTGTCCAACTCTTTGTGACCCCATGGACTGTAGCCCACCAGGCTCCTCTGTCCATAGGATTCTCCAGGCAAGAATGCTAGAGTGGATTGCCACTCCCTTCTCCAGTGTATGTATATAAACTTGCATAAATGAGTCCTATAATCCCAGAAGACTATAAAACAAAAAGTATTCATTAGATTCCCTATATTCTGCCTTAAATATATATGTGTGTGTATAACTATATGTGTATATATATATAAGTCATTTATGCAAGGAACCATTTATGCAAGTTTATGCTTAATACTTGGGGCTTATTTTTTATATTATCTTTTGTTTTTTCTGTATTTTCATATACATGTTCTGAAACATATTAAAGCTGTGAATGTACTATACAAATTCAGAACCAGAACACTAACAGTTATGTTGGAGCTACCATTTTATCCTTTTCAAATCCCACCCCTCTTCCTTTTCTAGAGATAACCACCATTTAAAATGCATTGTTTTTCATTTTATTACATGTGTAGTCATCCTGTAATAATATGTCATTAAGTAGTTTTTAGGTTTGAGCCTTATGAAAATCATATCAAAGTAGTCTTTTGTTTTTCCCCCAATCACAGTACTTACTAGATTCATCAATGTTGCTTTAGGTAAATTTTATTTAACTGTTTTTATTAATGTATTAACATATGGTATAACATTATGTAAATATATGCCATTTTAAAAATTCTCTTCTTGATGACCTTTTTCCCCCTAATTTTTTGTTTAACCAAAAAAAGAAAAAAGAAAAATCTGCTCAATGTTTTGAAAATGTCTCCTGATAAATGGCCAGGGGTTTCTCTAGGACAGCATTTTTAAAATGCAGAATCCCAACCCATAGTTGGTATGACAGAAATGCTTTGGACCTAACAGAAGCAGAAGATATTAAGAAAAGGTGGCAAGAATACACAGAAGAACTATACAAAAAAGATCTTCACGATCCAGATAATCACAGTCGTGTGATCACTCACCTAGAGCCAGACATCCTGGAATGTGAAGTTAAGTGGGCCTTAGGAAGCATCACTATGAACAAAGCTAGTGGAGGTGATGGGATTCCAGTTGAACTATTTCAAATCCTAAAAGATGATGCTGTGAAAATGCTGTACTCAATATGCCAGCAAATTTGGAAAACTCAGCAGTGGCCACAGAACTGGAAACGGTCATTTTTCATTACAATCCCTAAGAAAGGCAATGCCAAAGAATGCTCAAACTACCACACAATTGCACTCATCTCACATGTTAGGAAAGTAATAGTCAACATTCTCCGAGCTAGGCTTCAACAGTACGTGAACTATGGACTTCTAGATGTTCAAGCTGGATTTAGAAAAGGCAGAGGAACCAGAAATCAAATTGCCAACATCCGCTGGATCATGGAAAAAGCAAGAGAGTTCCAGAAAATCATCTACTTCTGCTTTATTGACTATGCCAAAGCCTTCAACTGTGTGGATGACAACAAACTGTGGAAAATTCTGGAAGAGATGGAAATACCAGCCCACCTGACCTGCCTCTTGAGAAATCTATATGCAGGTCAGGAAGTAACAGTTAGAACTGGACATGAAACAACAGACTGGTTCCAAATCGAGAAAGGAGTACGTCAAGGCTGTATATTGTCACCCTGCTTATTTAACTTATATGCAAAGTACATCATGAGAAATGCTGGGCTGGAAGAAGCACAGCTGGAATCAAGATTGCCAGGAGAAATATCAATAACCTCAGATATTCAGATGGTACCACCCTTATGGCAGAAAGCAAAGAAGAACTAAAAAGCTTCTTGATGAAGGTGAAAGAGGAGAGTGAAAAAGTTGGCTTAAAGCTCAACGCTGAGAAAACTAAGATCATGGCATCTGGTCCCATCACTTCCTGGAAACAGTGACAGACTTTATTTTTTGGGGCTCCAAAATCACTGCAGATGGTGACTGCAACCATGATATTAAAAGACACTTGCTCCTTGGAAGAAAAGTTACAACCAATCTAGACAGCTTATTAAAAACCAGAGATATTACTTTGCCAGCAAAGGTCCATCTATTCAAAGATGATTTTTCCAGTAGTCATGTATGGATGTGAGAGTTGGACTATAAAGAAAGCCTTGCATTGAAGAATTGATGCTTTTGAACTGTGGTGTTAGAGAAGACTCTTGAGAGACCCTTGGACAGCAAGGAGATCCAACTAGTCTATCCTAAAGGAAATCAGTCCTGAACATTCATTGGAAGGACTGATGCTGAAGCTGAAACTCCAATACTTTGGCCACCAGATGCAAAGAACTGACTCATTTGAAAAGATCCTGATGCTGGGAAAGATTGAAGGCAGGAGGAGAAAGGGGTCAACAGAGGATGAGATGGTTGGATGGCATTACCGACTCAATGGACATGAGTTTGAGTAAACTCTGGGAGTTTGTGATGGACAGGGAGGCCAGGCATGCCGCAGTCCACGGGACTGCAAAGAATCGGACACGACTGAGAAAGTGAACTGAACTGAACCCATTAGTGATAGTGAAATTAATATAGTGAACACAGTAGAAAATATTTTAGCAAAACAATGCTTACCAAAATATTATTGTGATAGGCATTGTTCTGTTAAAAGATGTTTCATTTGGGTACCAGATAAGGGCATGTGGCCTCTTTCACTGAGCGTAATGTCTTTAAACACCTATCCATGTGGTCGCTTGTGTCCATGGAGCCTTCCTACTTACTGTTGAGTGTTTGTTGTTGATCAGTTGCTAAGTTGTGTCTGACTCTTTGCAACACTGTAAACTGCAGGGCATCAGGCTTCCTTATCTCCTTCCTTCACTATCTCCTGGAGTTTGCTCAAATTCATATCCATTGAGTTGGTGATGCCATCTAACCATCTCATCCTTTGCTGCTGCCTTCTTTTGCCCTCAACCTTTCCCAGCATCAACCTTTCCCACTCAGCTTCCCTCATATCTCAGTTGGTGAAGAATCCGCCTGCAATGCAGGAGACCCTGGTTCCGTTTCTGGGTTGGGAAGATCCACTGGAGAAGCAATAGGCTACCCATTCCAGTATTCTGGGCCTGGAGAATTCCATGGACTGTATTGTCCATGAGGTCGCAAAGAGTCGGACACGACTGAGTGACTTTCACTCACTTTTCCCAGCACTGGGGTCTTTTCCATTGAGTCTCTTCACATCAGGTGACCGAAGTATTAGAGCTTCATCATCAGTCCTTCCAATTATATTCAAGGTTGGTTTCCTTTAGGATTGACTGAGTATTTTACAAATTGTTGAGTGTATTCAGTTCTTAATCCACTCATCCAATGAAGGACATTTAGGATGTTTGCTTGTTATACATAAAGTGTCTATGAACATTTATGAGGGCTTTTTAGGGGGGAACATAAATTTCATTTCTATAGAGTGGGATTGCTAGGTCATGTGGCAAGTGTATATTCAAGTTCATAAAACTACCAAGCTGTTTTCCCCAGTGACTGTTCCGTCTTCCATTGCCCCACCCTCAGCTGTGTGTAAGGATTCCAGAAGATTGTTCCACATCTTCTCCAGAACTTGATATAGTCAGGGTTTTGCATTTTTTGTTGTTGTTTTGTTATATTGTGTTATCTGATTTGGGTATTAATTTGCATTTTCCTAGTGGATACTGATGTTGAACAATTTTCCTTGTGCTTATTTGCCATTTATTCATCTTCTTTGATAAAGTTTCTGTTCAAAAATTCTGTAAAGCAATTATCCTTCAACTAAAAAATAAGTTGAAAAAAGTTTATGTTTGGATATTTTTGCCCATTTTGTAACAGGATTTTTTTTTTTTTACTGTTGAATTTGAGAGTTCTGCATATATTCTGGATACAATTCTTTTACGTGAACTACAAACATTTAAATATTTCTTGTTTCAGTGGATTTCCTTTTCATTTTTTAGAAGTGCCTTTCACAGAGCAGAAGCTCTTAATTTAAATGAAGTCAAATGTATCCTTTTTTTTTTCTTTTATGGATCATGCTTTTGATATTTCTAAGAACTCATTGCCTAACCCCAAGGTCAAAGATATTTTTTCATGTTTTCTTCAAAAGTTTTATAGTTTTGTATTTAGGTCTGTGAACCTTTATGAATTTTTATATATGATATGATGTATGGGACAAAGTTCATATTTTTTGATATGAATGTCTGATGGTACCAGCATAGTTTGTTAAAAGGATTCTTCTTCCTCTTTACATCTTTGTCAGAAATCAGTTGCTTATACCTATCTAGATCCATTTTCCTTATTCTGTCCCATTGATCTGTTTTTCTATCCTTTCACTACCATATTCTTTTGATTACTTAGTTTTATAGTAGGTCTTAAAATTGAATGAGTACTGCAAATTTAGTCTTTCTAAAAATTGTTTTGTATATTCTACTCCCTTTGCAGTTTCATACTGATTTTAGATTGTATCTATAACAAATCCTTTTGGAATTTTGATTGGGATTGTATTTAATCATAACTAATTTTGTGAATATTGATATCTTTATTATGTTGAGTGTTCCAGTCCACAAACACAGTATTTCTCCCTTGATGTAGATTTTTTATTTCTTTCATAAGTATTTTTTTAGTTTTCAACATGTACTTTCTGTGCCTATGCATTTAAAAATTTATTCCTAAGTATTTTATTTTTCAAAGTAGTTGTTAATAGTATTTTGTTTTTAATCCTAATATATATTCATTGCTAGTATATAGAAATAAAATTTATTTTTGCTTATGTCCTGTAACCTTGCTGAATTCACTGGCTCTAGGACTTTTTTTTTTCTTGGTAGATTCCTTGGTATTTTCTACATAAACAAACATGTCATCTGCAAATAGGGACATTTTAATTTGTTCCTTTCATATCTGTATGTTTTTTATTTCCTTTATTGCCCTAAGTAAAACTTCTAGCACTATATTGAATGATTGTTGAGTACAAACTTGAATCAAAGCATCTATATCATGAGGAATACTGGTTTATAGTTAGCTTTTTTTTTTTTTTTTTTAACTGTTTTTTGTCTGGTTTTGGTATCAAAGGAATACTAGCTTCATAAAATCAATTGGGAAGTGCTTCCTCCTCTTCTGTATCCTGGAAGAGATTGTGTAGAATCAGTGCTAATTCTTCTTTAAATATTTGGTAAAGTTCTCCTGTGAAATCTCTGGATCTCAATTTTTTTCCCAAGATTTTTAACAGTACAGCTTCAGTTTCTTAATAGTTACAGGGCTATTTAGATTATTTCTTTCATATTGAGTGTATTGTAATTTAAGTACATTAGTCCATTTCATGTAACTTGTCAAATTTACATGTATGTGGTTAATTGTTCAAAGACAGCCTTTTGAAATCTACAGGATTTTGTAGTGACGTTTCCTGTTTCATTCCTATTCTGTCTTCTCTTTCTTGCTCTTTTCAGTTGTGCTAGTTTTTTCAACTGTATTCTCAAAGAACCTGCTCTTTGTTTCTTGGTTTTCTCTGTTACGATTTTGTTCTAGACGTCTTTATTTCTGCCCTTTGTGATTTCATTCCTTCTGCTTGCTCTGGGCTTATTTTCGGTCTTCGTTTATAAGCTGTTGCAGTAGAGGTTGCTCATTTGAAAATGTTTCTCTTTTCTAATGGATGACCTTAGTGCTATAAAATTTCCTCCCAGCACTGCTTTGGCCGTGTCTGCCATTTTGATACACTGCATTTTCATTTTTATTCAGTTCGTTAGTTTTTTTCCTTTGAGACTTCCTCTGTTCCAGGAATTATTTAGAAGTATTCTGTTTAGTGTCTGAGTGTTTGGATATTTTCTTCTTATCCTTCTGTTAGTGATAGGGGAATATGCTGTATATGATTTCAGTTCTTTCAGGCTAGTACTGTTATGAACCCAGATGTTGTGTATCTCGGTATATGTCCTGGAAAAGAGTATTCTGATGTTGTTGGTTGGAGTGTTCTTCTATAAATGTCACATTCTTTTGTGGAGGTTGTGGTTTAGTCTCTAAGTTGCGTCCGACCCTTGTGACCTACGGACACAGCCTACAGGCTACAGCCTGCTAGACTCCTCTGTCCATGGGATTTTCCAGGCAAGTATTACTGGAGTGAAAGAAAAGTGAAAGTCACTCAGTAGTGTCTGACTCTTTGCGACCCTGTAGACTATGCAGTCCATGGAATTCTCCAGGCCAGAATACTGGAGTGGGTAGCCTTTCCCTCCTCCCCAACCCAGGGACTGAACCCAGGTCTCCTGCATTGCAGGCAGGAGCCACAAAGGAAACCCAAGAATACTGGAGTGGATAGCCTATCCCTTCTCCAGCAGATCTTCCAGACCCAGGAGTCGAACCAAGGTCTCCTGCCTTCCAGGCAGATTCTTTCCCAACTGAGCTCTCAGGGAAGCCCCTACTGGAGTGGTTTGCCATTTCCTTCTCCAGGGGATCTTCCTGACCCAGGGATCGAACCTGGGTCTCCTGCACTACAGACAGATTCTTGACTGACTGAGCTACCAGGGAAGGCCCTGGAATTATGTTCATATATACTCTTGCTGATTAATTTTTTCTAGCTGGTCTGTCAGTTGTTGAGAGAAGAAATATTGACATCTCTGCATGCATCTCTCCCCATATTTTGCAGCTTTATAGTTTAGTGCGTACACATTCAAGATGCTGTGTCTTCTTGTGGATTGATGCTTTTATCACTATACTCTCCTCTATATTTCTGGTCATTTTCTTTATTCTGACTCTACCTTATCTGCTATTAATACTGCCACTTTTGCTTTCTTTTGGTCAGTGTTGCATGACATCTTTTCCTGTCCTTTTACCTTCAGTCTACCCATATCATATTTGAAGTGAGATTCTTGTGGCCCACGTGATTTCAGTCCACTCTTGTCGTTTGTATTTTAATTGGCATATTTATTAGGCCATTTGCATTTAACACAATTATGAATATGTTAAGGCTTAAGCCTGCCATTTAATTTTTTTGTATTATGTCTGTTCTTTTTTTAAAAAAATTGCTTTGTATTCTTTTTCTTTCTTTTCTGTGGGTTAGTTTATATTTTGATTTTTTTTTTTTTTTTTGAGTATGCCTCTTTGTGCTTTGCTCTTGGAAGATCTGCATTTTCCTCTGATGCTGAGACAGGGATTGCTGACAGGTTGGGACACTCCAGCCAGCATCTAGGTTCTTTCCCTGAAAGTGTTAACCTNTTTTTTGGTTTTTTTTTTTTTTTTTTTTTTTTTTTTTTGAGTATGCCTCTTTGTGCTTTGCTCTTGGAAGATCTGCATTTTCCTCTGATGCTGAGACAGGGATTGCTGACAGGTTGGGACACTCCAGCCAGCATCTAGGTTCTTTCCCTGAAAGTGTTAACCTCTGGTTTCAGCTCCCCACTTTCTCGGGGGTGCATCATACTAGTGGCCAGATCTCAGTGGTGACATTTGCATTTGTCACGAGGATTCAGCGCTTTCTCTGTCTTTGCTCTTGATCAATCTCTGCCACGTTTGCTTGTTTGGGGGAGACCAAAGGGAATGGGTGGAGAAACCTACTTAATTCTATTAACTGAAAAAAGAATACCTGGAGGCAGAAAAAGGTGTGTTTGTTGTGCTTCATCCAGGTTTCTACACAGTAGTGGGAGACCCCTCAGAGCCTATGTTTTTGCTGGAAATGCTGGTTACTTGATGTTCCTTGTCAATCCCAGTAGGGCCTAGATTTTCTCTTGTTGGAAATCATTGCTGTTGATGCAAGCTAGTATATCCAGGATGGAGAGACAACAAGGTCCTGCTGTGTAGCACGGGTTCAATATCGTGTAATAAACCACAAATGGAGAAAAATGTGAGAGAATGTGCACAGATGTATAACCGAATCACTCGATAAGTGGGGAGGGTGGGAGTAGTTATGAGACCATATTCCTAGTTTTTGTTTTTTAACTGATATGTGTCTCCATTTTCCCTTTAGGGCTGAGAAGACTGAAGTTCTGAGTGAAGACCTTCTTCAGGTAAGGTTGTCACTGGCCCATAACTCGTAGATGTCAAAGACATCTTCCCTTTTGCAGCCGAGCCCTTCCCGGTGTTGTTCAGACTCTCCACTGCTTCTCTCCCAGTCCATTGAGATGCAGCTTTTTCTCTTTACAATAGCACCCTGCATGGTGCACAGCAGCCTCAGTGGGACTTTTCAGGAGACATGGGAAGGCATTTCACCACACAGTTAGCAAAGTGTCTCCGAGTCTGTTATCCCCTCCTTTTCTCTCCCGCATTGGATGCTGTCTCTGCAGAAACAGGGGTCAGTCTTGTCCCTGGATTATCCAGACCCATGACCCCACTTTTGACCTTGCCTCATCCACGGGCCCCGCCCCCTGCTCTGTCCGCAGGTAGAGAAGCGGCTGGAGCTGGTGAAGCAGGTCTCCCACAGCACACACAAGAAGCTCACGGCATGTCTGCAGGGCCAGCAAGGGGCCGAGGCTGACAAGCGCTCCGTAAGTGCCCTCCTGGCCCCAGGGGAGGTGGGATTTGCCTGCTGACAGCCCGGCCAGTGTTTGAGACCCTGCCTGAACCACCTCCGCCCTCACTAAGATGTGGTCCCCATCCTTGTTCTCCCCAGACTGGGGCAGCCCCCGAGGAGAGCAGGATGGGCTTAGATCCCACTGCTAAGGAGGCTGCCTCCTTTCCTTTACCCCTGCTGCTCATCTGCAGATTCCATTTGCCTCCATAGTATCTTAAGATCACATGGGGAAAAACATTACACTGTGGTTTTGGGAGTTACAAGGGACCTATAAAGGCTCTTATGAAGACCATTTTTGCTGCAGTGATGCAGTAAAGATAACGTGATGCATAAGAGGGCTCCAGGGTCTCTGTCCAGAACCTGCACTAGTGCTGAAGGCATTGCATCATGCAGCTCCACTGGACAGTCCTTGGGGTGGATGATCCTGAAGGATCATCCCTCTTGACCCTCACCTCCCTCAAATTCAGCAGAGATGAACAGATATTCTTCCTTTTTTTAAAAAACTTACTAATATTAGTTTATTTTTTGTTTGTCTACTGTGTTCAGTTGCTCTTTGAGACCTCATGGACTGTCACTCGCCAGGCTCCTCTGTCCTGGGGGTTTCCCAGGCAAGAATACTGGGTTGCCATTTCCTACTCCAGGGGATCTTCCCAACCCAGAAATCTAACCTGCGTCTCCTGCATCTCCTGCATCGGCAGACAGATTCTTTACCACTGAGCCACCTGGGAAGCCCCCCAAAAAGATATTCTTAAGTGTTCGCTTGGCTTTGTTCCAGAGGAGGAGCAGTCTAGGGGGTTTCTTTCCCCCTTGAGTTGATGATCAATGTGTCTGGTGTCTTTGTCTGATTTTCTCTGACCATGAGTTCTTGTTGACGTCTTTTCCTGGTGGTCTCCCTGAGCCCCCCAACTCTGTTGGCCTTGCCTCTCTTGGCTGTCCTGACGCGTCCTCCCATCTCACACTGCAAGACCAGACCGCTCTGCTTGCTCCATCGATCATTCCATTTTCTCTTCCCAGCCCTGGTTTCTTCTTTCTTAACTTTCCCAGCAGGAGCCACTGATATGTGGCAGAAAGAAAATGTTTACCGCTTTGCAGAGTGTCTGTGGAAGTAATTCGATGTGTATTGGGGATTTCGGCAAGGGGAGCCTGACAGCCGTCCCCCCGAGTCAACCGCCACTGTGTTCTCTGTGTCCACAAGTCTGTTTTTGTTCCCTGTGGGTGTCCTCTTTTAGAGTCCACATTTAAGTGATAGCATATGGTATTTGTCTTCCCCTGTCTGACTTCACTTAAGTGATAAACTCTAGGTCCATCCATGGCGCTGCAGAAGTTGTTATTTTCCTCTTTTATGGCTGATTGGTATTCCCTTGTATATATGAACCACGTCCTGATCCATCATCTGTTGATGGACTTTTAGATTGCTTCCACGTCCTGGCTACTGCGGCTAGCCGGGCCAGCAACATCTTACTGTTTGATTCTCAGCTCAGATGCCACCTTCTCGGTGCAGCTTCTCTCACCATCTGATGTGTTTGCTCCCTCCCCCAGTCACACCCCCCGAGTCCACGTTCTTCCTAGCAAGTGTTGTTCTCTAAAATCGCTGTGCTCCTTCATCTTCTCCTGTGTCCGGTCCCAGTCCTGATATGTGAGCTCCATGGGAACAGGGATCTCATCTTCCCATCACGGCTGCATCCTTAATGCCTCTAATGGGGCCTGCCACGTGAAGGCAGCGCTAAAAATAGATGTGTCACGACTGGATGGCCCGTGAGTATTTTAGGCACAGGAGTTGCCCAACGCATTGAGCCAATTTGAATCTTTCCTATTCTTCTTCTAAAATCTTTATTTAATTTGTTACAGTATTGCTTCTGTTTTATGTTTTGGTTTTTTGGCTCCAAGGCANGTGTCACGACTGGATGGCCCGTGAGTATTTTAGGCACAGGAGTTGCCCAACGCATTGAGCCAATTTGAATCTTTCCTATTCTTCTTCTAAAATCTTTATTTAATTTGTTACAGTATTGCTTCTGTTTTATGTTTTGGTTTTTTGGCTCCAAGGCATGCGGGATCTTAGTTCCCTGATCAAGGACCAAACCTACACGCCCTGCATTGGAAGGCGGATTCTTAACCACTGGACCACCAGGGAAGTCCCAAACCTTTGCTGTTCTTTACAGAACCAATTTTGGTTGATGGTTCTGAGTTTAAGTGCTGGGATATGACTCTCTGAGCTTGAAGCCCAGCTCTGCTGTTTCCAAATTTTGCCTGACAGAGAGCAAGTCAGTTACTTCTATAAGCCTTGGTTTCTTCACTTGGAAAATGGTAGTAACAGTGAATCCCTACCTAGTAGCGTTGTTTGAGAATTCCGTGAGATCATTCACGTAAATGCTTAACACAGTGCTTGACTTAAGTACATAGTAAAGAAACAGAAGCTGCTGTTATTATGGCCCTGTCGTTGGTCCAGAGTCACCACTGAGAACTGCTGAGCCCCAGGGAGCAAGTGTGCCTGGATTAGAGGATAGTAGAGAGCAGTTCGGAGAAGGAAATGGCAACCCACTCCAGTATTCTTGCCTGGAGAATCCCAGGGACAGGGGAGCCTAGTGGGCTGCCATCTGTGGGGTCGCACAGAGTTGGACACGACTGAAGTGACCTAGCAGCAGCAGCAGCAGCAGTTCTCAGAGATGGGGCTGTGTGTGAGCGCATGTGTGTATATTTGAGCAGAGTGGATATTAGAATGAGACTTTTTGTCTCTGAGTCATCCTACAAACTGTGCTGCTTCTGCCCAAGATAATTTTGGAGAGAACAGTCATCTCAGACAAGTCAGATCAACTGCTTGCAAACCCTGGAACATTCTGTGTCCCCTTCTTTAACTCTTAAGCATCTCTCGGCTCTCTAGAATCAGGAGGAGGGGTATTCTAATAGCTTCCCTTTGACCTGGAAAGCCACTGGTCAGGGGGAAGCTTGCTAAGATCTCTTTACCTGGGCACTAATGGTCCCTGGTGGCTCAGACAGTAAAGGTTCCACCTACAATGCAGGAGTCAGAGAAGAGGCAGTTTCGATCCCTGGGTGGGGAAGCTCCCCTGGAGAAAGGATTGACAGCCCACTCCAGTATCCTTGCCTGGAGAATTCCATGGACAGAGAGCCTGGTGGGCTACAGTCCATGGAGTCGCGAAGAGCTGGACACAGCTGAGCGACTAACACAGTAGTCCCTGGAATACTAGTGGTTCTTTCAGCCTGGATCTTTGTCAGCCAGAGAATGGTGGCTTTTCTAGACATGTGGGCAGTTGGATCCTTCAAAGTTTCAATATCCTTCTAAGTGAAGTGAGGGTGAGCAGAGGATGGGTAAGAGAGCAAGTAATATCTCAGGAACAGGTTGGCATTAGGGTAAATTAATCATCACGGTGCCCTGTGTCTACCAAGCCCTCAGCTTTTCCTTTTGTCTTAGAAAATTTCTTTAGAAATAAAGAAATCATTTGGAATCTGTTGTGAGTTGTAGTCCATTAGCTTCTTCTCTTCACCTGCCTTTGATTATAGATTATCACTGTCTCATTTTTGACATGAAGGTATAACCCATTTCTTCCTTTCTTTTTTTCTTTTGGTAGCTTCCTTTTAGTTTCTTGATTCTTTTCTTCTCTTAGTTTCTGGACTCTTACAACATCTACACAAGCAAAAACTCACTAATTGAGGTTTTACGCCTTCAGCACCGATGCCCTTGAAATCCATGCGCCCACAAGGCCCTCAGTGTCTCCTCCACAGCAAATCCTTTCTTACGAGCACCACTCGGTCCACAGGCACAGACCCTGTCTTGTGACCATTACACCATCGGTACAGGACTTGTTTAAATGTTGTCATCATCATTCACTGATCTGTGTAGCCATTAAAAAAAAAAAAACAGGATGAGGCAGTTCTCTCTACGTCTTGATAGGAAATGACATGAACAATATCTCTATGTGAAAAGGAAAACAAAGTGTAGGGTTGGGTATATCGTGTGCTGACAGTGTGAGAGGGAAAATGTGTCCATTAAACACGGACACACACTCACATACATAATTGGCTCTTCTTAGAATACTTATGGAAGGAGACACAGGAAACTGGCCACTACCATGATTCTGGGGGCAGGAACCAAGTGGCTGGGGGTTAAGGATGGTCTGCTTTTCTTTCTTTTTTAACCATTTTGGACATTTCTCTAAAACGTGCCTTAAGTAATTTCTTTTGAACGGTGAGGGTGGGAGCAGATTCTCTCTGAAGGTACTGTTCCTGTGCCTTTAATTACATCTCTGGGAACCTGGACCTACTAGCTTCGTAGGACAACTAGAAAGTGGTGTTTCAGTTTGGATGTATGATTTCTTGGTTGCCTGGCCTCATTTTTACCCAGAAGAATGTCTCATTTCATGTGAAATGGTGGGGTAGCAGGATTATTCCTCGAGTGAAAGGCATCTAACCGGGAAGTGGTACCTGGGTAGGTAGGCATCCCATTCACGGAAGGTAGACGTCCTCTCTGCGGTCAGGGAGGGGACTGTGACTTGGACCCATCCAGGGTGTCCTGGGTTTTCCTGGGCTGGAGAGCAATAATCTCTCAGGTGTCCTGGTCTCTCCTCCTTCTGGAGCCCCAGGAACTCCATCCCATTCTTGGGGTTGACTTGTCTCCTGCGATTTTTCCCTGGAGATACCTGGAGCCTGCCACTCTCCTGGGGATGTTCAAACCAGATTCCTAAAAATCCACCTTCATCTTGGTTCCTCTCTCACATCATCCAGTTTCGTGTCTCAGGATTGAGTCATTTTAAATAGATCATTTTGTTCTTAAGCCCCCAGTGGTCCCCAGGTCCCCTAGAATCCAACTCCAGGGCCTACCCCTGGCTAATGAGGACCTGCGCAACCTAGCCTCCACCTCCTCCCTGACTGCTCCCCCTTCACTCACTGAGCTCCAGTCATGCTGGTCTCCCGGGGATGGATGCTGAGCTGACCTGGTATCCTACCTCCACACCTTTGCACCTGCCATTCCTCTGCCTGAAATGTTCTGTCCCAGGCCATCTGGAGGCTTGGCTGACTTTCTCTCCCTTCAGGGTGCTTCCTAAAGGTACCCTCTCTGGGGGAAGGGTCTTTTCTCATCACCGCTCCCTCGCCACAGCTGCCCACTCTACCTATTGTCCTGCTTTCTGTTGCCTGTGCAGCACTTCCAACTCTCGAAACAGTCTCCGTCATTGCGTCTGTGTTTAGTATTTGTCTCCCTGCCCTGGGATGTAAGGTCCCTGAAAGCAGCGTCTGGTCTCAGTCATCACAGCTGCGGTACCCGGGTAGGTAGGCACCCCGTTCACTCTGGGGAGGCAGTGAGTGACAGCTGAGGGCCTCTGGGTCCTGAGGCAAAGGCTGTGGGATGGGAGGGGGTCTGTGTGGTGGTGTAGACCGGAAGACCTAAGGAGAGCCCTTGTTCTCACTTTGTTGTTCTCAGCGTGTGCTGGATGGTTTAGGCTCAGGAAGAACAGGGCTTGTCCACACTTAGTAAGGAGGGGAGATGGATCATTCTGTGATCATAGATTGTTCTGCCTTTCTGCCTCCCTCCTTCTCTCTCTTCCTCACTTCCCACATAGCATAAAACTTGCCATTTTAACTATTTTAAGGAGTACAATTCAGTGACATTTAGTGCAGGGACAGTATTGTGCAGCTACTACCATAATCTACTTCCAGAGCATTTCTGTCTCCCCAAAAGGAGACCCATACTCATCAATTAATCCCCCTCCCCCACAGCTCTTTAGTTCAGTTCAGTCGCTCAGACTCTTTTCAGCCCCATGGACTGCAGCCCCATGGCCAGGCCTCCCTGTCCATCACTGACTCCCGAAGTTTATTCAAACTCATGTCCATTGAGTCGGTGATGCCATCTAACCATCTCATCCTCTGTTGTCCCTTTCTCCTCCTGCCTTCAATCTCTCCCAGTATCAGGGTCTTTTCAAATGAGTCGGTTCTTCACATCAAGTGGCCAAAGTATTGGAGTTTCCCCCTCATCTCTTAACCACAAATCTAGCTCCTGTCCCCATGGATTTGTTCACTCTGGAGATCTTGTATAAGTAGAACCTTATATCATGTGTCCATCTTGTCTGGTGATGCCTTCAGGGTTCACCCACACTGTAGCCTGTGTCAGGACTCCCTTCTCTTTTTACGGCTGTGTAGTAGTTCCTTTGCGTGGATGGACTGCGTTGTGTTTCTTTACTCACTCGTTGATGGACATTGGTGCTGTTTCTACCTTTTGGCTATTGTGCATTGGGCCGCCCTTCACATCATGCATGTTTTTATTCAGCCATCTGTTTCAGAGTATTTTGGGTACATACCCAAGAGTGGAATTGCCGGGCCATATGTTAATTTTGTTTAACTTATTGAAATACTGCCAAACTTTTCCCCAGTGCTGGACCATTTTACATCTCTTCTGGCAAAGCATGAAGGTTCCAATTTCTTCACATGCTCACCAATATTTATTTTATATATCCAAAAATATATATTATTAATATTATGATAGCATCCTAGTAGGGGTGAGGTGGTATCTCATTGCAGATTTCATTTGCTGTCCTTAATGACTAATGATGTTGAGCATCTTTCCATGTACTTATTGGCCATTTTATATCTTCTTTGGAGTCTGCCTTATATTGATGATTACTTTGTTTGCATTGTAATTCTAGGTGAACATTTTCTCTCTTTCTTGACCATAAGCTGCCTTGTTTATAAATTAGGGCTAATGTACTTCTTAAGAAAGAGTTTGATTTCTAACTAAAGCATGGCTCAAGTCTTTAGCATAATTTTGAAATCTTCTCTTTTTTTCCCTGTTGCTATCCTACTAGATCTTAAAATGCAGCATGTAAACCTTAGCCTTATTTTCCAAATTAGCAAATTTTGTTTAAATTTACTGAATTTTGACATCTTTGAGTCTAACCCACCTTTGTATCCTCTGAATTTTTAGGTTTTATACACATTTTAAAGTCAATTTGTTTCTTAGCTAACAGAGTATCTAGGCAGGTATTTGACTTCTCACTATTTTCATATAAGTGAGTGACTGTTGAAGTCATTTGCATTTCCGCATTCTTTTTTTTCCTTTTCAGAAAAAATTGCCTTTGACAACACTGGCTCAGTGTCTGATGGAAGGGTCTGCTATCCTGGGAGATGACACACTTCTTGGGTAAGGAGATACCACGCATGGGTTCGTGCCAAACCTGGGAAAGTCCCCGTCCTTAAAGAGGGGACGAACACATCTCAGCAAGGCGCTGAGGACACTGAAGCCTGGCCAGGGGCTGGATGGGGAAGAAGGAACGGTGGCCACTGAGAAATTGAGCCTCCCAGCCCTGGAGTCATAGTGTCTGGGCAGGAGGCAGCTCCCAAGGGGAGAAACTAACATAAAACTGTAGCGACTTCCCTGGCAGTCCAGTGGTTAGGACCCCATGCTTCCACTGCAGGGGGCGTAGGTTTGATCCCCAGTTGGGGAGCCAAGACCCCACATGCCATGAGGTGTGGTCCAAAAAAAAAAATGGTTGAAGGGTACTCAAAATCCCTCGGGTCCCAGCAGAAGCAAATATGAAATCTCTCTGTGTCAGATGTCAGAACTTATAGGATTCCCAGAAGAACAACCCTTGCTGATTTTGAGCTCACAATAAAAACAAACTAAAAATAGAAGCATCATGCGAGAGGGTCAGCAGGCACAGCTGATGGGAGAATCGGACCCTAAGAGCTAAAAATATTAGGATGGCATGAAAGGAAATGGACAATAATTATGTTTATAGTGAAATTTAAAAATTTAATAAACAAAAAAATTCTTGACAAAAAAATCAATACAAGGGGTAAAAAGAGGCAGAATCAAAGAAAACCAAATAGAACTTAAAAAAAATCAAATTATATTTCAGTTCAGTTCAGTCGCTCAGTCGTGTCCGACTCTTTGCGACCCCATGAATCGCAGCACGCCAGGCCTCCCTGTCCATCACCAACTGCCAGAGTTCACTCAAACTCACGTCCTTCAAGTCGGCGATGCCATCCAGTCATCTCATCCCCTGTCGTCCCTTTCTCCTCCTGCCCCTAATCCCTCCCAGCATCAGAGTCTCTCCCAGTGAGTCAACTCGATATTCTTTAAAAACTTACTTGAGAGAAACTGGAAGTTGCACACAGATATGGAAACTGGTGACCTTGCAAACATATCTGGAGTCGCCACGAGAATGCCCAGAATAAAGTACAGTTCCTTTGGGTTTTCCTGTAGGAGCTCATAGAAAATCCTGAATGAGAGCCTTGGCTGACCCAATAGAAGCACTAAGGATACAGGCAACATTAAGTGGAGAAGCTCAAGGGGCAGGTTATAAACATAGAGCATTAATGTGTAGTAGTTGCTCCTGAAGAAGAAAATAGAAGGATAAGTTTATGGTTGAATTTTCCTTTTCTAGATTTGAAGAAAAGCATGAGTCTTCAGATTTAAGGAGCACAAAAAGTCCTGACAGAGATCCACAAAAAGAAATCCATCACTGGACACGCCATTGTAAAACAACTACACACCATTGACACAAAAGAGAGATTTAAAGTCGAGCAGAGAAAGCTTGTTGTTGTTCAGTCACCAAGTATGTATACAAGGGCACTTAGACTGATAACTGACTATGAGCCAAAATCAATGCCAGGAAATAAGGGAGGAATATCTTCAAGTAGTGAAAAATGTGAGAAGTCTAGATTCAGTGATGTACTAAACCGTCATTCAAGAATAAGGGGGTGGGACTTCCCTGGTGCTCCAGTGGTTACGAATCCTCCTTGTAATGCAGAGAACAGTGAGTTCCACCCCTAGCTGGGGAACTGAGATCCCACATGGCATGGGCGAGCAAAGCCCACGTGTTGCAGCTACTGAGCCAGCGTGCGCCACAGCTAGGACCTGACAGCCAAATAAGCAAATATTTTTTTAAAAATCTTAAGGAATAGGAGGAAAATAGGATATCTTCACACTGAAAAACTGGTTAAGGTTGTGTGAGGTAGATTATGTCCAGAAGAAAAGAATGAAATGCAAATAGCAAGAAAGCATTAAAAAAAAAAAAGTATGCTGGGAAAGATTGAGGGCAGGAGGAGAAGGGGGTGACAGAGGATAAGATGACTGGATGGCATCACCGACTCGACGGACATGGGTTTGAGCAAATTCCTGGAGGTAGTGAAGGACAGGGAAGCCTGGAGTGCTGCAGTCCGCGGGGCTGCAAGGAGTCAGACGCGGCTTAGTGCCTGAACAACAGCAGCAACAAAGTGAGTGTGCTGGAGAGGAGGAAGGAGTCCTCTTCCCTCTCCCCACCTTAGGCTCTTTCACAGGCCCTGCAATTAAAATTGGCAGAGGACAGATGAATAAGAGAAAAAGCATACTAAAAAAAAAAAAGTATGCTGGGAAAGATTGAGGGCAGGAGGAGAAGGGGGTGACAGAGGATAAGATGACTGGATGGCATCACCGACTCGACGGACATGGGTTTGAGCAAATTCCTGGAGGTAGTGAAGGACAGGGAAGCCTGGAGTGCTGCAGTCCGCGGGGCTGCAAGGAGTCAGACGCGGCTTAGTGCCTGAACAACAGCAGCAACAAAGTGAGTGTGCTGGAGAGGAGGAAGGAGTCCTTTTCCCTCTCCCCACCTTAGGCTCTTTCACAGGCCCTGCAATTAAAATTGGCAGAGGACAGATGAATAAGAGAAAAAGCATACATGTTTGATGGTCATACACATGGGAGAACTCAATGATGAGTAACTCAAAGGGGTGACTTGAACTTGGGCCTATGTAGCATTTTTAACAAAAGAACAGTGATTTTTAGAGACGGGAGAAGACAAAGAAAAAGAAATGTTAGTCTCTAGGGCAGCAAATTGTGGGAAGGTAAATATATGGGGAACTAGTAGAAGATAAGAGTAGAGTTTGTAATGTGGAGTCCACTGGGGCCGTCTCTGGGCTGATGAGGGTCTGGAATTGTCTCTGGTGATTAGCATCTGGTAGAGATGGGCGGGGGGCCCCTTTACAGATTCCTTTCCTGCTTTTAGGGCTTCCCTCATAGCTCAGTTGGTAAAGAATCTGCCTGTAGTGCAGGAGACCCCGGTTTGATTCCTGGGTCGGGAAGATCCCCTGGAGAAGGGATAGGCTTCCCACTCTAGTATTCTTGGACTTCCCTTGTGGCTCAGCTGGTAAAGAATCCGCCTGCAATGGGGGAGACCTGGGTTCAATCCCTGGGTTGGGAAGATCCTCCAGAGAAGGGAAAGGCTACCCACTGCAGTATTCTGGCCTGGAGAATTCCATATAGTCCATGGGATCACAAAGAGCTGGACTCGACTGAGTGACTTTCACTTTCACTTTAGGCAAACAGAGAAAGAGGAGAGAGCTGCTGCTGCTTTTTTTCTTTTAAATATTTATTTGGCCTCGCCAGGTCTTGGTTGCAGCACACAGGATCTTTCGTTGCAGCGTACAGGATCTTAGTTCCCCAACTAGGGATCAAACCCCGGCCCCTTGCATTAGAAGGTGAAGTCTCAACCACTAAACCACCCCAGGGAAGCCCCTCTATCAGTTCAGTTCAGTTCAGTCGCTCAATCGTGTCCGACTCTTTGCGACCCTGTGAATTGCTGCACACCAGGCCTCCCTGTCCATCACCATCTCCCGGAGTTCACTCAAACTGATGTCCATCGAGTCAGTGATGCCATCCAGCCATTTCATCCTCTGTCATCCCCTTCTCCTCCTGCCCCCGATCCCTCCCAGCATCAGAGTCTTTTCCAATGAGTCAACTCTTTGCATAAAGTGGCCAAAGTACTGGAGTTTCAGCTTCAGCATCAGTCTTTCCAAAGAACACCCAGGACTGATCTCCTTTAGAATGGACTGGTTGGATCTCCTTGCAGTCCAAGGGACTCTCAAGAGTCTTTTCCAACACCACAGTTCAAAAGCATCAGTTCTT
>SJYX01017288.1:344541-403240 GCA_006410675.1 Oreotragus oreotragus | reverse complement strand
CAGGGTCTCCGCCCCATCCTCCTCCCTGCCCTCCAGCCATCTCCAGCCTTCAGTGAAAAGACAGTAGAATCTCAAATCGGACACAAATGAACCTATCTGCTAAACAGAAACAGACTCCCAGACATAGAGAGCAGACTGGTGGTTGCCAAGGGGGAGAGGATATGGAGGGATGGATTGGGAGTTTGGGATTAGCACACAAGCTAGTATATATAGGATGGATAAACAACAAGGTCCTTCTCTATAGTGCAGAGAACTAAATCCAATCTCCTGTGATAAACCGTAATGGACAAGAATATTTTTAAAAGTGTGTATATATATATATGTGTGTGTATATATATATATGTATGTAAGTGAATCACTTTGCTGTATAGAAGTAATTAACACAACATTGTAAATCAACTGTACTTCAATTTAAAAAGTTAAAAAATGAGCAGCAGCCCCTATTCATAAGCCCCTGTTCTTGGACATGGGGGCTCATGTATTAGAGACTCTGCAATGCCCTGGCTGTCTCTGTTTAGACAGGGCCCTTCTCTGCCTACTTTAAAGGACACTAAAGCAAACTGTCTCTTTAAGAAGAAGCCTTAATGTGTAGGCGACAATTTTGCCAGCTTCATCCAAGTGAAATTTTATCAAGAAAGAGATAAAATGGTTGGGAGATGTTCTTTGCTGTGAATCCTGGCCCTCTTCGCACCCCCTTTAATTGGTCCTACAAACCTCCCTGGTGCTGGAGATGTTTCCAGTCTACACTAAGCACCTGTGCCTGCTGAGCTCTTGAAATGTGTGTAATGCAGCCAGGTGGCTCTCGTGGTGAAGAACCCCGCCTGCCGATGCAGGAGACACAGGAGGCTCAGGTTCACTCCCTGGGAAGGTGGGAGGATAAATTAGTTGATTGGGATAGACGCACACACTCTACTATGTATAAAACAGACAACCAACAAAGGCCTACTGTCTAGCACAAAGAATTATACTCAGTATCTTATAATAACCTGTAATGGGGCAAACCTATCAGACAGCAAAGTGATTCAGCTTTATACATATCTATTCTTTTTCAAGTTCATTTTTAATGGAGACGAACTTGAAAAAAATATAATTGAATATTTATTGAATCACTTTGATGTACACCTGAAACATTGGAAATTCAACTATATTTCAATCTTTCAAATTAAAAAANAATGGCAACCCACTCCAGTATTCTTGCCTGGAGAATCCCAGGGGTGGGGGAGCCTGGTGGGCTGCCTTCTATGGGGTCACACGGAGTTGGACACGACTGAAGTGACTTAGCAGCAGCAGCAGCAGAGCCACCAGGGAAGCCCTTCATGCTCTTTGGCTCAGCATGCACAGGTCACAAAGAGCAGCTAACTTTATAGAATGAGCTAGAATGCTGGACATACAGCAGCCAGTTTTGGTCAAAAACCAGATCTAGTTTTTTAAATTCATGAGCTCTTCTCAAATTGTATTGGCCCTCCCAGTATAAGTCATAACCGAGTTGGGTCTTTACCCTTGAACAAATTTCCCCTTGCATGTGCACGTTCGCACGCTTCCTTGCACACTCTCTCTGCAAAATAATCCCATATGTTCTATTTTCCTGAAAGCCGAGCTCCCTTCCCACTCTCCTCCACGGAGGGATCCAGCTCTCACCTCTTAGTAACTGAGGCTGAAATGATTTGGAGGGAAACTTGTCAGCATAATTGATGATTATATGGTGTGAACCACTGAAGACAGGTGAGCCTGCACAGAGTGGAACAAATGAGTGTGTAGCGTGCATTTCCCACTGGGTTCAGCTGGACTTCCCCCTCTGACATGTTGATTTATAAGTTTGTAGCTCTTCCCTAATGAATTGTGCCCCACTGTGGGTCACTGGAACTTCCTGCTGCAGAGGCCTTGCCTTAACTAGAAAAAAGAATTGTGAAGGTTCTGCTCTGTGAATTTCCAGGTTTGTGTGTGTGTGTGTGTGTGTGTGTTGGCACTAAATGGAGTGACTGAGGAATGTAATCTTCAAGAGGACAAAATAATCACATAATACACTTGAATAGCACCACTACATCAAGAAAGGGGTTTCTGTGAAAACAGATGCTTTGCAGCTTGACAGAAAGTAGTCTAAGTCTAAAAAGAATTTGAAAAACATAGCCACATGCAAACATTTAGGACCACCTTTGGTGGCAACTTGGTGTTCTAGAGTTCTTTACAAACCTCTCTCGAACTATTATACTTGTTCCTTGAAACTGCTTTAAGTGTTAGACTTGCTAAAACATAGGGGTGGTAACGACTGCTCTACTTTCTCACAATCTGTTGGGATATTGATTGAAATATTTATGCAGTACTCCGAGTTCTCAGGAAAAGGGGTGTTAGAAAATGCGACAGTGATGATGTTGGCAGGGCATGGAAAATTATGTGAAAATATAATCTCCAGAAAGATATGTTTGACACAGTTTGAATTACTAGTCTGAGCCTGTCTGGCAGTCTTCTGACCTTCTGTCTAAACCTTTTGTCTCAGTTATCAGTTCTGGGTGATGTAAGAGGGCGGGTGTAAGGAAAGTGTTAAAAGATTAGACCTGTTGCTGGCTTAGCATTGTCCCAGAAGAGTGTCTCTTGGCTACTGGCATTGGAGTGGCCTGTCCTTCCAGATGGCAGGTTAGCCAGGAGAGTCTGGGACCAGGAGTCTCCAGTCTTCACTCCTTGCCCTGACTCCATCCTGTCTACTTGGTGAGCTCCTTCACAGCTTCCTGTAGACCTGGTTATGGTCTCACCAGTCCCAGTGCTGACACTGTCATCTGAAGGTCATCATAACCTTCCATAATCAGTCCTCATGCACCTTTGACTGTGCTTCACTGGACACTGTGGACTGCCTGCATAGATGAACTCATCACTTACTCTATCTGTATTTCTTTCTAGAAGCAGCTGAAGATTCAGGCTGCCTGGCTGGAACTACAGCTTTCTAGTTGTGTGACCTTAAACAGTTTGATCTCTTAGTATTTGATTTCCCCAACTATCAAACAGGCTTCCTGGGCACAGTGGGTAAAGTATTCGCCTGTGAATGCAAAAGGCGAAGGTTTGATCCCTGTTTGGGGAAAATCCCTTGTAGGAGGAAATGGCAACCCACTCCAGTATTCTTACCTGAAAAGTACCATGGACAGAGGGACCTGGTGGGCTATAGTCCCTGGGGTCTCAAAGAGTTAGACACAACTGAGCAATTGACCACAGCACATAGCTACCAAATAGAGATAATAGTACTCTTCTTATAGATAGTAAATACATATTATATAAATAAAATGTTTAGAGAGTTAAATGAGATAATGCATAGTAGGTGCTCATTAAGTGTTGGATAGATTGATGGATGATGAATAGGTAGCTCATTCTAACATTTGCTTTTATAATATACATGTTACTTAATCTTTGCCAGTGTATCCAAAATAAGAAGGAAACAAATATATTTTATCTTAATTAATATAGTCTAGTACTAGTTAGGGGGGCTTCCCTGGTGGCTCAGAGGTTAAAGCGTCTGCCTCCAATGCAGGAGACCTGGGTTCGATCCCCTATAGTACTCTTCTTATAGATAGTAAATACATATTATATAAATAAAATGTTTAGAGAGTTAAATGAGATAATGCATAGTAGGTGCTCATTAAGTGTTGGATAGATTGATGGATGATGAATAGGTAGCTCATTCTAACATTTGCTTTTATAATATACATGTTACTTAATCTTTGCCAGTGTATCCAAAATAAGAAGGAAACAAATATATTTTATCTTAATTAATATAGTCTAGTACTAGTTAGGGGGGCTTCCCTGGTGGCTCAGAGGTTAAAGCGTCTGCCTCCAATGCAGGAGACCTGGGTTCGATCCCCGGGTTGGGAAGATCCCCTGGAGAAGGAAATGGCAATCCACTCCAGTATTCTTGCCTGGAGAATCCCATGGACAGAGAAGCCTAGTAGGTTACAGTCCATGGGGTCGCAAAGAGTCGGACACGATTTGATTATCTAAGAGTATGTGTTTTCTATAGGCTTGTCTATATTTGTTCTTTTTCATGCCTTTTTACTTTTGTGTGGCTTTCTGTTATTCATTTTTTCTTTGAGTAAATTACCTCTTAAAAAAAAAAAAGAATTTGTATTGGTTGGATTAAGGAGAAGAGTGTTTTGATTTTTTTTTAATGTATATATAACCAGAGTGTAGAGCATGGGATCATATTGGGCCCTCTGAACAGAAAGAGGACATTTAGAAATATACAGCGGGGAAATAAACTTTCTGGGAAGACTGTTACCCAGAATAAGCCTTCCATTGAAGGTTCTTACTGCTCCTTTAGGGCTTCCCTGATAGTTCCGTTGGTAAGGAATCCGCCTGCAATTCAGGAGACCTTGGTTCAATTCCCAGATCGGGAATATCCACTGGAGAAGGGATAGGCTACCCACTCCAGTATTCTTGGGCTTCCCTGTGGCTCAGCTGGTAAAGAATTCGCCTGCAATGCGGGAGACCTGGGTTCAGTCCCTGGGTTGGGAGGATCCCCTGGAGAAGGGAAAGGCTACCCACTCTACTATTCTGGCCTGGAGAAATCCACGGACTGTATACTCCATGGGGTCGCAAAGAGTCGGACACGACTGAACGACTTTCACTTCACTGCTGCATTGGCGGACTTGTGAGTGGCTGGTTTCTTAAAGGTCGGACATACTTACACTGCCCCTCTTCTTTGAAGCTCTTCTACCTTAGCTTTTCTCATACTTGTTTTCTTGATTTTGTCCTTGTCCCTCTCTTTTTCTCCCTGTTGAATCTTCTATTCCTATTGCACTGTCCAAGCCACCCTACACCACCAGAGCCTCAGTCAGTCCCATGGTGCCAGTCAAGTCCATCCTCATCTAACACCATTTCCCCCAGGGGAAGTCAGTGTATGGGGTAGTCAAGAGAACGTTGAAATGGGAATCCAAAGACTTCGTTTCAAATCTTATTTCTTTTTTTTTCTCTTGATGTTTTTAAGATTTTTCTATTTATCCTTAATATTCAGTAATTTGATTGTAAAGGGCCCCCCTGTAGCTTTTGTCTTCGTCTCTTTTAAGTTTGTTGAGCTTCTTGGATCTGTGGGCTTGTAGATTTCATCAAATCTGGAAGCTTTTCTGCCGTCATTTTTTTCCGCCCTGCCACCTCCTTCGGGAACGTCGGTTGCACGTATATTAGGTTGCTTGATCTTGTTTTCACCTTTGCCCCTCTGTGTTTTATTTCGAGTAGTTTCTGTAGCCACGTCTTCCACGTCTGTCCTTGTCATGTTCATGGTTTTCTTTTACGCTCTTGAGCATAGGAGCGCATTTATAATGTCTATTGCATCTTTATCCTTGTCTGCTTATTCTGTTATCTGTGTTCTTTCCGATTCTGTTTCTCTTATTTTTCCCCTCCTTATATATTTTCCCGTATGTATTTTCCTCCTTATGTATTTTGAAAGCCAGGTAATTTTTGATTAGATGTGTGCATCTGTGCTAAGTCGCTTCAGTTGTGTCTGACTCTTGGCGACCCTATGAACTGTAGCCCACCAAAGTCCTCTGTCCATGAGATTCTCCAGGCAAGAATACTAGAAGGGGATGCCATGCCCTCCTGCAGGAGATCTTCCTGAGCCAGAGGTCAAACCTGTGTCTCTTGTGTCTCCATTGGCAGGTTCATTCTTTACCGCTGGTGCCACCTGGGAAATGATTGGATGCTGGACATGTAATTTTAGACATCATTCAGTTCAGTTCAGTCACTCAGTTGTGTCCGAGTCTTTGTGACCCTATGGACTGCAGCATGCCAGGCCGCCCCGTCCATCACCAACTCCCAGAGCTTACTCAGACTCCTGTCCATTGAGTCAGTGATGCCGTCCAAACATCTCATCCTCTGTTGTCCCCTTCTCCTCCCATCTTTAATCTTTCCCAGCATCTATCTATACATCATTGGATGATAGATTTTGCTGTAATCCTTTCAATATTATTGAGCTCTGTTTAAGACACATTTTAGTGACATAGAATTATATCAGTTATTTCAAGCTTTGCTTTTAGGCTTTGTTATACATGAAGCCCCAGTGGCCTAATGGATAAGGCATTGGCCACCTAAGCCAGGGATTGTGGGTTCAAGTCCCATCTGGGGTGGCAAAGTTTTTAAAACTACTTCCCTGGTGGTGCAGAGGTTAAAGCGTCTGCCTGCAATGTGGGAGACCTGGGTTCGATCCCTGGGTGGGGAAGATCCCCTGGAGAAGGAAATGGCAGCCCACTCCAGTATTCTTGCCTGGAGAATCCCATGGACGGAGAAGCTTGGTGGGCTACAGTCCACGGGTCGCAAAGAGTCGGACATGACTGAGCGACTTCACTTTCACTATACATGTCCAGGGCAATCTTTAGTCTAAAACTAACTTGTCCCACTACTGTGGCAGTACCTTTCTGAGAACTCAACCAGATTCCCTATCTATAGGGAGATCCTTCCACGCTAGCTGGTAAGGACATGAACCTTTCTTGCTGCTATATGAACTCTGGGAATTCTACCTGGTCTTTGCACATAGTTCATTCATCAGCCTTGGGAGTTCCAGCCACACAGGCAAAGATTAGTACTCAGCCAAAGATTCAGAAAACTAAGATCATGGCATCTGGTCCCATCACTTCAAGGCAAATAGATGGGGAAACAGTGACAGACTTTATTTTGGGGGGCTCCAGAGTCACTGCAGATGGTGACCACAGCCATGAAATTAAAAGATGCTTGTTCCTTAGAAGAAAAGTTATGACCAACCTAGACAGCATATTAAAAAGCAAAGACATTACTTTGCTGACAAAGGTCCATCTAGTCAAAGCTATGGTTTTTCCAGTAGTGATGTATGGATGTGAGAGTTGGACTATAAAGAAAGCTGAGCGCCTAAGAATCGATGCTTTTGAACTGTGGTGTTGGAGAAGACTCTTGAGAGTCCCTTGGACTGCAAGGAGATCCAACCAGTCAATCCTAAAGGAAATCAGTCCTGAATATTCATTGGAAGACTGATGCTGAAGTTGAAACTCCCAATACTTTGGCCACCTGATACGAAGAACTGACTCATTTGAAAAGACCCAGGTGCTAGGAAAGATTGAAGGTAGAAGGAGAAGGGGATGACAGAGGATGAGACAGTTGAATGGCATCACCAACTAGATGGACATGAGTTTGAGTGAGCTCCAGGAGTTGGTGATGGAGAGGAAATGGCATGCTGCAGTCCATGGGGTTGAAAAGAGTTGGAAACGACTCAGCAACTGAACTGAAAAATTTGAGGGGACTCTTTTTTTACCCCTTTTTATTTTTATTTTTTGAAAAATTTTTATGTTTTTATTGAAGTATAGTTGATTCGCAACGTTGTGCTAATTTCTGTTTTACAGCAAAGTGACTCAGTTATATACATATAAACATTCTTTATATTCATTTTGGTTCTGGTTTATCCTAGCAGATTGAATAGTCCTGTGTCTATACAATAGAACCTTCTTGTTTATCCTTCCTAATAGTTTGTATCAGCTAACCCCGAACTCCCAGTCCATCTCTCTCACTCTTCCCAACCCTTGGCAACCACAAATCTGTTCCCTCAGTTTATGAGTCTTTTTTTTGTTTGTTTGTTTTTTAAGGTAGGTGCATTTGTGCTGTGTTTTAGATTCCACATATAATTGATATCATGTGATATGTGCCTTTCTCTGCCTGGCTTACTTCATTTAATATGACAATCTCTAGGTCCATTTGCTTTGATGTAAATGGCATTATTTCATAACTTTTTATTTGAAGAGGAACTAAAAAGCCTCTTGATGAAAGTGAAAGAGAGTGAAAAAGTTGACTTAAATCTCAACATTCAGAAAACGAAGATCATGGCATCTGATCCCATCACTTCATGGCAAATAGATGGGTAAACAGTGTCAGACTTTATTTTTTAGGGCTCCAAAATCACTGCAGAGGGTGATTGCAGCCATGAAATTAAAAGACTTTTACTCCTTGGAAGAAAGGTTATGACCAACCTAGACAGCATATTAAAAAGCAGAGACGTTACTTTGCCAACAAAGGTCTGTCTAGTCAAGGCTATTGTTTTTCCAGTGGTCATGTATGGATGTGAGGGTTGGACTGTGAAGAAAGCTGAGCACTGAAGAACTGATNGGTCCCATCACTTCATGGGAAATAGATGGGGAAACAGTGGAAACAGTGTCAGACTTTATTTTGGGGGGCTCCAAAATCACTGCAGATGGCGACTGCAGCCATGAAATTAAAAGACGCTTACTCCTTGGAAGGAAAATTATGACTAACCTAGATAGAATATTTAAAAGCAGAGACATGACTTTGCCAACAAAGGTCCGTCTAGTCAAGGCTATGGTTTTTCCTGTGGTCATGTATGGATGTGAGAGTTGGACTGTGAAGAATGCTGAGCACCGAAGAATTGCTGCTTTTGAACTGTGGTGTTGGAGAAGACTCTTGAGAGTCCCTTGGACTGCAAGGAGATCCAACAAGTCCATTCTGAAGGAGATCAGTCCTGAGTGTTCATTGGAAGGACTGATGCTGAAGCTGAAACTCAGTACTTTGGCCACCTCATGCGAAGAGTTGACTCATTGGAAAAGACCCTAATGCTGGGAGGGATTGGGGGCAGGAGGAGAAGGGGACGACAGAGGATGAGATGGCTGGATGGCATCGCTGACTCAATGGGCATGAGTCTGAGTGAACTCTGGGAGTTGGTGATGGACAGGGAGGCCTGGCATGCTGCGATTCATGGGGTCGCAGAGTCAGACAGGACTGAGCAACTGAACTGAACTGAAGGCAGTATCTACCACCCCATCCAAATTTCTGTGCTTTTCACCTTGAACTTAAACCCTTGACAGCCTTTCAGAAGCCAGCTTCCCCCAACTTCTTGCCTTTCATTGTAACCCTTCACCCTGAGTCAGCATGAGGGCTCTGCCCAGACAGAGCAGAGAGTGCTCCCTGGCTCTGTGCTGTGGAAACGCAGACATAACCAGCTGCTCTGGGGAGCAGGTGGGTTCTCACCGCCCCTCTCTGCCCCATTCCTCTTCCGCCTTTGGCCACTCTGTACTCATTAGGATCTGTCCTCGCAGCTTCCTCCTCCTGGGCCCTCAGAGAATGGAGGATGCCAGTGGTAGAGGAGCAGAGAGGATGAGGCAGATGAAACAACACATGTCCCCCTAAGGCAGCTTTCCGCTTTCCTTCCAGAACTTCTTCTGGACTCCCTGTCACCTTGAAGTCATCTTGACTTTGCCTTCTATACCCTTCTCCTGGTCTCTGAAATGCCTTACCCTTACTTCTAGCCTTTTTCTTTCCGTGAGCCTTTCCTGAAGGCTTTTTTGCTTCTTTAAATATTTACGTATTTGGCTGCATCAGGTCTTCGCTGCAGCCTGCAGGATCTTTCCTTGCCTTGGCTCTTCATTGCAGCACTCTGACATCTATCTAGTTGCGGTGTGCAGGCCAAGTTGCCCTGTGTCATGTGGGATCTTAGCTCCCCGACCACTGGCCACCAGAGAAGTCGCTCCTTAAACCTTGCATTCTGTCTTCATCCCCAAATCATCAGTTCAGTTCAGTCGCTCAGTCATGTCCGACTCTTTGTGACCCCATGGACTGCAGCACAACAGGCCTCCCTGTCCATCACCAACTCCCAGAGTTTACGCAAACTTTTATCCATTGTGTCGGTGATGCCATCCAGCCATCTCATCCTCTGTCATCCCCTTCTCCTCCTGCCTTCGATATTTCCCAGCATCAGGGTCTTTTCCATTGAGTCGGTTCTTTGCATCATGTGGCCAAAATATTGCAGTTTCAGCTTCAGCATCAGTCCTTCCAATGAACATTCAGGACTGATTTCCTTCAGGATTGACAGATTGGATCTCCTTGCAGTCCAAGGGACTCTGAAGAGTCTTCTCCAACACCACAATTCAAAAGCATCAATTCTTAGGCGCTCAGCTTTCTTTAAATCATAGTGATAGCGTCTTTCCCAGAGAATGGTGGGTCACCTCAGCTCTCTTAGTGGGAAGAAATGAACTTTCTCCTCTTCCAGCTTCAAAGCTCAAACTCTTCTTGGACAAGAATCCTTATTTCTCCCCTTAACAGAGCAGGGCACTTGTCAAGTTTATTTATAGAGCCTTTGGCTGAGAATATCACCATCCTTGAAATTTATGGTTTCTTAAAAATATTTCAAGTTTATTGGAGTGCAGATGTTTACAGTGTTGGGTTTCAGGTGCACAGCAGAGTGATTCGGTTGTGCATACACATATATTCATTCTGTTTCAGATTCTTTTCTCCTGTAGGTTATCGCAGAGTGTGAGTGGAGTTCCCTGCAGGTCCTTGTTGGTCATGTCTTACATATAGTAGTGTGTGTCTGTTCATCCTGAGCTCCTGATGTGTAACCCGNACTTAGCAGCATTGCTATTTAAATCTATAGCTATATTAAAAAAAAGTCCAAGCTTTTAGTTTGGTAATCCGCCCTACAGCGTCTTTCAGTTTCACCTCCCACTTCCCTACAATCCATTTGACTATTGGGTTATTCTTTGTTCTCTAATCTACTGTTTTCTTATTTCTGAGTCTTTGTGCATACTTCTAGCTACCCATTTTTCAAGGCCCGTTTCAATGCCAATTCCTCTTGAAGTTTTCCTTCAACATCCTTCCAGAAGTCATCTCTTCATCTTTTACGTTCCCATAATGTATCAGTTACACCAGCATTTCTCAAACTTTAATGTTCTTATGGATCATTTTGGAGTGGAACCTGAGCTCTGTAGTTCTCTAGCTCCCAAGTGCTTGTCCATGCTACTGGTATGAGAGGAACCACTGTACTGTTGAGTAGCAAGACTCTTATAATTGTCTCATCAGCTAGAAAAATAACTACATAAAAAAGAAAAGTGATTTAGTCTCAGCCTGGGAATTACCATAACTCAAACTTTAATGTTCTTATGGATCATTTTGGAGTGGAACCTGAGCTCTGTAGTTCTCTAGCTCCCAAGTGCTTGTCCATGCTACTGGTATGAGAGGAACCACTGTACTGTTGAGTAGCAAGACTCTTATAATTGTCTCATCAGCTAGAAAAATAACTACATAAAAAAGAAAAGTGATTTAGTCTCAGCCTGGGAATTACCATAGCATCTAATACAGGGCTATGCAGCTGGTCAATACTAGCTAACTAGATCAAATCCCATTTTTTTTTTTTTGCCATATTTGAGATTCATTTTATTCATTCAAAGTTTAGGACTAATCTAAAAATGTTTGTTATTCATGTAATTTTGGAGGCATGCATGTGAATTTGATGATCTCGGGCACGTTCAGGGTGGTATGGTCACAGACACGCGTGCATGTAAATTTGGAGACAAAAAGAAACAGCTGTCACTCATAACTTTCTCTGGTATATAATTAACATCAATAGTATGGAAATACAATTTGGTCCTGATAATATTTCACACATTTATTCTTTCCCAAATTTACTATAATAGTTTTCTTGCTCTTATAATATAGATTTTCCATGTAATTGCTTTTGTAGCTGTGTAGTCACTAAGTTGTGTCCAACTCTTTGCGACCCCATGGACTGGACCACACCAGGCTTCCCTGTCCTTTACCATCTCTCAGAGTTTGCTGAAACTCATGTCCATTCAGTCGGTAATGCCATCCAACCATCTCATCCTCTGTTGTCCCCTTCTCCTCCTGCCTTTAATCTTTCCCAGCATCAGGGTCTTTTCCAGTGAGTCAGCTCTTGGCATCAAGGGCCAAAATATTGAAGCTTCAGATTCAGTATCAGTCTTTCCAATGTAATTGCTTAGATTCTACCCCCAAAGTGAAAGCTATGAAGAAGAACATTTCACTGTGACTATCTTGCCGGTAATTATCCTTGAGTCTACCTTTATCTGATTCTGTTAGCCAAACCCTCATTTTGCCACAGGGTTCTGAATGATGCAAATCCCAATTTTTTATTTAGTTGTTTATTGAGTGCCTACTACATGCATGGCGCTGGAGTATGTCTGAAGAACAGCCATGGTTGTTTTCTGAATTTCAGGATTTGATAGAGGATGAGGAATGCCATTTGAAGACAAGGTTGTAGGCACTTTTATTGCCAGACAGCTGATTGTTTGAATGTCACCTTTAGTTTTGCAGAGGATGTTCCTATGCTAGAAAGAACAGAGCCTTAGTTTCCGGGAAGTTTCAGAGACTTAAGACGGGCATTGTGCTCGTAAAATTTCTGGACATAGAAGAGCGGGCAGGTTTTAACATACTCCCTTGAGGTTTACGAGAGATGCCCCCTTCTGCCTCTGTTGACAGCACCATCCCAGCAGAGTAATGGAGAGATATTTGTTTCCAGGAGGAGGAAACATAAAATGGTCTACAAGGCACTATTAGCCCCTGATTACCACAGCTCAGCCGACGAAAACCATCTTATAGTCTCTGTTCCTTTCGGGAGATGTTAGTGAATGACTTATAATATTGTAATAACAGGAGTCTATTTTTAGTATTCTAAGAAAGATTGGTTGAGCTGTGTCAGTTCATACAGAACCTGAGAGCGTTACGGTTAATTAAAAGGTGAGACTTGTTCAGAGAAATAGGAGATAGATATGAGTCATTTTCAAGCCTGTGTTCAAGTAAGAGTTGGGGGACTCATTAGCAGTGAAGCTGGGGAGAAACAAGACTGACACGTTCATTAATCTGTGAGTTGATGCTTCGTGAACTTAGTGAAAGGGTCGGTGAATTGACTTTAAGATGCAGAAGCCAGTAACCCAAGGATCAGAACATGATCTTTATGGGGCGGTTCTGGCTCTTGAAATAAGATGGAATATTTATTTCCATCAGTTGGAATACTCAGTCAAGAAAATCAGGTTCTTAAAGAATTGGGAGTGACAGAAAGAGTCCATCTTCAGTTCTTACCAGTTTCTTTTCTGCTTATGGTGACCACAGTTTCTCTGGGGGACTGAGGCTTGTTCAGCTATCTAAATCTGCTTACAGTTGTGTTCTTGGAGAATTAGACGTGCTAGCTTTTTTATACTGGTAGATCAAGGAAGAGAACGTCTTAAATGGTTTGAAAACTACAAATGGACTTCTCATGAGAATTAGAAAGAAAATAATGGGAGACAATACACTCATCAATGGGCGATCTCCATTAGTTGAGAGAAGAATATGATCCTGCTTGCAGTTAATATTAAAGGAATCTAACCTCAGAATTGCATATGGACACATCATCACAGGTGATGTCCCTTTTTTCCTTTGTCTCAGAGACATCTTTGCTATCTTGGGTATACTCAGGCACTGAGACATAACTCCTGCATATGTTAACTGTATTCACATACAGGTCTTTTCTTCATTTAGTCGGCAAGCATATTGCACATCTGTTAATACAACGTGTCAGCTAAAAAGACACAGTCCCTACCCTCCAGCAACTTATGATGCAGGATCAGAAACTTAGGATGCAGGAAGTACTCTGAACTTTGTTAGGTACATTGTGAAAGGAAATCCCAAACCTGAAGATCGAGAACGTCTATCTAATTGACAAGAAGGTTTAGAGAATGCTCCCTAGAAGAGGTAACGCTCAGTCTGAGTCTTTAAAAAACAGATTTATATTCAGAAAGAAGACATTCAAACTCTCTCTATTGTAAATGAAAGATGTTGCTTCGATGACGTGGGTGAGACTGTTGTCTCTAGTTTGGCATGCGGGTGCATGGTCATTTTCTCTGTCATGTCCAACGCTTTGCAACCCCATGGACCGTACCCCTCCAGTCTCTTCTGTCTGTGGGATTTCCCAGGCAAGAATACTGTAGTGGGTTGCCATTTCCTTCTCCAGAGGATCTTCTTGACCCAGGGATCGAACCCACGTCTCCTGGGTCTCTTGCACTTCAGGAGAATTCTTTACTGACTGAGCAACCTGGGAAGCCTTTAGTTTGGCAGAGGTGCTGTTGTTTAGGGAAAGTATCTTTTGAATGACTAATCCTATTGGAAGCCAAATTCTTTTTCTCCTGCCTTCCGGGGTATGCTTGGAATATAAATTTATAGGAACTCTAAATTGTTGATATTAAGAGAAACATTTATCGCAAATCTATTTAAATTATGCACAACTTGCAAAAGAAAAAAAGGAAAACCCTGCATCATCTGTATGTTCTGCGGCAGCTTTCTTATACTTCTGTATTTATCATGTGTAGTCTTCTTACCCTGGGTATGTTATGGCCATAATTCTTGACCTAGAATACTAACACAAAGACCAGAGGGCAAGGTCAAATTTAAATTACCATGGGTTTGTTGGTAGCACTATAATTTTGTCTTTTAAAAAGTATATTAAAAAACAGAAGCATCACTTTGCCGACAGAGGTCCATATAGTCGAAGCTATGATTTTTCCAGTAATCATGTACGGATGTGAGAGTTGGACCATAAAGAAGGCTGAAGCCGAAGAACTGATGCTTTCAAATTGTGATACTGGAAAGGCTCTTGAGACTCCCTTGGACTGCAAGGAGATCAAACCAGTCAATCCTAAAGGCTATCAACCCTGAATACTGATTGGAAGGACTAATGCTGAAGCTGAAGCTCCAATACTTTGTCCATCTGATGTGAAGAGCTGACTCATTGGAAAAGACCCTGATGCTGGGAAAGACTGAGGTCAGGAGGAGAATGAGGCAGCAGAGGATGAGATAGATAGCATCACTGACTCAATGGAGATGAATTTGAGCAACCTCTGGGGGATAGTGATGAATAGGGTAGCCTGGTGTGCTGCAGTCCATGGATAGCAGATAGTGGAGGACAGGAGAGTCTGGTGTGCTGTGGTCAATGGGGTCTCAAAGACAACAGCAACAACAAAATAGTAATCCCAAAGAAATTTCATGAGTGACATCACAGTTATCACCTAGAAGCGGACCAGAGCAGGGGACAGAGTTGAAGGGAACTGGTTTCAGCCTCCACTGAGCCTGGTCTCCCCGGGTTTCCCTGCTCTTCTGCTGCCTGGGCCTGAAACACCCCTCTGAGTCCCTCATCTTCCTTCCTTCTGTGTGTCACTCAACCTGCGCCTGGAGAGACCCAAATGGAAGCAAGTGTCAGCCTGTTGATCCCAGCCTGTGTCCAGGACTTGTGGAGGGCAGGACTCCAGAGGCCATCACATGCTTTAGGAAGAAGCAGGGCTCCCAGAGTCCCAAAGCATTTTATTGGACGAAAGATGCCCACATAAACCAAACTGCTGCATTTCCCCCTCTGCATGGTGTGCCCATTTTCATCCTGAAAGCCCAGGGCGGTGAGGATGGACAGGCGAGGTGGCTGGTGGGCTGGTGGTAGGCTAGGGCGGTGGGGTGGTGAGCAATGGGGCTGCACAGGACCTCTAGGCCGGGGTGGACCAAAGCTGGGAGCCCACTGCCTCCTGAGCACAAAGTCGCTGCAGACACTTTTGCTTGGCTGCTTGGGCACTTCGGCTCCCATTCAAGGAAGTGAGCTCAGCTCTTCTCTGCCCTCTGTTACCAAGAATTCAAACCATTTCTGCATTCAGACAAGCCCATGGATGCCTCTAGGCTGGGAAGTAAAGCTGAATTCACACAGTTGTTTTGTGTTAAGGCAGAAACGTTTATAACGCCAAGACAAAAACGTTGGTCCAGCTGATATCCAAATAGCTGTCATGTAGGAGGGAATTCTCCTTGGCCAACATGTCAATTTTTTTTTTAACCCAAACAGTCCTTATGCTTTTTCTGAAAGGATTTACGTCTACAGCAGCTGGTCTCTGTCACCATCTACAAGTGGAAACAGGGAGGGTTCTTTTTTTCTTTCTCCAAAAAATAATGAAGCGGTCATCCATTTCTGTCCCAGAGTTATTTCCTGAGATGAGAGCCCTCCAGAGCCCTGGCAACTCCCTCTTCCCAGCTTCCTCTGTGGGCAAAGGGCTTCTACCCAAGGGAGTGTCAGTCACAGAGAGTGAAGCTTCATGAATTCAGCCCAGCTCAGGCTGGACCCTGTGTGGGGCCACAGCGTTACTCACTCTCTCTCCATTGGAAAGAGAAAACACATTTCCATTAAACCCTTTTCCCAGTGATGTGGAAGGTTGGTAGGAGGAAGAGTGTTGCTTTTGATGCCTTTGAGCTAGGCTTCAGGACAAGGCGGCTGATCCCCAAAGCATTTCTTTTACAAATGTCTAAGTCTAGCAAGAATTCAGAAGGGCAAAGACTTGGGCCTGCTTGTGGAGTCTAGGGACCATCCCTAAGGCCAAGTATGCTGTGCAGTCCTCCGTGGCTTCCTATTCCCCAGGCTCTGGCAGAACGGTTTTCGGTATTGTAGGTAAACTCCTGGTCATCTTGTATTCCAGCTCTCCGTGAGTCTGTCTTCTCCACTGCCTGCAGATGGAGATCCATCCTTCTCAGCTTTACTCCGAGTCGGATTGAACGTTAAGGTCCACGAGGGAGGGGGTCTTTGTTTACCTGTGTGTCTTGAGCACACAGGAGGCACAAAGTCACTATTTACTGAATGATTAACAAGTTCCTGGCAGAGGAAGCCTTGATGTGCCTGTTGAATAAATAATTGAGGTCTGTGATGACTCAGGGGACCCCGGGGGCTTTCTGGAGGAAATCGAGGGCTAGATGGCTTACATAAAGCAGCACTCTCCAAGTCTGGACATTCTCCTAAGGTTTAGGTTACCCTGAGGGGCCCTGGAGGGATGGGGCAACTTTTCCCTAAGGAATCAGATCTTGGTTAAGCCATTATCAGTATGACACAATCTGTGTTGTCAACTTTTAAATCTCCTATGAAAGTTTAAAACTTTTAAACTTTTATATCTATGAGTAGATATAAAACTTTGAAATGAGGGTGATTGATGACTTGTTAGGAATTTGATTTCGAGGCAAAAAGCAGGAGCACTTCTGTAAACTGTATGGGCCGTGTCCACGCTGACCAGGCCCTCTTCCCTAGTGCAGAATCTGATATTTGGTAGCTGCTCACTGTTTTTAGATGGAGAAGGCAATGGCAGCCCACTCCAGTCCTCTTGCCTGGAAAATCCCATGGAGGGAGGAGCCTGGTGGGCTGCAGTCCATGGGGTCGCTGAGAATCGGACTCGACTGAGCGACTTCACTTCCCCTCTTCACTTGCATGCACTGGAGAAGGAAATGTCAACCCACTCCAGTGTTCTTGCTTGGAGAATCCCAGGGATGGAGGAGCCTGGTGGGCTGCTGTCCATGGGGTCGCACAGAGTTGGGCACGACGGAAGCGACTTAGCAGCAGCAGCAGCAGCAGCAGCAGCAGCAGCAGCAGCAGCACTGTTTTTAGAAGGAAACACTGAATAGGGGACCACAGCTCTAGCTCCAGGTGGGAACAGTGTCCTTGGACTAGAGTACTTCGATCTTTTCTAACTCTTCAGCTCTACCACCTGGGAGATCCTCCTGGGAGCCATTTTTCTTTTTTTGCAATCAAGTCCCTGAAAAAACTAGAAAACAACATCTTGATGGACATAATTGTTGTTTAGTTGCTACGTCGTGTCTGACTCTACGCGATCCCATGGATTGCAGCCCACTAGGCTCCTCTGTCCATGGGATTTCCCGGGCAAGAATACTGGAGTGGGTTGCCATTGCCTTCTCCAGGGGTCGAACCCATGCCTCCTGCACCTGCAGGCGCATTGTTTCCCACTGAGCCACCAGGGAAGCTTGATGAACATGGTTACACTTAGCTATTTAAAATTTTTAAAATTAATATTATTTAGATTGCATCCTACTTTTTGGGGAAAAAGATGTCATTTAAAGATGATGTTTTAGTTAAACACAGTAAGCACAGTTTTGGGATAAGTTATGTCTTCAGAAGATTTTTAACTTTTTTCTCAACTGTGTGAAAGTAGTGGCTGTGTGATGGTAGGCCTTGGTCAGTACAATTTTGTAATGGAGAACTTTATCAATGTTATTTAAATACACTTCATATGAAAGAAGATGTATATGCTCATTGGCTGTCAAGCTGTATGGTGAACAGAGTTGCAAATTGAGCATAAGACCTACATTATTCTTGATATTTCTTGAAAGGAGGTCAGTGGCTTTAATTGTCCTCAGGAATAAAGGGAAAGGACGGACAATTATAAAGTGGAAAGGAGCTAAGTTGAAACTCAAATGTCACTCCCTAACAATAGGAATTTGGCCTCTGAATGACATACCAAGGAATTTAATCTAAATCACTCAAGAAAGACATTTTTTAAAATGTGTAATATTGAACTCATGAAAGCGTATGGACTAGTGTACTTTAGAGAGTGTTTGGATCAACAGAAATGTTTGCTATATAAATGATTTTCCTGATGACTGACAGCTAGCTGCAAAATCCCTTTAGCCAGAACCTCCTCAAGTGTAATGGTCATTCAGACTTTGAATGGAGATAATGGCTCTCAACAAGTTTTTTAATGATAGCCCTTCTCCTTTGTGAGATGGGTAGCATGCATTCCCCTTTGGGGCTTCTCTCTGTTTATCTGGCTCGGGGTCCTGGTTGTCACGCCTTCTCAAGGTTTTCCACCCCTCCTCTCTCCTACCCTTTCTCTGTTTGGTCTCTCAGCAGTTGATAAACGCCACACTGCATGTGGAGGGCCAGGCCTGGGTCGGCGGTGGAGGGAGTGAGATACAGTGCTGGGAATGTGACTTTAAAAGACCTATTCCTGCCCAGAAACCCTCTAAAGCGTCTTTATGTGGCCTCTGCGTGCTGTTGGCAGCAGACAACCACCATTCAGGCTGTCTTGCAGTCAGGAGACAGCCTTTCTCCCTGTTGGTCGCTTTTTTTCTATAATTATCTTTTGAAATATTTATTTATTTATTTGGCTTCATCCTGTCTTAGTTGCAGCTCTCGGGCTCAGTTAGCTGTGGTGCCTTGGCTTAGCTGCCCCAAAGCATATGGGATCTTCGTTTCCCGACCAGGGATCGAACCAGCTTCCCCTACTTTGGAAGGCAGATTCTTAGCCACTGGACCACCAGGGAAACCCCCTCTTTGTTTTTCATTTTCATTTCTTTCTCTGTAACACAAACAGGTGACCTTGATGCTTCTAAGGAGATCTGATCCGAGGCCTTCTTTGGTTTCTCATCCATACATGTTCTTTGCCCAGCAGCTCAGTGAGTGCTTTTTCCCACGCAGGTGCTGACGGCGTGATGAGCTACTTTGTGGATTCTGCAGTGACTGGCCCTGCCTCCTATTCAGCGGCTCGACCTGCAGTGCTGGTAAGAAGGACTCCTCCCTGGCCCTTCCCAAGCCCCCTCCTCCCCTCCCTGGCTCTCCTGCTCTCTGATCTCTCTTAGAAGCAGCCAGAACCCAACTCCAAGCTGGAATCAGCTTTACATCTTTTAGAGGGACTACATTGCCAGATTATCTGTCTTTTCATCACCATATAAAGTGAAACATCCAAGACTGATGGATTTGCTAAGGAAGATTTTTTAGCATGCTTGTGTTGCAGAGAATGACTCAAGCTTGAATAATAGTTTGCTGAAGATTTTTGGCACATTGATGTACCTTAGACCTATTCTTAGCATAATTTAGCTTGTTTTGGTCCTCATACATAAAAGCTAAAATATACAAGTTTTTCTAATCATAGAATTTGAAACTGGAAATAAAGTGTGACAAGTTGATAGGGAAAGTTCCTGAGTCCTAGAAAAAGAGGGGTAAGTGGAATTTTAAAATTCCTTTTCAAATGAAGTTTTTTTTGCTCTTAGGGAAGAAGGCTTTTACCCAAGTTACATGCTGATCTGTAGAAATATTAAGCTAAATTCCTTATAAATTTGATGTGTGAGAGATCCCAAAATGCCGTCATTCATCAATTCCACTGTTAAGTGAACTTTTAATAGCAGCTGATGAATCATTAACTGTTGATTCTAAATTCTGTGTGTATTTTTACAGGGGTGGTCATCATTTATTACTTACTCTGGAAATGGACAGATAAGTTTAGCGTTAATCCTTCCAAATACATTTGTTGGTCTAAATAGACAGCACTTGCCCAGAGTGCTTTTCTGCCTCCTCTGCAGAATTTTTAACCTTGGTACCCTTCAGTTTTCCATGACCTTTCACTATAATTGTCAAAAGATTTGATGTGTTTTAATCTGTAATATTAGAAAAATAATTACTTAAAAAGCTATTCCACATTCAAGGAACGATGAATACATTTTTCTTCCCTGACTGTTTTGTGACAAATATTTCTTCTTTTTTTAAAGTGGCTTCTGTTTCCACATACACACCATTCACTATATTTTAAAAATCAGAATCAGGGAAATGTTTAGAGCACAGTTCACATCAGAAATATATTTAAAACACACACACCCACGTTCAGACCAAAAATGATTCCATTCTGCTTAGTAGAAATTGCCAAGGGACTTGTTAAGGTCCATATGGCTGGAGACTTGGCCACGGAAAAGACTGCTTCTGCCTCTCACAAAGAAGTTGTCATCCCAGGTCAGCACAGAGGACACTGAATCTTTCCTAAAGATGATAGGTGAGGAGTTGTTAAATAAGGACATTGTGATTCCAGGGCACACGGTGCCATTGACTTGGAAAAGTGGATTTAAAAGCAGCTTATGTTAATTCTCTTTGCCAATATTGTAATCCAATTAAATAAGATTAATAACTTGTTTAGCAATGCCATGCAAATTTGTGTTTATTATGTTTTAGGCACTGAAATAAATCGCAGTACAAGTACATAAGTTGCAGGTATAACATTAAGTTATCCTAGACAGGGCATCTGGAAATTGTATGAGATTGAAAAAAAATAAAAAACAACTCTTAAGTGTGTATTTTCAACTAAAGACCCCACCCTCAACTGAATACACTTGGTATTTTTAATGCATTTTGAATTGTTTCCACTGGTTTCAAAACAAAGAACTCATTTATCCCCACCCCCAATAGCCATAGCTGAAAAAACGTTACCAACCCTAGGGATCCTTTTCAATACGATATTTCAGAGTTGCTTGGGTAAAAGTAGAAAGTTACGTAAGTGAATTGCTATGTTATTGTTACAGTACTTGCGTTCACAACTTCTTTCTGGGGCTCAGTTTCTCCACCACTGGCGCTCGTTGGGCAAATTTCTCAGAACCACTGAGCAACCAGGAAGTCCTCTGCTTTCTTCGTCTATTTCTTCTTTATTTAAAAAATTAGATAAATAAAGTTGATGGATCCAAGCTCAAGTTCAGTGAACTAGTTCTGACAGATAACTTTCAACTTCGGGCTGGGCTATAATGACAGTGAAAGAGTCTGTAAATCACCTATAGAATATAAGCTCCAGGCATTAGCACAGAAACTTGCAAACCTCATACTTTCAGTCCCAATCTGAGATCTCCTGGAGGAGTGAGCCCAGCTTCATGAACTTTCCCAGAGGAGAATGTGAACGTCCCAGGCACCCGAGTCTTCTCAGTTCTGTTGGAGTCTTGTCGTCTGGAGCTCAATCAGTTGTACTTAATCCAATCAACCAAGTCCTCCTGCCTGGCGCCCCGATCTCTGCATTAGTTAGCCTGGGCCACCAGGAAGAGAAGCTATCCCGGAATGGGAAGTTTGAAGGTAAAAGGAAAACCAGTGGATTTTTTAAATCTAGGGGTGATTTTGTTGGTGATATTTTTGATGGTCAGAATTTGGGGAGTGGGGATGTTGCTGGCATCCAGAGGAGAGAGATCTGGGTTGCAACTAAGCATTCTACACTACACAGTACAATTCCCCACGACAAAGAACTGTCTAGCCTCAACTGTCAGTAGCACCAAGGTTGAGAAGGGGTGCTCTAGAATGGACACAAGATCGAGTTTGAAGGAGGGGTGGTTCTGTGTGGTGTTGTTTAGTTGCTAAGTTGTGTCTGACCAGGGACTGTAGCTTCCAGGCTCCTCTGTCCTTGGGATTCTCCAAGCAAGAATACAGGAGTGGATTGCCATTTCCTTCTCCAGGGAATCTTTTTGACCCAGGGATTGAACCTGCGTCTCCTGCATTGTCAGGAAGATTCTTTACCGCTTAACCACCTGGGAAGCCTGGTACTGAGTGTAACTCCTTGTGTTTGAAAGGGAAATCTTATAAAAGAAAACAAAAAAAAGTGACACTATATTCAGCAGAAACAAGGGTTTCTGCTAAACAGACTGCTTTCGTTGTCCAAGAAACACTCTTCTAAACCAAGACATAAATATTTTCTAGGCCCTTAAAGACCACTCAGTCTCAGAGTCCTTGACTGAGAATTGGAGCTGGCATTAGTTTGACTTGATTATTTGCTCTACCAGGAGAAGGCTTAAAATGGGCACAGCAACAGTTGCAATGTTCATCCCATCCCTCGGGTAAGGACCATTGTATGCAGAACACACATTATCTGCTTCGGGGCCCCTTTGTGCAAAGCAGGACACAGTTCTCCCCTTTGGAAGGTCAACCTCCTGGAAGACCTTCATGAAAGAAGTGATGTCACAGCGGGGGAGGCAGGGAAACGACACTTCTGGAAGTTGTCTGGCCATTGTGTGGGAGGGGGTGACGTTTGCAGGTACTTATATGGGCTGTGTGTCAGGGACCCTTTCATCCAGAGGGAGGAAGCACTCCTTCCTGTTATGCTGGTTGGAGAGCTTGCTGCCTTGTGCCTGGAAGGCCCTCGCACCCCTGGTCCTCTCCTGCGTCATCCTCCCCTTCACACTGCTGAGCTTTCAGGGCGGGAGGCAGGGCAGGAATGGGCGGGGCAGGCTGCCCCTGGTTTGGACCAAGAATGTCCCTGTCCTTGGTTCCTTCACCAGTGTGTAGAGAAGGTCCTTGGGTCACTTGAGCTTAGGAAGCACCTTGAACTGTTCAGAGGGAAGGAATAGACAACTGCCCACTTACCTCCTCTTGGAGCTCAGGCCTTTGGGAATTCAGTAAGTCCCCTACATACGAATGAGTTCCGTTCTGAGAGTCCAATTTATGTGTAAGTCCAGCAAAGTTAGCCCAGGTACCCAACTAAGACAATCCGCTGTGTGGTACTGCAGGTTAATAATGCTTCTCATACAATTAATACATAAAACACAAACACAAAAAAGAAAACATTTTAAATCTTACAGCGCAGTACCCTGGAAAGTACAGCAGTCCCATTCAACAGCTGGCATCCGAGGGCTGGCATCAAGTGAACAGGCAGGAAGAGTCACTACCTGGAGGATGGAGAGGAAGGGGGAGATCGCAATAGGAGACAGGATCGGTGGGGGGGGGTGGAGCAAGCTGTAACGTCACTCACGCCTGATGATGACGGAATGCACATTTGTGTCTTTGAAAGTTCACACCTTGAAGGTTCCTAGATAGGGGACTTACTCTATAGTAATATGCCAGGCAAGGGTGACTGTTCAGAGTGTCAGACCACATGGAAGGCCCTGAGCCTTCTGGCCCAACCCAGACAGCTGTGGAACATAGCCTGGCCACACATTGGGTTGACCAAAAAGTTCCTTCGGGTTTTTCCATAACAGCTTATGAACAACCCAGAGGAACTTTTTGGCCAATCCAGTAACATGGAAAGCACTTAGGCTCTGGAGTCAGAAAGACCTGAGTTAAATTCTGGTCTATTTATCGCTCCTCAGCCACATGACCTTGGGCACAAGACTTCCTCCGAACCTCAGTATTCTCATCTGTAAAACAGGCACAGGGTATGCTTACTATGTCAAGTCGTGTGACACCAGCCAGAAATATGACCTCAGTTAATTCCTTTCCCTGTGTTTACCATCTCTTTTCTGTTTTTCTCTGGACTTTTCGACTGTGTGAGATGGACACAGGGAGGTGGAGATGATTCCCCTGATTTTGTCCTTACAAGGGTGCGGCCAGAACAAGATGGGGCTTTGGGTTGAGTGGAGCCATTCTTATTTTTCTTATTAAGAAACCTCCTTGCTTCCTCTCTACCCTGGACCAGAAATAGCTCCCCTGCCCCCAGATCAAAGTTCTCTTGTAATGGGCTGGTGGTTTACAGCCCCATTGTGTAAACAGACTTGGTTCTCTTATCTCGAGTAATTGCAGTTTAATTGGGCTTCCTTGGGAAGCAATTCTCTTCTTAGCCTTTGCTGTTCGCACTCTTCACCTCCACCCCACATGCCTTAGGATGTGTTCACAGGGACCTCTGTGTTGTCCCTGAAGTTCTGGGAAGCCTGGAAGGGCTGATTCTTATTTCTACGAAGCTTAGCATACACACCTTTCCTTTCTTTCTGGGGATCCTGGAGAGCAATGGATAAGGAATCCCTGATTAGAGAAATGCCGCTGCTGCTGCTGCTGCTAAGTTGCTTCAGTCGTGTCCAACTCTGTGCGACCTCATGGACACCGGCCCACCAGGCTCCTCTGTCCACGGGATTCTCCAGGCAAGAATACTGGAGTGGGTTGCCATTTCCTTGTCTTGGATTAGAGAAATGAGAAGACAGAAAAAGAAATTTAGAATGGAAATGGAAATCAGAAAAGCTTTTTTTTTTTTTTTTTCCTTCTCGTTGCTTGGGGTGGTGTTGGGTTTACCTCCGGGGAGGTTGCTGGAACATGATACTTAAGAAATAATCTATAACCATAACTCTTAGTGATAGTCAGAAGAAGTAAAGGAAAAAAGATTTTTCCAGCATCTTAGAAAACGGGGATTTTTTAAGATATGGGGTTCAGTCAGCACAAGCTAGAGAATTTCAGAGCCAGACCATACCTTGAGACTGTCTCCCAGCATCAGGAAATTCAGGTCCTAAGAGAGTAAATGAAGTTGCCCAAGTTTACAGGCCGGTAAAGGATGGAGTGTGGTCTGGATCTTCCGGCTCCTGGCTTGGGATACTCCTTATCATTAAGTTCATCTTGATCATATTTTTTAAAGATTTATTTTTTTATGTGGAGCGTTTTAAAAGTCTTTATTGAATTTGTTACAGTATTGCTTCTGCTTTATATTTTGGGTTTTTGGCCATGAGGCATGTGTGATCTTAGCTTCCTGACCGCGGATCAAACTTGCACCCTTGCATTGAAAGGTGAAGTCTTAACCACTGGACCACCAGGGAAGTCCCCGTCTTTTAAAAAATAAAATAAAATTTAATTTATTTTTGGCCTCGCTACACAGCACTTGGCATCTTAGATCCCCGACCAGAAATTGAGCTCAGACTCCCTGCAGTGGAAGTAGAATCTTAACCACTGGGCCACCAGGGAATTCCTGGAGAGTCCCCATCTTGACCATTTTTAAGAAATGTGGGGATGGATAAGAATTTATGCCAACTTATTCATCCGTATGATTGAAGATTGAAGGTGGGAGGAGAAGGGGACGACAGAGGATGAGATGGTTGGATGGCATCACCAACTTGATGGACATGAGTTTGAATAAGCTCTGGGAGTTGGTGATGGACAGGGAGGACTGGTATGCTGCAGTCCATGGGGTCGGACGCTACTGAGTGAGAACTGAACTAATGTATCCGTATGCTTTATTCATGGTGAATTTACCCTCCTTAGTTTAGGGGAAAAAAAAAAAAAACAGAACTCAGTTTTATAGACCTCTGAGCAAATTGAAATTCCTGTCCAGGTTTTTCTCCATGGGAGGTTCGTCCCCTCTCTGAGGAGGCTCTGAGTCAGGCCCACCCTTCACCTCCAAGCTCTGGGCTGGATGCCTGAGGCTGGCACCCCATGGAGTCACTGGGAGTCTCAAGGCTTCCCGTTAATGAGTAGAAGTTGATGGATAACACAGGGTCTCACCCGCTACCTCTCAGCAAGAGAATGTCTTTTGAGTGGAGGGGACTGTGGTCTCAGACTGGTGTGGGGAGCTTCACCCTTGGTCTCTGTCCTCCTCCTCTGACTTGATCTGCAGCCCCAGGGCGGGGGACACCTCAAGATGGCTTCAGCTGTGGTCCAGGTGGCCCTTTGGGCGGCTGAGCACAGCTTCTCGTGGAGAGCGGAATCTGACAGTCCCATCTCTGTTCTTTCTGTGCTTCAGATTCGTTTCTCTCTCAGGAATCTGCAGTGGTCCGACCTGCCCTTTTGCCAAGACCCAAGCCCATCGCTCTTATTGTTTTCAAAACAATTTCCTGGCCTTGAATCTAAAATTAAATTGCCCTTTGAGAGTTTCCTATTTTGTCTGTTCCTGCCTCTCCTGTGGCTACACTACCCTGGCCCTCTCCCCTCTGGTGGGAGAGTCGAAGGTGGGGGGCATTTCCGTGTTGCCTCCTTCCCTTCTCCAGGGAGCAGGTCCCACGTGTCCCCCTGAAGCAGAGGAGGCCCAGGGTTCTTCTGAGGGCCAGATACAATTTACCCCAAACCCCTCCCCAGGGCGGCTGAAAGCACTTCTCTGTGAGTAAAAAGAGGTGCTGGCTGATCTGACATCCTCTGAAAATGAGGAGTCTCAGACGCAATGAGAAGTCTGTGGAGTTGGTCAGGCTGGCTTCAGGGGGCATCTGCCTGCAACAAAGTGAAAGGATTTAGGATGAGAAATTCCCCACTTACTGCACAAATTTGCATCTGGTATGTGAGAGCCCCTGGACAGCTCAGCAGCTAGATACTTCCTAACCTCATTTTTCTCTACTGAAAAAAACAGGGGATGTGGGGGCAAAATGGTGTGTGAGCATATTCCAGGGAAGAATGAAGACGAACAACTTGAAGGTGTTAATGCATTTGAAGGGGACGTGGCCTGGCGTGAATCTAAATGATGATGAATTCTGGTGCTCTAGGTTTTCCCACCCTGGCGTCGTTATTTATCAAATGAAGGTTGTCCGTCACAAGGTCAGGAGAAAGAATGTGGACGGATCAGCAAAAATGAGACTTGTATTTGCAAAGGAACTTGGCGATCAGTGTCCTCAGGAAACAGAGGCTTAAGAAGGTTAAGAAACAGGCTGGAGACTAACCAGCTCCTTAGGGGCAGTCATTGTTCAGTCACTAAGCCGTGTCCAACTCTTTGCAACCCCATGGGCGCAGCACTCCAGGCTTCCTGTCCTTCACCATCTCCCAGAGTTTGCTCAAACTCGTGGTGATGCCATCCAACCGTCTCATCCTCTGTTATCCGCTTCTCCTTCTGCCTTCAATCTTTCCCAGCATCAGTGTGTTTTCCACTGAGTCAACTCTTCACATCAGGGGCCAAGGTACTGGAGCTTCAGCTTTGGCTTCTGTCCTTCCAATGAATATTTAGGATTGATTCCCTTTAGGATTGACTGGTTTGATCTCCTTGCAGCCCAAGGGACTCTCAAGAGTCTTCTCCAGCATCACAGTTTGAAAGCATCAGTTCTTCAGCGCTGAGCCTTTTTTATGGTCCAACTCTCATATCCATACATAATTCCTGGAAAAACCATAGCTTTGATAATATTGACCAGAAAGCGAAAATGAAAGTCGCTCAGTAGTGTCCAACTCTTTACAACCCCATGGACTATACAGTCCATGGAATTCTCCAGGCCAGAATACTGGAGTGGATAGCCGTTCCCTTCTCCAGGGGATCTTCCCAACTCAGGGATTGAACCCAGGTCTCCTGCATTGCAGGCAGATTCTTTACCAGTTGAGCCACCAGGGAAGCCCAGAGCAGGACTCAAACCCAGGCTTCCTGATTTCCAGTCTCTCATCTTCTTTCTGGAGCGTATGAACAACAATGCCAGGCCTAGATATAGATTTACTCCTGTGGATTGTAGACTCCCTTACCCATCCATTCAGTGTTAAGTCAGCTTTGCCTCTGGGAATACACTTTTTTTTTTTTTTTTTAAGTTGCAGCATCTAGAAGTATTTATATGTCTTGTATGCTTATGGTATGGTACTAAGGCTAAACCCCAGGACTGTGTAGTTGGTTAAAGAAAAGACAGATTTACTCTGACAGAATTTTTTGTAACACACACACACACACACACACACACACGAGAAAGATCAGGAAGGGTTTGAGGAGCAAACACTTGGACAGTTAAGGCAGCTTGGCTCAAGACAGAAACGAACTCCTATAGACACGCAGCCTCCATCTGTTTTTGATTTAGTGTTGAAAATCTACTTCCCTTTTCCCTCTTTCCTAACTGTAGGGATCTTTAGGGGCCGAGGGGAGGAAGACTCTGAGCAGAAGCAATGCTGTGAGGTTTGGCAGGGCTGGGAGGTGGGCGAAGAGCAGCCACAGGGAGGGAACTGGGTGAGTGGGGAGGAGAGACAGGTCCCTGTTAGAAGCATAGGGGTGAGGGTGATGTAATACAGTAGATGAAGCCCTGACTTCAGAAGGGGGCGATGGTGGCATCAGGGGTGGTTTATCTTGGAGCAGGAACAAGTGTGTGTCTGTCATCCTAGTAGATTCCAGACTTCAGAGCTTCATGCTATTTCTTTCCAGGATCAGAAAAGTGAAGCACTTAGGTTGCAGGCTCATGTGCTCTGAAGCTTCCACAAGGATTACTGGGGTTGGAGGAGGGTGCTCATCACAGACTGCCGCAGAGCAGGGCAGGAGCATATGGCCATTTAAGGCTGCCTGGATACTACCCTCTTCTTAGCGTCCACTTTCTGAAGCTCTGCCCTTTTCACTGAACACTTTGGGGTTTTTCCTCCTGTGTCTTCAACTGACCCTTCTTCTCCTCCCAATGGCCAGCAACTCTATAGACCCATTTTTTTTCAAAACTGAAGTATAATTGAATTACAATATGATGCTAATTTCAAGTAAACATAGTGATTTGATATTTTTATACATTACACATGAAAAGGTCACCACAGTAAGTCTAATAACCATCCCCATATAAAGATACTACAGTGTTGTGGAGTGTGTTCCCTTGGCTTCACTTTACATTCTCCTGACTTGTTATCTGACAATTGCTCTGAGTCCCCTTCACTTATCTCACTCATCTCTCGCGCCCCTCTGGCGACCAGCAGTTTGTTTTCTGTATCTGTGAGTCTCTGTCTGTTCCGTTACTGCTTATTCGTTGTGTGTCATTTCTTTTTTTAGATCCCACACATAAGTAGAATCACTCAGTATTTGTATTTCTCTGTCTGATTTGTTGCAATCAGCAAATATCCTTTGGGTCCATCCTTGCTGTTGCAAATGGCAAGATTCCATTCTTTTTCTGTGACTGAATAATATTCCAGTGCATGTATATGTGTGTGTGTGTATAATTCTTATCCATCCATGCATCAGTGTGCAGTTAAGTTGCTTTCATGTCTTGGTTATTGTAAATAATATGGTAGTAAACATTGGGATGTGCATATCTTTGCAGATGAGTGTTTTTGTTTTCTTTGGATAAGTACCCAGAAATAGGACCGCTGGATGGTGTGGCAGAGCCATTTCTGACCCTTTCTTTTTTTATTTTAACTTCCATTTTCCCTGACTCTACACTTTAACTAGATCCTTGATGTTTATAGATCCACCTCTATCCTTTCCTGTCTTCTGTTATGCAGCCACCAAGGGAACCTCCCCTAGTTGTTCTGCCGTCTCTCCATCTGAGCACAACCAAGAGTGAAACTTTCTTCCAACCTCTTACCTATTCACCATTTTCCCTATTATAGAAGCAAACAATCTAAGCATTTTTTTGGATTGTTGCCCCTCACCGCTTTCCTTCACCTCCTCTGAGTCATAAAATCATGCTGACTCTTTCTTCAAAACATATCTTATATTTCTTGTTTCCTCTTCACCTCTACAGTCATGATCCTAGTTCAACTCTTCATAACTGGACTGGTGGGGGTGGAGATCAGTGATAGAGCATTTGACTGTATAACTGGCTTACCACTCAGTTCACATGGGGCCAAAGCCTAAGGGCTGCCCCCAGACTCAGTACTCAAGCTAAACAAATCTGAATGTAATATATATATATTTTTGATGGGTGGGACTGTGTTCCTGTCTTACTATTTGTTTGGCCCGAGGTTTTCAGCTGTGGAATCAGCAGCCAGATGGGTAGAGCCAGGTTTTGGTGTTGAGCTCTCTCTGTAGCTCTCTCTCTGAATAATATCCCCTGAATATAATATTTTTGACCATCAAAATCAATGCAAAAATTATTATAAGAAATAAAAATTTTAAATACAGTTAGGATCAGTAATACTGAGTTTTTCCTTTGTACCGAGGCCCCAGTATGGGTCTGCAGGGCACAGCTGCTGCCTTGTCAGCCTCCTCGCCTGCTCCTGCTCACTCCGTCCTACCTAGCCCTATCAAATGCGTCCTTCTAGAACATCTTGACTCACCATGCCACTACCTTTAACACACCGTGAACTCCTTTCTCCTGCAGCCAGATTCTGGTCTGGTTTTCATGACCCTCAGCTCTGTCCCTGCAGCTTTCATTGTTACTAACTGCCCTCCATTGNCGTCCTACCTAGCCCTATCAAATGCGTCCTTCTAGAACATCTTGACTCACCATGCCACTACCTTTAACACACCGTGAACTCCTTTCTCCTGCAGCCAGATTCTGGTCTGGTTTTCATGACCCTCAGCTCTGTCCCTGCAGCTTTCATTGTTACTAACTGCCCTCCATTGCAGGTGTCATCATTGCCAAGAGCATGCTTTCCCCTCACACTGTCACTACCGCGTCTTTCTCTCTCTCACCATTCTGAGTCTTTCTTATTCTTCCTTACACAGGTGTAGGTGTTCCTTGCCACTTTTAGGAGTGTCATCTTTTGTTCTCTAGACCCTTCACCAAATATTCTAGGCTGAGTCTTACTTGACTTTTCAGGTATTACCTTAATCTGCTGCCTCCAGGAAGTCTTACCTGCTGCCACTCTCCTCGGCCATACACATCGGTGCTTCACTCTGTCACATCCCCTCACTGTAATTTCCTGTTTACTGGTTTGTGCACTTCAGAGGGTAAAGTTCATGTATGGCTCATACTTTATTCTTAGCATCTAACATAATACTTGGCATAGACTGGTTGTGTGATACAGATTTGTTTCATGACCGTCCATTGTCATAATCCATTTAGTACTTTGTCATGGGACAGCGGCCTCCCTTCCCAAGCCATCCAGGCCACAGAAGATTCACGGTGCACAGCCTGAAATCAAGTAGGTCTCAGCTAGAACTCTCTCTTTTTTTAAAAAAAGTCTGTTTATTTGTTTATTTGGGTGTGCCGGGTCTTAGTTCCGACACATTGGATCTTCCATTTTTGTTGCAGCATCGAATCCGGACCCCAGACAGAGGGGACACAGAGTCTTAGCAATGGACCACCAGGGAATTCTATCTCCATTATTTTACTAGCTGTGTGGCCTTTGAATGTTTACTTGCTCTCTGAAAAACCTCAGTTTTTTTCTTCTGTGAAACGGAGATAAAAACGTGAATCTTGCACAGCTATGAGGATTAAATGTGACCGTCTCTTCACCGATCAGCTCACCGATCAGCATGGAGCAGTGTGGGACCTACATTAGTTCCTTTCAGTAATCACTTGTGGGATGAATGACCGAGGACCCATCACATGGGTTCTCTAAACTATGACAGGGTCGAGAGGGTGGCTGGCATCTCCTGAACTCACCTCCATTCACCAGCAGCCGGGAGGAAGGTGTGGACTTGAACTTGTTTTGGGTGGTGCCCTTTGTCAAGCATGGAAGTGGGGCTTTGCTGCCCAGATTTCTGACCTGTTGACAACCTGCTTCTTTCTCCTCAACTGAGAAGGTTTCATAATGAATTGGAACTGGCTCTGTGGTTCTCTTGAGTAAAAATGTCATTCTCATACTCTATGAAATAGGTATTAAGTCAGTTTGTGAAATATCGAACAAAAAGGCAGGTGTCTAGGTAACAAGTGTCATGATGCTCCCAGGAGTCTCTGTGAGCAAAGATGTTTGTGGTTCATGGTAGGTTTGATGCATTATCCCCTTCTCGTTCTTAAAAATAGGGTCCCCTGGCACCGCTGAGGACAGTTAAGGAGGAAATATATCTTAAAAATAGACTTTCCTGTATCAAATAATAAATGAACCCTCCCTGACAACAAGGAACCTGGTGTGGGGGCAGGAGGCACTCCACTAAAAATAAAGCCAATCACGAAACTCAAGGAGCTGCTGTACGTCGTTGTTTGTCAAAGCTGCAGGCTGACTCACCATACAGCCACGTGGTGATGGCCCAGGTCTAGAACCCAGTATCGTCTTGCTTACCCATAACTTGCCACCTACCTCTGCCCTCCATCTTCCCTCTGTAGGGCACTCATCATTTTCCTTCAGTGCCTCTTTGCAAACCATGCCTCACCTTCTGGGGTCTTTCCTTAGCAGAGAAAACCTCAACTTTGACACTTGAGTCCAAGTTCTCCTCTTGTTCCCACCACTTTAGCAGGGCCTGGACCAAACCACCCACCACCTCTCTACAAAGATCCTACAATGCCTCTTTGCAAACCATGCCTCACCTTCTAGGGTCTTTCCTTAACAGAGAAAAACCTCAACTTTGACACTTGAGTCCAAGTTCTCCTCTTGTTCCCACCACTTTAGCAGGGCCTGGACCAAACCACCCACCACCTCTCTACAGAGATCCTACTGGTACCACCCACTGCCTTCTTACAAGGACTTTCTGGTTTAGGCAAAGCATGCATACACTGCTCCTAAAGAGGATAGGGCCAGGTCACTTAGAGCCCTCCTTTATACCACTTAGTGACACAATTTCTCCACCCAGACCCTGTCTCCAAAACTCTTGACACTTGAAACTGAATTTTGAGAAAGACTCTAGAGAAATATGAAAAAAATGGGGATGGATTTCGAGAACACACAGCTCATTTAGAAAATGTGCTTCAGGTTGATTCTCTTGTAAAGAATTGTTGAAGACCTGCTTATCCTTGGGGTTCAAAAGAAAACCTTACTGTAGTTGCTGCAAGAGTTTGCAGCGTTAAAATACGATGTCAGCAAAATGGTTTTTGCTGACTGGAAGCTCAGTTGTGTGTTCTTGCTGATGATTTTCCTCAATCTTGGTCCCAAAGTCCATTGCTCTCACAAGAGCTGCCTGGTAACAGAAGCTAAAGACACGAGCCTTTGATACACAGTGACTTGGAGCTTCTCATGGGGTGCTAGTGGTAAAGAACCTGCCTTCAAGTCCAGGATTCTAGCCTGGAGAACCCCATGGACAGAGGAGCCTGGTGGGCTGCCGTCTGTGGGGTGGCAAAGACTTGGACCTGGCTGAGTTGACTGAGCACATAACACACAAGTGCAGGAGATGTAAGACACATGGGTTTGATCCCTGGATCAGGAAGATCCCCTGGAGGAGGGCATGGATTTTTTTTTTTTTCCGGATGGGGAAAGATAGTGATCAATATTTGGTTCTACATAGTGTATTGCACAGGGAACTCTACTCAATGTTCTGTGGTGACCTGAATGAAAAGGAAATCCAAAAGGGAAGGGAATATAGGTACACATACGCCGGATTCATTTTGGTGTACAGCAGAAGCTAATACATTGTAATACAACTATACTCCAATAAAAGTTAGTTTAAAAAATAGTCTTTTGTTCTCTATGAATAATTCTTACTTATGGATGATAGTCACTGTTCCATTAGGGAATCTTAATATATTTCCTTTTGTTTCCTGGCCACAGAGGCAGGGACCTCTCAACTCTTACGAAGATCCCCGAATGGCCTGTGGTTTCCAGTCAGCCTATCATCCACCAAGAGCTTGTTACCCGTTCTGGGAAGAGACAGCTACTCAGGAAGTGCCCACCGGCCTTGAACACTATGGCTCAGGTAGGAACATAAATGGAGGCCGAGACTGAGGATGGAGCAGAGGGCCCGAGGCAACCGGCCATCACAGCAGCCCTGGCTTGTGTGGGTACTGGATGTTCTTGTTCTATGGGAAGTCCCAGAACTTTTCCGTCATTTTGAGTGACTTTATTCTCCAGTGACAGAAAGACGAAACTCTAGGAAAGGGCTCACGCGAGGTGTCTTTACTTACGTCTTCATTTTGTATATAGTTCTCTCCACTTTGCCTGTCTGGAGTTTTAACCCCTAAAACCTGGCTGTTAACAAAGGACCTAGAAGGTTTTTAATCATGAAGTGTGAACCAGAGGGACAGAGGTGTGTGGGCGCCTTTGTTGTTGTTTTAGTTTGTATTGGAGCTCGGTTGTTTTAGCGTTGTGTTAGTTTCTGTGTGTGTGTGTGCGCGTGCACTCACACGTGCTAAGTTCTGTCCAACTCTTTGTGACCTCTGGACTGTAGCCCACCAGGCTCCTCTGTCCCTGGGATTCTTCAGGCAAGAATACTCGAGTGGTGACCATGCCCTCCTCCAGGGGATGTTCCCAACCCAGGAATCCAACTACATCGGCAGGTGGATTCTTTACCACCAGTGCCACATGGGAAGCCCTATCATGCAGCGAAGTCAATCAGCCATATGTATACGCATATCCCCTCTTTTCTGAATTCCCTTCCCATTTAGGTTACCACAGAGCACCGAGTAGAAGAATTCCGAGTTATAGAGTAGGTTCTCCTTAGTTACTTACTTCATGAAGTGAAGCGAAAGTTGCTCAGTCGTGTCCGACTCTTTATGACTCCATGAAATTCTATACAGTCCATGGAATCCTGCCAGTCCATGGAATTCTGCACAGTCCATGGAATCCTGCCAGTCCATGGAATCCTGCACAGTCCATGGAATCCTGCCAGCCAGAATACTGGAGTGGGTTCCCTTCTCCAGCAGATCTTCCCAACCCAGGAATGGAACCAGCATCTCCTGCACTGCAGGCATTCTTCACCACCTGAACTACCTATTTCATACATAGTATCAACAGTGTGTGCATATGTATATCGGTCCCAGTCACCCAGTTTATCCCACCCTCCTTTCGCTCCTTGGCGTCCATACGTTTGTTCTCTATAGTCAGTCTTCTTACACAATGTAGTTTCTTTGATTTGTCTTCTCTTTCCATTATCCTCTTCCGTTCTGCCCTGCTCTGCATTTGGCTTCGTTCTCCTCATCTGCTGCCTCTCTCCTCAACTCTTCCTCACAGAAGCTCCTCTTCTCAGAATTCCTTTCTGTCCTGACTTGCCGCTCACAGTGCTGCCCTCTGGTGAACAGGATCCACTCTCCCAAGGAGCAGACAAGTGCAAAGTCCATGCCCCGGTTCTACTGTGCCGGAGTCATTGTGCTTCTCCCAAATTCCACTGGTCCTTGCTAACCTGCTAACTTTTTTATTTGTTTGTTTATTTTTGATACAAAATGTAAAACCTTAATTTAGGGATCCTGAAATGATTGATTCTGACAGTAAGTTCAATTTCTCAGATCAGGTTATGATCATATATCCAGATACCAAAAAGCCGCATTTGTTTTCTCCTCGGACGAATTCTTAGCATAAGAAATTTCATGATGCTTACATGTTGTGTGTATGTATTTAGTGCTCAGTCATGTCCAGCTCTTTGCGACCCTTTGGACTGTAGCCCACCAGGTGCCTCTGTCCATGGGATTTTTCGGGCAAGAATACTGGAGTGGATTTTGTGACTTCCTCCTCCAGGGGATCTTCCTAAGCCAGGGATAGAACCTACGTCTCCTGTGTCTCCCATATTGCAGGCAGAGTCTTCATCCTCTGTTCTGATGAAGTGCATACGTGAAAAGCATACGTGAAAAGCCACTGGAAACTAACTTAAATGCAACTTTTTTTGTTCCATATCTCTTTACCTGAGAACACTGTTATATGGCAAGTTATTTTTATAAAAGTGGAGAAGTAAAGGAAATGTTTGTTTTGTTGCCTACATTGTATCTTTCACCTGAAATACACGGACAGACACAGAGTAAGATGTGGTAACACTTGATGGGAGCTGAGAAGGATGGGAGCTGGTCTGCAGTTGCCAGGTTCTCCTCCTGGGCAGGATGAAGTTGATCCTGTGTTCCCTGTCCTGACTCAATAGCCCTTGATCTTGGAGGTGTTCTTTGGCACTACCTCGGATCTCAGACAGGATAGCATCTGTGTCATCACTTTCTGCTTGGCATCTCAATTCCCCCCAAGGTTAAACACAGGTCTTGTCTATTCATCCATTTCATGAGGCGGCACAGAGGATTTTATAGATGTTCACAGGTTAAACTTAAGGACTTAAAGTTTTAAGAGATGAAAAAAAGTGATCCTTTAAACATCTAAAACAAAAAAAAAAGAAAAGAAAAAAATTTTGTTTGTGTAAGCAAAAGATCAAAATGGTTTTGTCTATATTTGAATAGTTCTTCAATCCTATTCACGCCACTAGGCTTTGAAGTCTTATATCTCCCTATGCAACAGAGATTAAAGCTGCCTTGCCTTAACGCTTTCAGCTCTGGATGGTGCTTCTGCGTGCTACCAATTTAAAAAAAAAAAAGAAAAGAAAAAAATTTTGTTTGTGTAAGCAAAAGATCAAAATGGTTTTGTCTATATTTGAATAGTTCTTCAATCCTATTCACGCCACTAGGCTTTGAAGTCTTATATCTCCCTATGCAACAGAGATTAAAGCTGCCTTGCCTTAACGCTTTCAGCTCTGGATGGTGCTTCTGCGTGCTACCAATTTACAGTTTATTACATTTACTTAATACATCTTCTTAGTAGCTGAGGTCATCTCCACACTCACTTGTAGCTTAAAATCAGAATACCTCATTTTCATCAAAAAAAGACACGGCCCATCTTTTTCTTAGCTAAGAAGTACATAAATAAGTGAAGATGATTTTTCAATCTCCTCCTTGTCAAGTTTCTCAAAGGTAAGAATTTTTACTTCAGGGCCAATGAGACAACGTCTGCGAAGATTTTTAAGAACCTCAGGAGGAAGCTTCTTTAGTTTTTTAAACTTTTTATTTTGTATTGGGGTTTAGCCAGTTAAACAACGCTTTGATATTTCAGGTGAACAGTGAAGAGACTCAGCCACACTTAGACATGTATCCATTCTCCCCCAAACCTCCCTCCTATTCAGGCTGCCACATCATTGAGCTCTACTGCAGGTCTATCCATTTTAAATACAACAGTGTGTACATGTCCATCCTAAACCCCTAACTTATCCCTTACCCCCATTCTTCCCCCCGACAACTGTATATTCCTTCTCTAAGTCTGTGAGTCTCTTTTGTAAGTTCATTTATCTAATTTCTTTTAAAATTCCACATATAAGGGATGCCATATGATACTTCTCCCTCTCTGTCTGACTTCACTCAGTATGACAATCTCCAGGTCCACCCATGTTGTTCAAATGACATTAATTCATTCTTGTTAATGGCTAAGGGTCATTGGAAAAGACCCTGATGGCTAAGAAAGACTGAAGACTGGAGAAGAGAGTGACGGAGGATGAAAGGGTTGAATGGCATCATCGATTCAATGGACATGAGTTGGAACAAACTCTGGGAGATAGTGAAGGACAGGGAAGCCTGGCCTGCTGCAAACCAGGGGTCACAAAGACAAGAATTAGACATGACTGAGAAACTGAGCAACAAATGGCTGAGTAATACTCCGTTGTGTATCTGTACCACATCTTCTTTATCCATTCCTCTGTTGATGGACATTTAGGTTGCTCAGGGGGAAGTTGTTTTAAAAATGCTAGGACTGACAGTCATGTAATAGAAGCTACTTTCCATAGTCTACCTCTTTAAGAAGGAAGCTGGAGTCACCTAGATTGGTGGCTCTTGGGTAGGATGGGAAGATAAGGGCATATGATAACCAATCCTAAAATGACCTGGATTGTCTCCAGCTGCAGCTCAGAAACTCTAGCCCGCTTCTATGAGGCAGTGGTGCTTTGGTGGCGAACGTGATATCTGTAGTTCCCTGTATCCTAGGCTTCCTCCGATGGAAATATCAGCCCAAACCCCTGAGCCTTCCCAGCCCCTCCTTTGCCTTCTGAGCTGTCCAGATAAAGGAAGGGGTTGCGGTGATTATTTCTGGGCAGTGGTCCAGCCCTCCTCAGTGATAGGTGTCCTTTGGAAGGAGATCTTGGGGTTACAGGGAAGGGAGATGAAGACATGGAGCAATCGATGATTTCTCCAGCTGCAGCGCCTTTTCTTGGAGATGTGTTGACTAAGAAAAAAAGAGAGAGAAAAATACTCTCCATTTTTTTTCATCTTCTTTTATCCTATTTATAACTTCAGTTTCCTTCCCGTCCTCCTAGCCACTCCCCAGCCCTGCTTCCATCTCACATTTGTGCTCTGAGAAGGGATACAGGCTCTTCTTCTGCCAGGACTACGTATCTGTCAGTGCCTGGGCTGCCCGGCAGGAGGGGCCATCGAGGACTGATGAGCGTCCTTCCTCTGAATGTTGTTCCTATTCCCCTGAAGGGACTGAGGCCCAGAGGGAGGAGCAGAGTGGAGGGAGCGAGGAGGGGGAGAGAATAAAGCTGAGAGAAAATGTGAGCAGGGGAGACGTTATCAGGTGATGGGCACAGAACGCGCAGCAATCCAGACTAGTCACGAATTAGTTGGACAGAATAGCTGGTGAAAGGGGAAGAAAGAAGAGGTGTGTGGAAATAGAAAAGTGGGTGTTAGTAGAGAGACAGAGGAACTCTAGGACAGGAGACTGAAAGATGAATGGGAAGGGAAAAGAAGGGGAGGGGCAGATAGCATGAAAGAGAAAAAGAGATGAATCTGAGGACATTAACTCTACAGCTAAAAAGGGAAGCCACATTTGCATGCAATTGCCTGTGCAGCTGTACATCTCTTCATGACAATCTTGTAGTCATCATTTTCTTTCATTTCTACCTCCTCCTCCCGCTCGCCTCTTCCCCCTCCTTCCCATCAGCCTGAAGCCATTAGCGACAGCCAATGGGGACAGAGAGTGGGGTTCTGCATGAATGAATGGGCTCTTTCTATCTTAGCCTCTCCTCATCCCTCTGTCGGGGAGCCTGGTGAATCAATGGAGCCCCTTACACGAGACACGGCTGAAATGTCTGTTGCTGTTTATAGTCTGACTGGAGTGGAGCCCACTGGCTCTGCCTTCCCTCTGTTCCCTTCTTCTATGTTGTCCCCCTACCTCAGCCCTTTCTCTCAATCATCATAGCAAGAAGCATTTTTGTAAATGTCAGTCTCTTGTTCCCTGTTGCAGAGAACTCACTAACACTTCACTGCCTCTTACTGTCATGACCAGCTCCCATCCATGGCCCCACGGAAGGGATGGAGGAGAAATGGTAAACTATTTTTAGACACAGACAGTGAGCTCAGAGTGGTGGCCAGGCCCAGCTGGAGTCATGCATTGCGTGTTTTCCACTGGGAACCAGAAAAGTGACATCAGAGACCCAACTGAGCACCCAGGCCACACGACCGTGGTCCCTCCCGTCCGCTGATAGCTGTCCATGTTTGACTTGAACCTCATAGCTCTGATGACCGTGAATGATAATAATGTGTATCAGAAACTATGACACACGTTCAGAGTGACATATTATCAAAGCATTTTTCATTTCAGGGATGGGTCTGTCTTGAATCAGCTAAACTTACACAGGTGTTCTTTGACCAAAGTTCACTTTTGCAAAATAGTTGTTTTGAGTTGGAAAGCATCTGCAGGGTCAGAACACAGTAAACCCAACTTACCCTCATGGGAACGGACCTATGGCCTCATTACCGTGGTCTTTGATTTGATAAGAGACAATGCTTTTGTTTTTCTTTTTGGATCATGCAATTTGCAATGTTTTTGGTCCTGGGTCATAGTAAAAACCTCATCTACCCATTCTTATTATTCATTCTTGAGGAGAGAGGTGAACACTCCAACCTCTAGAATGGGCTTGCTTGGATCTGCCCATCAGCCCTTCCTAACTGTGTTGCCTTAGACAACTTATTTTATATTTCCACTTCCTCATCTAAACCAGTGTTTTCAGTGTTTCAGAGTCACTGGAGGGCTTGTTAAAATGCAGGTTGTGGGGGTTCTATCCCTAGGGTTTCTGATTCAGTGAGTCTAGGGTAGGGCTCAAAATTTGCATTTCTCTCAGTCTCAGATGGTGCTACGGCTGTTACCGGTTTGAAGACTACACTTTGGGAACCACCAAGTTAATATATGACAAGCGTAAAGCAGTGCCGTCACTAAGCAAGCACGATATGAATGTTTGCCACTGTAACTCTTTGTCCTGAAGTGCCCAAGCATCCAGAAAAGTGTGGGTATTGTTGAGTCAGAAAGTGACCCAGTGATGGGATGAACATTTTTGGTGGCCAGTGCCATGCCCTGGAAACTCAGAAGAGAGAGAGGGGAAGACTCATGCCTTGTCTCTTAGCAACTTTTATCCAAATTTGTATATGCGACTACATTTATGTGATGTGAAGAAACGATCCCTAGACGAAATATCACATTCATGAGATAAAGGTTAACCATTAGGTGTGTGACTTTGAATCTTGCCACAGTATTTAAAATTTCTAAAATACATTTACTAGCAAAAGGGTTGAATAAAAGAGTGTCTTTCCCAAATAAACTTTGGAAGTTCAAGTGGGAGACTGTACTGAAAGTCTGAGTTCACGGTCCCTCCCGAGCCAGACGGCCAGGCGGCTGGGAAAGATCAAACCTGGACCAGTGTTTGGAAAGGGCTATCGAGAGCCAGGTGGGAAGTTTCAGCAGGAAAAACAGATGCCTCTGACTTGGCTTTTAAGTGTTGAGAATATCGAGGGAATGCCAGAGAGACTTGTTAAATGGAGATTCACCTTGCTCTGAAATGTTTATTCTCCTAGCAGTCTTGTTCTTTCAGCTGATCATCTCAGATGGCCCTGTGGTTTAAAAAAATGATATTTTAAGCTCTATCTGCTGCACATAACTGTTCTTTCCTCATCCAGGGTATGTTTTCTTTTTTGAAAGGAGCTGTTCTAAGTTCTTTGTTCTTCAAAACAGTTCTGATCCTGTGTGTGTGGGTGTGCATGCGTACATTTGTCTGGGATGTAGTAACATGGACCACTCCTCTCAGGGAAAATTTTGACCTCAGAATCCGACTTGGTAGTTGTGACTGGAAGAGGGAAGCTGTAAGCCTGACTCAGGTTTTAGCCTTTCACGGAAGGGGCTACAGTTGGGGCCAAGCTGCCGGACAAACTGCTTCCAGGGGATAGCACTGCCAGAAGCCTGATGGAGGAAACCCTCTCCCCACCTGCATCCCATCTCTGAGAGGACCAAAAATGGCTAGGAGAGGCTTGGGGAAAGAGCAGCAGGTCTGCCTCCAGCTAGGAGCAAATTAGGAAGAGCATCCATATGCAAAAACTAGCCTACACTCTGGCTCTATCACTTCTTCTGATCATGAGGTTTCTACCCATGCCTGAGCCTCTTCTCCATAAGTGAAAGGTATTTCTCTGGCTATGATTGAATTTGCTCCTATTTGCCAGTTACACTGTCCATCCATCTTATTCACCCCACAACCCCATCACCATACAGCATAAGCTCTTCCAGCTTATGCTGTATCATATTCAGAGTACCATCACTTTCAGCTTAAGTTTTTGAGTATAAGCTCAAAGATATTGAGTCCTAACAAAGGGTTAGGGCAGCCTTCCCCAGCCTTTTGGCACTGGGGACACTTTCATGAAAGACAATTTTTCCTTTGACTGGGGGTTGGGGGATAGTTTCAGGATGATTGAAGCTCATTACACTTTTTTTGTGTGCACTTTATTTCTATTAATACTACATCAGCTCCACCTCAGATCTTCAAGCATTAGATCCCAGAGTTTGGGACCTCTGGGTTAGGCGGCTTGGTGGCAAAAGCAAGAATATACCTGGGATCTTGTTCTCTAACCTTTAACAGGTCCGATAATTACACGTATTTCGAAGTCTTACGCTATTACATAGAGTGCTATATTTCTACTTCAAGAGGTGTTATAGTATGTGATCAACAGACGCTACCTTTTCCTTCCACCACAATCTCAATGTGAATTTAAGTGACCCAAAGAAACCTGGTGCCCGACCCTTAAGTCCTGAGTCTTGCCCACATTCATCCAGCCCCAGACTGGTTTTCTGACACCTGCCGATTTTTCCTTCCTTTGTGTCCCACTTTACAGAGAAATGAGAAGGCAGCTTGGTGAGGACCAGGAAGAGAAGCTACGGGCTAGAGAGTCCAGCAGCCCAGGGCAGGAAGGACTGTAAAGACCTTCCTAAATGTAAAACACCCCTGCAGTTCCTCTGAAGGGAAGGGAACCGAGTGGGAGAAACCTGGGCCGGGGTTAGTGAATTACAACGGGGATGCGTGCGCTCTTTGGCAGTCCTCCAGGGCCTCTTCTCAAAAATCCTAGGAAGTAACAGCATTGCACTGGGAGTCCCAGGGGGCTGGGGAGAAAAAAGTTCTCTTAACTTTTTCAAACCACAAATATTTGGTCCGAGTTGGGAAAAGGTCCCTGGGGCACGGAGTTCGTACTGGATTCAAGCTGTCTGACCCCTCTTCGGGAACTCGGTGGGGGGAGCGGGGGCTGGGGACCCTGGTGGAGGCCGCCTGGCGTCAGCCCTCCTCTCCCCACCCCGCCGCCGCCCTCAGTGAATGAAATGCTGGTGGGTGAGGGTGCGGGGGCTGCAAGCCGGCGTTGGGGAGGGGGCCGGGCGGACCGCCCCCGCCTCGGCGTCCCTCAACCCCCCCACCCCGCCTTCCTCCTCTGCAATCCTCCCAAAATACACGAGCACACAAAAAGAAAAACACCAGCAGATTTTTTATTTCAGAGAGTAAACACTTGGGCCGTGGGGGTCTGGAGGTTATGGGAAAAGAGGAAACCATCAGGCTAATCAGGCCGGCACACACTTCCCCTGCTGAAATAAAACAGAAATCATTGCTCCGCAGGCCGGTGGGTTAACCCCGGCGCTGCCAGCGAGGCGGGCGCACGCAGAATCCGCCCGGAAGAAGGCAGGGCGTCGGGACAGGCTGCAAGACGCGGCTCCGGGAGAGGAGCGCGCGGCCTCGGCCACTGGCCACTGCATTTGATCGGGGAAAGCACGACTGCCCCGAGCCCGGCTTGAGAGAGAGACCGTTGGAACAGAAGAGGCTGTGGGCGTAGATTCAGTTTTGCAAGAGGCTGGAGGGAGTTCTAGATGGGTGGAGAAAAGATAGCGGGATGGGTAAGGGGGCGAACGCTCTGTGGAGTGCACGTGCGCACTGATTCGGTTGGGAAATGAACAAGGGAGTTGAGACTGGAGTGGGCCCAGGTTCTAGCCTCGCCACCTACCAGCTGTGCGACCCTGGCCACGTCACTGACCCCTTCCGAGCCTCAGTGTCCTCATATGTGATAGAATAATGCCTACCTCCCAGAATTATGGTGAGGAACAGAAAACCGTATTGAAGGCGGACATGGTGCGCACCGAAGCACGGCTGTCAATTCATGATTTTATAGATGACTTAAGACTGACCGAGGCCTTCCTCCCTCCCGCTTTCCTTCCTTTCTCCCTCCCTCTCTTCCCCCCTCCCTCCTCCTCCTATTAAATGCCTTCAGCTTCCATCTTCACTCACTTGCCCCCTAGGCTGGCTGTCTGGAGATCGTAAATATCTCATGGGCCAGAGGTCATAGGTCAAACGTGAGACCTAATTGCACTCTGAGAGAAATTACCTTCCCACTGATGTAGAGGGCAACCTTTGGCTCTCTCATGCTGCCCGTGTAACAGGCCCATCCGCTCTGGTTCTGTCTCTGCCCCGCCTACAGTGGCCCAGTGAGCTGACCATTCTCTCCACCCCATCACTGTGAGAATGAGGAGTGGCGGGTGCCTTCCCCACTGGGTTCCCCAACAGCCCCAGATAGAGTCATTCACCACCTGTTTGACTCTTTTGGACTTTCTTGCAGATCTTTAGGATTTGTGTTCATCCTTGAAGGTGACATTAAAAAAACAAAATTCAAAACTCCTAATTCCTGAGGTTGTCCTACGGGTCTTTCCTGTACCTCCTCAGACTTGCTAAACTAAACCTTGAGAAACAGAGGCAGTGATTTTCAATATCTACAGAACCAGGGTTCTAGTTGCCTTTGCAGCTGTTGCGTGATTTCTTACTTGCTTCATACATGCTTTTTAACAAAATCAATCCTAACAACATATGCTGAGTCTTAAGCCCGCAGAGTCTCATAGAGCAAGGGTGCTTGGTGCAGATGTCTCAGAAACACGGGGTCCCTCTGAAGTTGCGTGCAAGGGTGTTTCTAAGGGTCTGTAGCTTTCCTTGGATTCTCAAAAGTGATCTGACCTCTCCGGGGAGGTTAAGAATTGCCAAGAGAAAAGGTACCTTTGTAACCCCAGCAGCACTTACCTTGTTGTACTTGGCGAGTGTGCCAAACACACTTTGTTGAACTCACTTGAATTCCCTGCTAAAGCTTCCTTCCTATCAACCCCTTCTCACCACTCTGGTCAGTCCCAAGAGACTGTCTTTAAATCTGGAAATGGTTTCTATCCTATGGTCTTGGAAACACTGGGCATGGATGCTATGCCTGAATTCCAGCCACTTCTCTCCTGTTTCCTTTTAAACACTCCCCTTTTACTGCATGCTCCTTAGAGTGATCTTTCCAAGTACCCATGAGGTAGGACCTGTGGTCTCTCCTGGGAGCTGCAGGTAGGATGGGTCAGAGCCCTTAAGATGACTCCGTAGGGGAGTCACACTCTGATCTTTTTTCTCAAGAACTAGCAGTGCATGGGAGATTTCCTCTGCATCGCTGTCTCATGCATTTTGGAAAAATGAACTGGAGGAACGGGGCCTCTGAAAGGGGGTGGAAATCCTGAGCCAACACCTTGTCCCACAACAGATACAGAAATTAGGATGGCACATAGAGGTCCTTCACTCCTCAGCCACTGCCTCCGATCCTAGCTGCCCTTTGGCATCTTCACCCTAACTTGTTCTTTGCCTTCTGGTGGAACCACTGGCTATTACATCCGCTGCCACAAACTAACTTAGACAAGTGGAGACCACTTTCAGGGTCTCAAATTGCCACACCCTGGTCACCACCTTGGAGCAGCCGAGACAGCTCGGTGTTTCTTTGTTGGTCAGCCCAGATGGACATTTTTCACCAAGCAGGACCAACAGACAGCCTGCATCCCGCTGATAGACTGAACATTGGGTTTTATAATGAAAGTGGCTGAACTGCTGGCATCCTGTTCCTGGTCTGTTGAGACAAGACTGGAAATAATCGAAAAGTTGTTGTGAAATATACATTTCATCAGTAGTATGTGCTTTGAACAATTAAAGTACCTGAACAGCAAAATCAACCTACCATGATGCAAAGTTTGGTTGACATTTAGTGATATTTTTGTGTTGTTTTGTTTTCAGCATGGTCCAGATCCCTCAGATTTTTCAATGAGATATCTATGCTTATCTCTCTTCCTTGTTGCTTTTCTGCTGATCAATTAAAAAATTTAGAATGAAGAGTAAGAATAGTTCCTGTCTCATTCTGTTTCAATTTTAAATAATCTTATTGGAGGAAGTCCAACAATGACAAACCTAGACAGTATATTAAAAAGCAGAGACATTACTTTGCCTACAAAGGTCCGTATAGTCAAAGCTATGGTTTTTCCAGTAATCGTGTATGGTCCGTGTGAAAATTGGGCCATAAAGAAGGCTGAGTGTCGAAGAATTGATGCTTTTGAACTGTGGTGTTGGAGAAGACTCGTGAGAGTCCCTTGGACTGCAAGGAGATCCAACCAGTCAATCCTAAAGAAAATCAACCCTGAGTATTCTTTGAAGGGACTGATGCTGAAGCCAAAGCTCCTATACTTTGGCCACCTCATGAGAAGAGTTGATTTATTTGAAAAGACCCTGATGCTGGGAGGGATTGGGGGCAGGAGGAGAAGGGGACAACAGAGGATGAGATGGTTGGATGGCATCCCTGACTCGATGGGCATGAGTTTGGGTAGGCTCCGGGAGATGGTGAAGCCTGGTGTGCTGCAGTCCATGGGCTCTCAAAGAGTCGGACACGCCTGAGGGACTGAACAACAACGGGGCATCCAGGAAAAGACCTGCCTTCTTTCTAGACCAATTTGAGAGGTAAAATAATTGCCATTCATTAAATACTTTCTGTCTGCTTAAGATCACACAAGTGTGGTCTTTTTGACTCTTATAATATTTCTTAGAAGGGCAATAATTCCCATTTTACAGATGAGATGAATGAGGCTCAGAGAGGTAAAGTCACTTCCCTCAATAAGTCTAACTGTGCTTCTGGGAGGTGGGAAGAGGGTCAGTTAAACTGAGGTCTTCCTCCAAAGCTCATGCTTTTAACCATAATACAAACTTTGCTGCCCAATATTTTTTTCAATTATGGATATTTATCTATCTATGTCTGTGCTGGGTTTTTGTTGCTGTGTGGGCTTTTTCTAGTGGCAGCGAGTGAAGGCTCCTCTCTAGTACTGACGGGCAGTGTCTCACTGCAGGGGCTGCTCTTGTGGAGCACATCTTCTAGGTGCTCACGTTTCAGTAGTGGTGGCACATGGGCAAAGTTTCTCCACAGCATGTGGGGTCTTCCCAGACCAGGGATCAAACCCGAGTCTCCTGGATGGGCTTCCCTGGTGGCTCTGGTGGTGAAGAATCTCCCTGCAATGCAGGAGACCCAGGTTTGATCCCTGGATTGGGAAGATCCCCTGGAGAAGGAAATGGCAACCCACTCACAGTATTCTTGCCTGGAGAATCCCATGGACAGAGGAGCCTGGTGGGATACATTCCNGCAATGCAGGAGACCCAGGTTTGATCCCTGGATTGGGAAGATCCCCTGGAGAAGGAAATGGCAACCCACTCACAGTATTCTTGCCTGGAGAATCCCATGGACAGAGGAGCCTGGTGGGATACATTCCGTGGGGTCCAAAAAGGGTCGGACACGACGGAGTGAACACTCACTCCTGGATTGGCAGGTGGATTATGGAAGGTGGATTCTTAACCAGTAGACCACCAGGCAAGTCCCCAAGTCCTAGTCAGTCCTTGTCACCTCAGTCCTAGTGGCTGATGTCCACCCTGTAGCGTGAGATAATATACGCTTTCCTAGTTTCCCTGAAAATGGGAAACTCCTAAAAACCTTGCCGGAGGAAATGGATGTCTGCAGTCTACATTTTGGACCCTTCTCCCTCGTTTCTTTTGGTCCAGCAGTGGTTCCTCAAGGGCACGGAAGGGCAAGGCCATTCGTAAAGCTGTCGTGGAGGATGGTGTCTTTCTGTGGCATTCGCTTAGGGTCTGTCACCAAAGTTTGGCCCTCCTTGTGCCCCTTCCTGCTTCTCCACCAACCCGAGTCGCTGAACCTGACTCCACCCTGAGAAGTTCCTGAAACGTTTATCCCCTTGAAGCTCTCCACAGTGTGGGCAGCACGTGCTGAAGTTTACACAGACTCTCCGACCACTGAATAGAGGGACTAATTGTGGGGAGGCTGCTTTTCAGCACACAGGATGGGCTGTTCTCTGTGGGTTTTTACTATCAAAAGGCTTTTAAAAGTGCAGCAGAGCCATTGTTGAATATTTCACAATGAATTAAATACCATTTCTCTCCTCACAGCTGTTCCATGTGAGTGAGCAGAGAGTGCTTTTTTTTTTTTCCTGGCAGAAGACGTCTGCTGTATAAACCTCAGCACTGGGGTAATGAGATTATTTGTGTGCGGATTCTTTAGGAAAAGCATTTCTTTATTTTAAACTCAATGTGATGTGGGACTGCTGCTGAGGAGCTGAGAGGGAGAGCCTGGGAGAAGAATGGGACTGAAATGTCTCCAAGCAGGACTGGGAAAGGCAGGGGTGAGGGGCCCTGGGACCAGGCCTCCAGCCTCCGTACATCCATCCACATTTCCCCAGGGCCACCTCATCTCCCAGCCCTACTTGCTGGGCTCTGGAGGAGGGAAATTCCGTCTAGTTTTTTTAGTAACAATTAATCACTTTTCCATCTGCCCTTTCAAAATTCCTTCCTGATCTCACAAGTTTTTAATGGCATCCAGGGAACCTTGTTTTGCCCTCTACCTATTTTTGTATCAAGGAGGATTTAGAAACTTTAAGTTGTAAAAGACACAAAGAAAGCAGCTTTCTTGTAACACTGACAGAGGGTTCCACAATTAGGACATAGTTGACCTTACTGTTGCTAGAACATAAAGTGCTCCATGGGGTATCTACTCATCTCCCCTTGCTTGAATAACATTTCCTGCCAAATGGCTTCTTCATTGCCTTCCATAGACATCAGGTTTCAGGTAAGCAATGAGTTGCAACTAAGTATAAAATCAATTAAATACTAGTGTAGCCTTAACTCTTCTTTAAGTATCACTGAGGAGTTACCAGCTGTTCTAGAGATCCACTGAAGATCAAGACAAAAACAGGACAGAAATGGGAAAGGGAGGGATTTAGATTAGCCATGGTGAAATTTAACTCTGAAATCCATTAAAGGACTTGGCGAATTGCTTCTCCCTTCAAATATCTTTCAAGATATTTCAGAAGTAGTCTTAGTAATTTTTGTTTTTTATTATACTTCTGCTTCTATCACAGAAGACAAAAAATTTTAAGCCTTTTAAGAGAATTTCAAGGGACTGTTTAAGGACACTGTCCAACGGGAAAGAGCAGGTTGGATAGGAAAATAAATCTATTGACTTCGAGACTAATCTTTTGCTTCTGCTTCAGCTGGTGAAGCAAAAATTGGACTCAGGCTAGACGTGCTAGCATGGCAACCCACTCCAGTGCTTTTGCCTGGAGAATTCCACGGACTGAGGAGTCTGGTGGGCTACAGTCCATGGGGTTGCAAAGAGTCGGACACAACTGAGTGGCTAACTGCTCCTACTAAGCTTACTGGCATGAGAACCCTGTAAAATTTTGGGGCAAAGAATACAAAGTTTGAAATGTGATTCTGAAGTTCTCCCATTTCGATCAGTTACTCTCTTCCTTTCTCAAGTTTCCCAGTGTATATGAGAGAATGGGCTGCTGCTAAGTCACTTCAGTCATGTCCAACTCTGTGCAATCCCAGAGATGGCAGCCCACCAGGCTCCTCTGTCCCTGGGATTCTCCAGGCAAGACTACTGGACAGAATGGGCAGATGGAAGTTAAGCATTCTTTCCTCCCTGCAAGAGATTGAAAGACCTGCTGGAAAGGCAAGAGAGAATCTGTGCCGCTTTGCTTTGAGAAGCCGAATCTTTTTATGTACTCTGCCATGTGTACATATATACCAGGCTTTGTTTACTTCTTTGTAATAATCACTATAAAAATAATACATCTCTTTAAAGAAAATGTGTCAGTTGAGGAGTGGGGTGGAAGGGAGGTTCAACAGGGAGGGGATACATACATATATATATATACCTATCTATATCCTGATTCTTTGTTGTACAGCAGGAACCAACACAATATTGTAAAGTGGTTATACTCCAATTAAAAAAAAAGAAAGAAAATGTGTAAATTAAAGAATAGTAAGAATGGTGGTGCTGTGGGGGGAAGCAGTTTAGTCACATCACTAACGGTTAACGTGTTGAAGTCCCTTCTGTATATTTTTCTGTGAAGACCTCCCCTGGATATCACAGGGACATCTCAGTAGCCCTGAGCTCTTCACTTGCTCCCCTGCCTCTGTAGGAAACCTACCTTTACCCTCTACTCCAATGTCCCCAGGCTAGAAAGCAGGGAGTTTCTTATTCACTCCCTGCTTTATGCCTTAACCCCTGTGTGGGTCAAGGCTCTTTTTGTTTGCAAGTGGCAGAAACCTGGCTCAACTGGCTTAATTTTAGCAGGGGATTCATTGAGTTAAAGAACTGAGAAGTCCAGTAGTAAAGTCAGCCTGTGGAACACTTAAGAAGTCAAGTCACCTTGTCAATTCATCCCCTTTCTCCTCCTCTCTCTCCTCCTCCTGACCCTCTTCTTCCTCTCTCTTCTCCCCCTCTCCCTCCCAGGGGATCCTGTACTGGCAGAAGAGGAGGAACCTCTAAAGAGATGACCGTTTATCCCTCAGATTTAGCTTAGTCACAGGTCTGTCCACTTGATTTTCTAAACAGCTCCTGTATCTATCCCATCTTCTCTTACGATTACTGTCAATGCCTTCAGGCCCCAGAGTTGAGTCCCTGTATTGTAGAGACCATCGTAAGTACACTGCAGTCCCTAACTGGTCTTCCCTTTTCGTGATGGGACTGGATGCTATGATCTTCGTTTTTTGAATGTTGAGTTTTAAGCCAGCTTTTTCACTCTCCTCTTTTACCTTCATCAAGAGGTTCTTTAGTTCTTCGCTTTCTGCCATTAGAGTGGTATCATCTGGATATCTGAGGTTGCTGATATTTCTTCTGGCAATCTTGATTCCAGCTTGTGCTTTATCCAACCTGGCATTTGGCACGATGTACTCTGCATAGAAGTTAAATAAGCAGGGTGACAGTATACAGCCTTGACATACTCCTTTCCTAATTTGGAGCCAGTCTGTTGTTCCATGTCTGCTTCTAACTGTTGCTTCCTGACCTGCACACAGGCTTCTCAGGAGGCTGGCAAGGTGGTCTGCTATTCCCATCTCTAAAAACTGCACTGGTCTAGGGTCTCAGTTTACCTTCGTTGGTGCATGCTCAACCATGTCCTACTTGTTGCGACCACCTGGACTGTAGCCTACCATGCTCCTCTGTCCATGGGATTTCCCAGGCAAGAACGCTGGAGTAGGTTGCCATTTCTTCCTCCAGGGGATCTTCGAGACCCAGAGATCGAACCTGTGTCTCCTGCATCTTCTGCATTGGCAGGTAGATTCTCTACCACTGCGCCACCTGGGAAGCTGTACCTTTTTAGAGCTCTTTTGACCCGTCCTTCATCTATCAGCATGTACATAGTGAGCTCTAATTCTGCACAGGGTATTGGGGCCACAAAGTAGAATGACAGCCTTTTTCTCAGGAAGCATCCACAGAACCTTGGTGGGGAGCTAAGGAGGCCATGACTACGCCTGGACAGTTGGGTGAGCCCTGGAGAGTAGGGATGATAAAGACAATATTTCTGCTTTAGACCTGGTAAGGAGTGATAAACACAGCAGGGCTCCCCATGACCTCTTTCAAAACAGTGTGGAAAGGAAGGTGGGCAGGGCGAGTTGGTCTTGAGTTTCATTCATTTGTCCAAACTTGGTCAGCAGAACGGGACAGGGAGCTTGATCTGAAAAGAGGTTGTTTTACTGATGTTTAGAACAGTGACCACTCCTGTTCTGCTTTATGTATCCTTGTTCCTCGTTCGTCTTTCCTCCATTCCACTCCATGTTCACCTCCCTGGCCCAAATCTGCCTGTCTTAGGGTGAGTTTACACACCACCCGGGCTTCCAACCTGAGTGAGACATCCCATCCCTGGGGTCTGCGGCTCCTCACTTCATTAGCGTTGCCAGTGTTTATAAAGCCAGGAGATAATATTTTTAGGTTCCATTCGGAGTTTCCCGGGCAGCCTCTCTTTAAGCCACTTAGAAAGTTTAGAAAAGAAGGTCACAGAAATGTTAGATGTTTTTCCACTGAACTTTGGTTAAGCAAACGGTCTTGGGATGATTTTCACAGATTCTTCTGGGCAACCGTGAAGACTGAAAATTCTTTTTCTCTTTTGTTTGTCTTGCTTCACCTCTGGAAAAGCAATGTGGTTTTTGTTTTTTTTTTTTTTGGAAATAAGCTTTATTAAGATATAATTCATATATGGTATAATTCACCCATTTAGAGTGTAAGAGTTAAAGAGTTTTAAAGATATTCACAGTATCGTGCAACCATCGCCATGATTTAATTCTAGAACATTTTTGCTCCTCCTAAAAGGAATGTCATCCTCATTAACAGTCAAACCTAGTCTTCTTCCCCCTCCCCCACACCCAGCCCCTTGCCCTAAGAACTACTAGCCTAATTTTGTCTTTATACATTTGCCCCTTCTGGACTTCTCTTATAAACCGAGTCATACAATATGGGGGCTTTTGCGACTGATTCTTTCACTATTTTCAAGGTTCATTCATGCTGTAGCATGTATCGGTAACTCATCCTTTTGAAATGGCAGAATACTGTTCTGTTATATGGATATGTCCCAACTTCTGTGTCCATCATTTGATAGACATTTGTTTGCACTTAGTATCTGTTAGAAATAATCCTGCTATGAGCATTCATGTGTACGTTTTTGTGTTAACATGTTTTCATTTTTCTTGGGTTTATGCCTAGAAGTGGAATTGCTGGTCATATGGTAACTTGATGTTTAACTATTTGTGGAACTGACTGACCGATTTCCAAACTGGCCCCACCATTTGACATTTCTGCCAGCAAGTGTTCCAGTTACTACGTATCCTTACCTAGACTTGTTAGTGTCTGTCTTTTTGATAGATCTCATAGCGGTTATGAAGTAGTTTCTCATTGTGGTTTTAATTTGTGCTTCTTGAATGATTAATGATTAGGAACATTTGTTCATATGCTTGTTGACTGCTTCTATATCTTCTTTGTAGAAATATCTATTTGAATGTTTACCCGTTTAGTTCTTTCGCCCATTTTAGTTCCGTGTGTGTGCGTGTGTGTTCAGTCCCTCAGTCATGTCTGACTCTTTGCAGCCCTGTGGACTGTAGCCCACCAGGCTCCTCTGTCCATGGAATTCTCCAGACAAGAGTACTGGAGTGGGTTGCCATTTCCTTCTCCAGGGAATCTTCCAGATCCAGGGATGGAACCCACCGTCTCTTGCGTCTCCTGCATCGGTAGGCAGATTCTTTACCACTGTACCCTGTGTGTCTGTGTGTGAGATTTGGAACTAAATATTTTCTCTGCTAATATGAGTTGCTGTTTTAGGTTCTTGATGTTATATTATGCAACATAAAAGTTTTTAGCTATGATTAGCCCAATGTATCTCTGTTTGTTTTGTTTTTCATTGTTGTATGTGTTTTTGGTGTCAAATGTAAGAAATCATTGCCTAATGCAATGTTGTGGAGGTTTATGCTTTCTTGTAAGAATCTTGTAGCTTTAGCGCTTAGGTTCAGACTGAGGATCATTTTGAGTTAATTTTTGCGAGTAGTGTGAATAAGGGATCACATTTTTTTCTTTTGCATATGTATATCTTATTGTCCCAGCACTAATTGTTAAAGAGACTTTTCTTTCTTTGCCTTGGCTCTTTTATAAATAGATATTTTTAAATACATAGGCCACTTATGTTTATGAACTGTCTTCTTAATCTATGGCATAAATAATAACTTGTATTAAGTGGTCATTCAACATTGTTCACTGCAATAAATGAGTATTTTTTGATTTCTAGTGAACTTAGTGGGTTGCAGATATCTGAGTTCTAAGTCTTGTTTGGAATGTGATTTTTTTAACCTGAAAAATATCCCCAAATTGCCATTTATTATTTATTTTGAGCCAGATACTGTTGAATATTTTACATATATTATTTAAATCTGACCAGAATATCCTGAGTTATTATTAGCTCCTGAAATCACCCCCCCATGTCCTCTTCCCTAGCCTTCTTCTCTTTTCTTCCTTCTTTCCAGTGCTCACTTGCCTTTGGTGAAGAATTTGGGGTCTGTGACTTTTCAAGGATGGAACATTTCCCAGGATGTATTCTTTGTATGTTTGTAATGCCATGTTCTACTTGTCATGAAGTCTTTACTGGAACGTGTTATTATAAAATCTCAATGAACATATATAACTGGGAGGAGAAGTATCAGAAAGACGAGTTTTGTGACCAGCTGCTCTTACTGTTGCTCCGTCCGCACCTTTTCCTGCAGCAGCTGTGAGGAGACACGAGGCGTCCAAGCAGAAGTCCTCCTCTTTATCTCAGTCTCCCTCACCCTTGCGTCCCATGGGAAGGGAACTGAAGCCTTCCTCCCCTTCCCCTTCATCCCTAATCCAGACCTGACTCCTCTGGTTTATCCTTGAGCTCCGGCAGACGCATCGCTTGGGGCCCTACTGTGTCCTCCTCCCAAGGCGGCTTCGCTTGGTTCTCTTTTGAAATTTTTCTTGGGTTTATGCCTAGAAGTGGAATTGCTGGTCATATGGTAACTTGATGTTTAACTATTTGTGGAACTGACTGACCGATTTCCAAACTGGCCCCACCATTTGACATTTCTGCCAGCAAGTGTTCCAGTTACTACGTATCCTTACCTAGACTTCTTAGTGTCTGTCTTTTTGATAGATCTCATAGCGGTTATGAAGTAGTTTCTCATTGTGGTTTTAATTTGTGCTTCTTGAATGATTAATGATTAGGAACATTTGTTCATATGCTTGTTGACTGCTTCTATATCTTCTTTGTAGAAATATCTATTTGAATGTTTACCCGTTTAGTTCTTTCGCCCATTTTAGTTCCATATGTGTGTGTGTGTGTTCAGTCCCTCAGTCATGTCTGACTCTTTGCAGCCCCGTGGACTGTAGGCCACCAGGCTCCTCTGTCCATGGAATTCTCCAGACAAGAATACTGGAGTGGGTTGCCATTTCTTTCTCCAGGGAATCTTCCAGATCCAGGGATGGAACCCACCGTCTCTTGCGTCTCCTGCATTGGTAGGCATATTCTTTGCCACTGTACCATGTGTGTCTGTGTGTGAGATTTGGAACTAAATATTTTCTCTGCTAATATGAGTTGCTGTTTTAGGTTCTTGATGTTATATTATGCAACATAAAAGTTTTTAGTTATGATTAGCCCAATGTATCTCTGTTTGTTTTGTTTTTCATTGTTGTTTGTGTTTTTGGTGTCAAATGTAAGAAATCATTGCCTAATGCAATGTTGTGGAGGTTTATGCTTTCTTGTAAGAATCTTGTAGCTTTAGCGCTTAGGTTCAGACTGAGGATCATTTTGAGTTAATTTTTGCGAGTAGTGTGAATAAGGGATCACATTTTTTTCTTTTGCATATGTATATCTTATTGTCCCAGCACTAATTGTTAAAGAGACTTTTCTTTCTTTGCCTTGGCTCTTTTATAAATAGATATTTTTAAATACATAGGCCACTTATGTTTATGAACTGTCTTCTTAATCTATGGCATAAATAATAACTTGTATTAAGTGGTCATTCAACATTGTTCACTGCAATAAATGAGTATTTTTTGATTTCTAGTGAACTTAGTGGGTTGCAGATATCTGAGTTCTAAGTCTTGTTTGGAATGTGATTTTTTTAACCTGAAAAATATCCCCAAATTGCCATTTATTATTTATTTTGAGCCAGATACTGTTGAATATTTTACATATATTATTTAAATCTGACCAGAATATCCTGAGTTATTATTAGCTCCTGAAATCATCCCCCATGTCCTCTTCCCTAGCCTTCTTCTCTTTTCTTCCTTCTTTCCAGTGCTCACTTGCCTTTGGTGAAGAATTTGGGGTCTGTGACTTTTCAAGGATGGAACATTTCCCAGGATGTATTCTTTGTATGTTTGTAATGCCATGTTCTACTTGTCATGAAGTCTTTACTGGAACATGTTATTATAAAATCTCAATGAACATATATAACTGGGAGGAGAAGTATCAGAAAGACGAGTTTTGTGACCAGCTGCTCTTACTGTTGCTCCGTCCGCACCTTTTCCTGCAGCAGCTGTGAGGAGACACGAGGCGTCCAAGCAGAAGTCCTCCTCTTTATCTCAGTCTCCCTCACCCTTGCGTCCCATGGGAAGGGAACTGACGCCTTCCTCCCCTTCCCCTTCATCCCTAATCCAGACCTGACTCCTCTGGTTTATCCTTGAGCTCCGGCAGACGCATCGCTTGGGGCCCTACTGTGTCCTCCTCCCAAGGCGGCTTCGCTTGGTTCTCTTTTGAGTAGAGATAGGTAGGACCATGGGTCACAAATAGTTGGACACGACTGAGCGACTATCACTTTCACTTTCTCGGGTAGGAATTAATGCCAGAATCATCTTCTCTTTGCTGCCCTATGCCTTCCCTCCTTCACCCCATACTTTCTTGGTGGGAAAATGATGACTCGCTTTGTGATGTGTAAGTGATAAAAGGTCGAACAAGAAATTTGAGAAATGATAACCCAAGACTTGGCAGGAGAAAACCACATTTGAAAGTCTGCGGGTGATAGAGGAGAGTAACCTGGGACCCCGGAATCATCTAAAAGAGTTGCATGAATGTGCAACTGTGCCTTCAGTATTTTGCATGCTGACTTGGGTCAGAGTCATACAAACTTGGAAAGCCTCTATACCCTGGAAGATGCTCTGTGCTGAGAGCCCAAACGCCTCCCTCCTCCTAGACACCTCTCAGAGGTGCTGGGAGGTGTTGATGGAAGTGACCTTCCAGGCTACAGAAGGTAATGAAAGAAAGTGAAAGTCACTTAGTTGTGTCTGACAGAAGATAATACTTTGCTGTTATTTCTGTCAGAGGAGAGAAGCCATGCCAACTCAATTTTGGTTCTGAGATCTGGCACATAAAGGACTTAAAATGACCCAAACTCTGTGAATAGTGTGAAAGGGGTGTCTCCTAATTGCTCAGAATCATATGGCAGCTTACCCTGAAGTCATTGTTTAAATAACCTGTTAAGTGAAATATATTGACATGAACTATCAACACAACAGCTCCCTACAGTCCATTCCAAGTTCTTTCTGCTCCTAATAAGAGGTTTCTTGTGTGTCTTGCTTTGTCTATATTATGCTTTCTAATATTGCTCCAAACCATAATTGGATTTAGAAAGGAGCTATTGGTATCACACATAATGTAGGCTATTTGCTAAGACTTTAATCATATTGTGTTTACTCCACTGTACTTAATTCTTGTACCCAATGTCTTCATGAGAGTATTCATTCACAATACATATTTCTTATCTTTATGTTCCTGTTCTTTGATTCAAGTATATTGATTATATTCCTCTGATAGTTCTACTTGATGGATGCTATGGCATTCACACTGGTGGTAAAGAATCTGTCAGACAATGCAAGAGACATGGGTTCCATCCCTGGGTTGGGAATATCCCCTGGGAGAGGAAATGGCAACCCAATTCCAGTCCCCTTGCCTGGAAAATACCATGGACAGCAGAGCCTCACTTAATTCTTGTACCCAATGTCTTCATGAGAGTATTCATTCACAATACATATTTCTTATCTTTATGTTCCTGTTCTTTGATTCAAGTATATTGATTATATTCCTCTGATAGTTCTACTTGATGGATGCTATGGCATTCACACTGGTGGTAAAGAATCTGTCAGACAATGCAAGAGACATGGGTTCCATCCCTGGGTTGGGAATATCCCCTGGGAGAGGAAATGGCAACCCAATTCCAGTCCCCTTGCCTGGAAAATACCATGGACAGCAGAGCCTCATCGGTTATAGTCCATGGGGTCACAGAGTTGGACACAACTGAGCTGCTGAACAGAGAAGGCAATGGCACCCCACTCCAGTACTCTTGCCTGGACAATCCTGGTGGGCTACAGTACATGGGGTCGCTAAGAGTCGGACACGACTGAGCGACTTTACTTTCACTTTTCACTTTCATGCATTGGAGAAGGAAATGGCAACCCACTCCAGTGTTCTTGCCTGGAGAATCCCAGGGATGGGGGAACCTGGTGGGCTGCCGTCTATGGGATCGCACAGAGTCGGACACTGAAGTGACTTAGCAGCAGCAGCAGCAGAGCTGCTGAGCACATACACATACATACATGTGGCATTCATTTCTTCTCTTCTACCTTCATTTCTTCTCTTTCTACCATGTTTTCTATTTCACTGGCTGCTTTGTAGTCATACCAAATGATACTTTGAGGAAAAAGATCACAATGAAAATGCAGGTTGATTTGTCTTTGTTTCTTACCCTACTTTATCCATATCTTAGAGGTTGTGGATGAGTCTTCCTTAAGGCAAGATCTGAGAATGAAGTCACACTGTGGTAAAGGAGAGTAATCAAGAGCTATTGCTAGCCAGAATCTAATTTTATAGCTTTCAATCCATTATGATCATTATAAAGTGGCCATTCCATTTAGCAAGTAGGAGGCTTGCCAGAACAAAGAGACTACCAAAGGAATGGCGGTGTTTTCTCCGTGGGTTTCACGTTGGAGGTTCTATACTCCTTTGTTGATATGATTACTTACTGTTGTAAGATTGTGGACTCTTTCTCTATGTCTTTATCCCTTGCTTTCTCTCTCGCTATAGAAGGCACCCTCAAATATTAGAAAAGCACAACTTTCTAGAAGTTGAGATCGTGATGGTAAAATGACAAGGGAAGAACTGACTCCGGAGGGCATTGTGCAGGAAGTGAATTCATAAGAGAACCGTCACGGAGTGACTTTTGCTATAAGGCTTTCTGTTTTAAGGATGGGAATCATTCAGTGACTTTGGCTGTTTTTAAATGTTTGTGGATTTGGCAGAGTTCAAAATCTGTTTTACCAAGTGCTTTTTTTTTTTTTTTTTTTCTGCTAATTTTGAGGTCCATGAGTATTTCATGGGAAACTTAAATTGCATATGGGATTGCTTTATACTTTAGTTATCCATTCATCTGTATAGGACATTCGAGAAGATTGGTGAGTCTTCTTAAAAATACTTAGAAGGAAATGTTGGTATGGTCTGATGATTAAATGAGCTACAGTCCTCAAAGACTAGAGCTGATTTCAAAAGCTAATCTCTATAACTATTAAACAGACTTAGACAAGAGCTGGTCTCCTTTCATTTTATTATTAAACATTTTTGTATCTGAAAAGTGTGTATGTGTGTGTATATTAGACTAGATAGTTTCAAATGGAGAGAACCGTGTCATAAGATAATAATGCCCTTTTCCAAGCATGCAGGACTGTCTATGGTGAGCTGGAAATGGGCCTGATTTTACCATTACCATCTCAGATCCCTTTTAATACCAAATGGCTGTTTTATTCATTCCTCCATTTATTTAATTATTCTTTCAACATTTATTAAGCAGCATTTACTATATCACGAGGTCCAAGTCACTGTGTTTTAAGCTTTGTGGAATTTAAAATTCGAATAGAATGTGACTCCTGCCCTAGAAGGGTGGAGATTATATTTATTTATTTGTTTTGTTTACTCGGCTGAATCTGCTCTTAGCTGCGTCATCTTTCATTGCAACACATGGGCTTTCTAGTCGCGGCATGCATGCAGGCCTGGCTGCTGCCCCGTATGTGGGATCCTAGTTCCCCAACTTGGGCTGGAACCCCTGTCCCCCACACTGTCAGGAAGGTTTTTAACCACTGGACCACCAGAAAAGTCCTTGGGCTGAGGTTATTTTAAGCCAGGTAGCAAGTACTCAATCAGAAGCCTGTAAGGCTGACTTGAAGGCAGTTTGTTAGGAGATGCAAAGGAGGAAGTGCCTGGTTTTATCCCAGAGGCCCAGGAAACCTTCGGGGGCGGGGGTGGGGGGGGTGGGGG
>SJYX01017288.1:296436-343363 GCA_006410675.1 Oreotragus oreotragus | reverse complement strand
TGGGCAGGGGCTAATGCGAGCCATTTCAGTGTATCTGCTTAGCACTAAAGAGTCTTGGAAGGAATTTGTTATTTCTACAGCATGTTTTTAAAAAAATGGGTTGAAATGTTTTCTTATATCTCTGTTTTACTCTATAGTGTCCTTAAAAACATTTTTTTTTAATTGAAGGATAATTGCTTTACAGTATTGTGTTGGCCTCTGTCATACATCAACATTCCTCTACAGTGTCTTTCCGGGAAGTCTGTGCTTCTGTTTCATGCAGGTCTGAGCTGGAGGGCCGCTTGTACAATCCTGGCTGCATCTTATCCAGTCTCCTTGACTTCTATGAAAAGTCCTTCAGGAACGTTACCCTGCTGGGGTAGCAGCTGCAGAATGTGATAATGGTGGATTTCCACCAGAGAGTCTGCATTGTGACAGAAATGTTGCTTTCCCAAATTACTTTTTTTTTTTTTTTTTTTTTTTNTCATGCAGGTCTGAGCTGGAGGGCCGCTTGTACAATCCTGGCTGCATCTTATCCAGTCTCCTTGACTTCTATGAAAAGTCCTTCAGGAACGTTACCCTGCTGGGGTAGCAGCTGCAGAATGTGATAATGGTGGATTTCCACCAGAGAGTCTGCATTGTGACAGAAATGTTGCTTTCCCAAATTACTTTTTTTTTTTTTTGCTGCATGGCACATGAGATCTTAGTTCCCCAACCAGGGATTTGAACCTATGCTCCCTGAAGTAGAAGTGGACGTGTGGGGTCGTAACTACTGGATCACCGGGGAAGCCCCTGATTTTTAAAGCAATATAAAATTTGTCTCTTCCTTTAAGTTGGAGAACTCACATGTGAGCTCTGGATGAGCATGTCGCCTGAACACACCCGACAATAGCGATGCGGTGGCTTTTTCGAAGGCCAGCGATTGGTGTTGGGGGAAAGTCAGAGAAATGGAACATGAGCTGTCTATCTCTAGGCACTTTGCAGACGTTCCGGGCAGAGGAAAGCTAATCAGGAGACCTGCATGGGGAGAGAGGCGTGTTATTTAATTAGCTTTACAATGGGCTGACTTGAAGGCACGTGGTGGTTTTAATAGAGGCAGATAGATGTCCTTTTCTGCAGGCCTAATTGTTGGGGAAAAGCAGGGTCTTTGTTCAGACACAGCATGAGGGCTCTGATCTCTTGGAGCCCAGGGCTGCCCTGCTTATAATTTTAGACAGAGCCATTCAGGGCTGCCCTGTAGAGAAAAGAAGAACAAGAACAGTATTGTGTGTGCAGGATCCGTGCCCAAACCTCCCCAAAGTCACTAAGAAAAAAAAGAGAGTAAGTGAGAGGACCCAGCCTTGTGCATGTTAAAGTATTTCTTCATCATTTATTTGCTCTGGTTGTTGGAAAGGGCAGGGCTACACTTTAATCAACTTGGAGCTGAGGTGGGATGACTTAACACTCTCAGAAATCCAGTTAAGTCCACTCTCCCAATGATACGGCGTTCATCTTGCCAAATGGAGCAGGCAACTCGCGAGGAGACTCTGTGTGTTCGGTGCTGCCAGCCTTTGCCGGCCAGATGCCAGGCACGGGCGGTGCGAGAATACAAATTGTGTAGCGGATGCCCCTAAGTAGCAGACTCTGTGCTGCTGCTGACTGGTGGCATGAGGGGCAAGGTGGAATGTCTCTCCTTAGGTTCAGCAGTCAGCACAAGTGGTGACACAGCAAATAGAACACTTCATCCGAATTCCAGGAGGCAACTCGGAGCTCCGGTGGGGGTGGAGGGGGGCTGCTTCTGGGGTCCAGAATTATGTAACTAAATATGCATGAGTACAGCGCAGTTGGGCTTCCCTGATGGCTCAGTGGTAAAGAATTTGCTTGCCAGTGCAGGCTATGAAGGTTGATTCCTGAGTTAGGAAGATTCCCCTGGAGTAGGAAATTGCAACCCACTCCATTGGGAAATCCCACTGTCCATGGGAAATCCCATGGACAGAGGAGCCTGGCGGGCTACAGTCCATGCGGTTGCAAAGAGTTGAGCATGACTGAGCAACTGAGCACGTGAACACCCATAGTCAGAGATAGTTAGAAGTGCAGGTTTACAGCACAAGTTGTTAGGGAACTTCTGGCTGTCAGAAAGAAGATGGGAAAACACAAGCAAAGACTTCTGAGAAGTGAATGCAGTGGTATACTGGGCACTAGTTTGGGGAAAGCTCGAGCAGCAAGACACAGGGCATGACCTGAAGCGTGTGTGTAAGCGTCTGCTGACTTGGTGACCAGCCCAAAAGCCGAATAGTGAGGCCATTTGCTTGGGATCTTATTTTGCTCAGTTTGTATGAAATCACTGAATGGGTATCAACCATACAGCCTGGAGCGGGGAGAACCCAGGATTCCAAGGAGTTTACTTTAGAGGGTGTTTATTCCTCTCTGCGTGGCTAGTGCGTAATGTAGCTGTGACCATACATTTAGAACTCCCAGAATCATATTTCACATCTATGTAATGGGAATCAACCCCCTTTCATCCAAAGGGGTTGGTGTCTGGATCTGTGTGATTTACATACTCAGACTTAAAATTGTATTTATTTTAATACTATATCATGACTTTAATTCCTGGAGAAGGAAATGGCGACCAACTCCAGTACTCTTGCCTGGAAAATCCCATGGATGGAGGAGCCTGGTAGGCTACAGTCCATGGGGTTGCAAAGAGTCAGATGCGACAGTCAGACTGAGCGACTTCACTTTCACTTTTCATGACTTTGATGGGACCACTATGTCCCCATCTCTTGGATTAACTTCCATGAAAATTTTATGGTCACCAAATCCAAAGTCAACATCTGATTTTTTTAAATGAATAATAGCAGCAAATTGTTGTTGGGTGCTTATTCTGTGGTAGATACAGTGCAAATGACTTGGCACAAATTCATTCCATCCTCAGATTAACTCTGTCAATGGGCACTGTGATCACGTTTTACAGGTGAAGAGACTGAGGCTAAGGCCAAGGGACCGAGAGCTGTAGAAAGGCCAAGCTGACGAAACTCTTGTCCACCTGAAGCCAAGCTTGTGCCCTTAACCGCTCTACCCTATGCCTCCTCAGTTCTTTTAGAGGTTAAATGCATTCCTTATAGTTAGAAAACCAAAGCTTGATAGCTAATTTGGCAAAAAAAACTACAGGTCTTTGTATGGGACACATATATATATAATTTTAAATGAAGACCACGTTTTTTCTTGTCTTTATTGAATTTGTTATAGCATTGCTTCTGTTTTATGTTTTATGCTTTGGTTTTTTGGGCACGAGGCCATGTGGGTTGTTTGGAATTGTCCCTTACCTCCACACCTCAGCTCCATCACATTCAATTAAAAAAAACAAAAAAAAAATACACTCCTGGAGAGAAAATGTTTGCTCACTGAAACAGGAGTGTATATGGATGCTAGGTCTTTCCTGGGTCTGGGTTGGTGGTTGCCAGCCATCTGGTCTCTTTCAAGGCTGTGGAATTCCCTGAAAGAATAGTCCATAATCTTTTTGATTTTTCAAAATTCTGAACATTATTTAGAATTTTTAATTCCTGGAAAGGGACCTCTCCTGGGAACCTGCCACAAGAGAACCGCCCGCCGGTTGCGCTTTCCTCCCACGTCCCCTGCCAGCTCCCCAACCAGCTGCACACCCTCCTCCCTGCTCCCTCCCTCCTCCCTGCTCCCTCCTCCTCCCAAGCGGGTCCCTGGTGGCGCTTGCTTCCACCCAAAGCCTTTGTGTGATGAAGTCTTTCAAGATAGTTTCCCCGTCTGGGGAAAACACGTGTTTCTGATCAGTCTGATGAAATACACTTCCATTAAGGAATAACTTGTTTCTACTTTTCTTCCTTCTCCACCTTCCCTATCATCTCAGAGCCCCCAACACTTGAAAGTACTTCTCGGACCTGACTGATTAAATGGCGCCTTCTTGCACATCACACACAGCGGCTTAGCCTCTCCCCTCTTCCTCAAGGCAAAGGGAGAAAGGTTTTCATTGTACAGGAGCCAATCCAGATAGATGAGAAGGAAGCCGGGTCTCTTCCACTTCATGCGTCATCACCAGGACCATCCTTCCCTTCCGACTCCTTCACTCTGGGTGACGCAATGTGCCGAGTGAGCCCAGCTGGCTCTTTGCAAGTTAAAGTAGGCTCTTTGGCCCTGAAGAGCAGAGAATTAAAACGGGAGCTGTCATCCCAGAGAAGAGTTGACATAACCCTTCTTGAGGTGGTTTTTCAACTGTCTACTCTATCAGTGGCATATATGGTGCTCAGTACATTGCAAATGTGAATAATGACACTGGATACCCTAGATTTGTTTTTATGAATATATGGTCCTGTGTATTCATGAAACTCAGATTCTGTGCACATGTTCTGGGGAACAGTACACATGCAAAAAGAGACTTTAAACAGCAAGGGACTTGAATCAGTGCTCTGCGTTCCACTTTCTCTGCTACTAGGTTCAGCATCAGCTAAGGGAAAGCGAAGTCGCTCAGTTGTGTCCAGCTCTTTGCTACCCTATAGGCAGTATCCTGCACCAGGCTCCTCCGTTCATGGGATTTTCTAGGCAAGAGTACTGGAGTGGGTTGCCATTTCCTTCTCCAGGGAATCTTCCCGACCCAGGGATCGAACCCAGGTCTCCCGCATTGTAGACAGACGCTTTACCATCTGAGCCACCAGGGAAATCCATCAGCTAAGGGAGGACTCATATAAATTCATTATAACCCAGTGATGTGGTGAAGTGGAGGATGCTGAAGTGAAGGAGTAGATGCCTGAATGAGATATTTATAGGTGACAGCTTCAAAAAATGTTTTATTTCCTGACTAGTAAGATGTTCTCCGTGTAATACACTTCATTTTTTTCTGGGGCCAATTCTGTGTAATTAGCTTGGAGGAAGTGATGTAAAATGATGTGTGTTCCTAATTCATGGCAGCTAAAAGGCAATGGTGGACCCTACCAAACCCATTTTTTCCTTGATTTCTATGGTTGAAAAATCAGCCTGCTTTTCCTTGACAGTATAGTTATGACCCATCAGGAGACATAACTAATTTAGTGCAAGGAGGTGTCCTCTGCCATGGTCCAGCCAGCCAGAGAGGTCAGGCATTCTCTCTTTGTGCCACCTACTAGGTGGTAACAGCTCAGTTGACTCCCTATCTTGTCCTTCCTCATCTCCTCCCAACACACCCCCTATCTCATCGGAGGGGGTGCCTATAGTATGGTCAAATAATTTTTAAAAAATGCAGTTTCCCCGGGGACCTGACAAATTATAGTAAAATTTGAGAAGGTGAAGGGGATGACATTGGACTCCTTGTGAAGTGTCTAGCTCTTCTTCCTCACAATGATGGAGAAAATTGGATTCATCTCACGTATTCTCTTATCTGAGTAATGGATACAGGGACTCTGAATCTTACCTTCATGATAATCAGTGAAATAAAAGATGCAACTTAAATTCAGGAATTTCTGAAGACTGTTTCTGACAATATGAATAGTATGCTGTGTAGAAGTTCAGACCACTGACAAAATGACTGGTTTGTTTTTGTGGTTAAGCCAAATGCCATTAATTTTTTCACGAACCTCTATATCCATGAATACTCATATGAAAAATAAAATGAATATGGTGACCTTAGCAATATTTTCCTTTAAGGGCATCAGAGGCAGGCGATGAGAACAGGAGAGTTAAACTGGATAAAGACCTTTTCAGCTAAAAAGAGTCACCCGTTTACCTCCTTATCTTAATCACTGGGTAACTTTGAGTCTCACATTAGACTGAAAAAAGAAGACTGATATTTGAGTTCAGAGATCGGTATTTGAAATTTTACGAAGTTGTTCGTTAATTAAATAATTGGTGACATTTATTGAGCTCCTACTGTCTTGAGCTGAGCACCGGCGGTGATGACCAACTAATCGCTGTCTTTAGGGAGTGTAGGAGGCAGATGTACATATTGAAATATTCCCTTGGGGTGTTCTGGGCATTAGAGGGCACCTCGTGGGGGTGGGGTGGAAAATTCTTTGTATAAAGTGCCCGTGTCTGAGAAAGACTGAGAAATGCCCTCTGTGTTTGGTGTAGGTTTTCCTCTTGACCTTCCATTGCATCTTCTGTGCAGCTTCCTCCTTTCTGCTCTGAATCCTCTTCCAGCTTGGACTACCGTTGATTTCTTTGATTGTTATTCTTTGACTATTGGCCATGCAGGTCAATGAAATCAATGCAGCAGGCAAGGTACCAGATACAAGACCAGGCCTCAGTTTCATTCTGGAAACTTGGAGATTTAAGTCCCAGACTAACAAGGACATAGAATGCTGTGACGGTGCCTTTCTGTGTTCCCCCTCGCCCATCCTCCCACTGTTGTCAAAAAGGTGCCCTCCCCTGCCTCCTCTGGTGGCATCTCCCCTTTTCCTCTTAGAGCTAGTCTTATTCTACTGCCACCTGCTTCCTCTGCCTCACTTGCAGCATCGAGAACAGAATGAAGAAATTCTCTGCCCTACCTCCTCTCCTTCATCTCTAGGGTGGTAAAGGTTAGTCCTTTGGGGCAACTGACTTGGCATTTCCCAATGAAAGGGGGAAAAGAAAAGAAAAGATGCCACAATAAAATTATCCTAATTTAAGTTTCAGACTACAACTGCAGAGAACATCTGTTTTGAAGCCTGGTGTTGTCTTTGTAACCCAAGAGAAAAGCAGGGTGAGATCAGATGGGGGTTCCTTAGCCTTCCACCAGATGAAACTACCTGCAGTCTGGTTGGGGGGGGGCTCAGGATCCTGTTCTCCTGGGGTTCTGAGCTCCCCACCAGGAGCCTGGTTCTCTGCTCCAGCCATGATACCAAAGAACACTGGTTCTTCCACTACTTTTGCACACGCCATCATCCCTCTCCATCCTCCAGGGACCAATTTAGGACAGTTTACATTAGAATTCACACTTACACTACATGAACCCAGCGGCTCCAGGGTAGCCTGCATTCCGAATGACCCAGGCCCGGACGGGGCCAAAATTCCAAGACAAGTGCTCAGTTCACCTCAAGGAAAGGAACTGTGGTGTGGAGGGAACCTCAGATCCTGTAGCCTTGATTGGCAGCTCCTCACCACCTTCTGTGTGAGCAGAAGTCTGAGCTGCTGTGAGAGAAGTACGTGCTGTCTGAACTGGTGGATTTTCAAATGTCGCCTGGTCTGTGGATGAGGCCCATCCATCCCACATTGTTGGGGCTGCAGATGCAGCTGAATGGGTCGTAATTACAGCCTAAAGAAACGGCAGACAGCGATGAGCCAGCGATGAGCCAGTCCAGACCCTTTCTCTCCTTAAGCCCATGCCAAGCTGTCTCCTTCAGGGAATGCTAGCGTGGTTACCCTGCAGCGTGCGTGCCCGAAGTCAACACATCCAGGGCAGAGGAGACTGTTCGATTTCCAGAAATCGAGTCTGAGCATCTGTCTGTTCCTATGTATGCTGTATCCTGCTTCGTTTCTCAAGGGTGTCTGAAAACAGACCAAACCGAATGACAGTGAGTGACTTGCCCTGCAGTGTGGTATCTATAAACCCAAGGGGACGCCCAAACTGTGAAATGACAGTCTTTGCTTAACTGTTTGGCCTTGGGCAGAATGACTTATTCGGTCAGAGTCATTTTTTTTTTCCTCTGGAGATAGCAGGGCTGAACTTTATCTCTAAGAGAGTCCGTCTAACTATAACATGTGACGAAGCCAAGACCTAAGGTTTTGTCTCCAAAGAGGCACCGCAAACATGATTTTCTTTCTGAACCTGACATACAGCTCTGCCGTGACTTTTAAATACAAGTCTGCAGTTTCCTCTCCCAACTCAGGCAGTACCGGAATATCTAAAGCGAGATCCAAGCTGGGCAGGTTCTGAGGGAGTGGGTTGGAGAGATTTTTAAAAATTAGATATGATCATTCTCCTAATCTGTCCATAAGACAGTTCAGGTAAATAGAGGGTCCACCTTACTCTGCAAAGGGGGTGGCCATGGAGAAGATATTTTTTTGTGATTTCTCCTACGTCCTACCATCTATGGGCGTGTATGCTCAGTAGCTCAGTTATGTCTGACTCTTAGAGACCCTGTGGACTGTAGCCCACCAGGCTCCTCTGGGCTGTCGCAGGCAAGAATACTGGAGCTGGTTGCCATTTCCTGCTCCAGGGGGATCTTCCCTACCCAGGAATCGAACACACATCTCCTGCATTAGCAGGCAGATTCCTTACCACTGCCTGATCTGGGAAGCCCATCCCACTGTCTACTGGCTCTTAAAAGCAGTAACAGTGATTAAACTTTATTTGAGCTCTTTTTCCTGACCTGGACACTGTGCTAATTCTTTCCTGCATTATCTCACGTAATCCTCCAAGCAACCTCACTTTCAACAGGGAAGGACTAGGTTTGGGATTGTTTAAAGGACTTCTGTGGAGTAATTCAGCTGGTGAGTGGCTCAAGCCGGAATTTCAATCTGAGTCTTATTCCAGAGTTTGCAATACTCAGGCTCCTTCTTGGTTTTATCCTGGAGAACTTTCCCAGGGCAAACAGGCCCCCAAGTCCTCCCATCTCCACAGCCCGCCCTCTCCTCCCGGCTTCCCCCCTTACTTATCGCTCATTGTTTATTGTACCTTCTAAACAATAGTTAATGAGTCTGTATTACACGGTCAGGGGAGAGCCAGGGGTGATTTTTATTCCCTGAAACAGGGATGGGGTTGTGACACAAAAAGGTTAAGTGGCTTCGGTGAGGTCACAGAGCCAGCCTGCAGTCAGCGACAGCCCAGCTTGAGTCCCCCGCTTGGGTTCCTGAACTGACCCTAAGGCCTTTGGGCATTCGAGTTTAATTAAGAGAGTTCTTTTCATTTTCTCCAGTTTTCCATTTTATGGCAGCATGATAACGGTAGATATGGAAGCCCCAGGCATCTTTCTCCCTGCAGGGTGCTTTTCAGTGACTCAACTTATCACAGAGAAACTACTTGCTTTAGAGTTAAGCTTCAGAAGCCTGTTTCTGTGTGTGACGGGGTACTGTTGCCTTTTATTCTCAGAGAAAAACAACCACAAACGCAAAGCGGGAAGGTTGTTAATTGAAAACTTTTTTTTTTTTTTCTTACATTTAAACCAGTAAATCATCTGTGAGTCATAAACTTGCTCTGGATTAGCCGTTAGCGGTCTGGATGTTTTCGCACCTACCTTTAATAAAGTGCATTTTAGCTTAGAACTCTGAGATTCTTCAGTTTTTGGTCAAGATGCGAGAAATAGACAATTTATTCCACTACACTTCTGGAGAGGGACAGTCTTCAGGATCTTCCAGGATTGTCTAAATTACGTGTATTTTTATATTTCTTTTTTATTGATACTGCAGTACAGTGGAGGGAGGAGGATAAAAGAGAAACTTTATGTGTTTTACATACTCCATGTTTTTGAGGGAGTTCTTATAAAAAGTGACTGTTTTCTTGGTGTCATTAATGTCTGACTCCACACCCCTGCCCCTCAAGGCCTGATGTCTGTTCTGAACCCTTCTGACATGATGTCTCTAGTTTGAGGAATTTCAGCGCTTGCTGGGTGTAATTCCCTAAGTCTTGGGAATGTTTGAAGATACAATTCTGTTTTCTCTCAGGTGTAGGAAGAACAGACTGCTGCATTACAAGCAAAAACAAAGTCATTCCTGGTTGATTTCTCTTGAGTGCCTTAAGAAGCAGATAGGGTCTTGAAACAACCTGCCCAAGGGGCTGGAAGGCAAAGCTCAGCTGACCTTGTTTTATTAATGGGAAAACGGAGGCACTAATGAACCAGAGTGGACAGGAGTGCTGGGGAATAGAGCTTATGATCAGCCAAGCCAAAGGTCAGACCTAGAGGCAGGTCTGCATTTGTTTAGCTCATTTTCACGAGCCCTAAGTATCAAACTCACTCAACCTTTGTATTGAGAAGATTTGGTGGCAAAGTAAAAGTCCCTAGTGACCAGGGAGGTGACACTTCACGACTTACTCACGTGTGTGCTCAGGCTTGTGTGTGTGTGTGTGTGTGTGTGTCTGACTCTTTGCAACCCCATGGAACGCAACCCTCCATGTTCCTCCTCTGTCCATTGGATTATCCTGGCAAGAATACTGGAGTGGGTTGCCATTTCCTCCCCAAGGAGATCTTCCCTACCCAGGGATTGAACCTACGTCTCCTGCAGCTCCTGCATCGANTTGTGTGTGTGTGTGTGTGTGTGTGTCTGACTCTTTGCAACCCCATGGAACGCAACCCTCCATGTTCCTCCTCTGTCCATTGGATTATCCTGGCAAGAATACTGGAGTGGGTTGCCATTTCCTCCCCAAGGAGATCTTCCCTACCCAGGGATTGAACCTACGTCTCCTGCAGCTCCTGCATCGACAGGCGAATTCTTTACCACCTGGGCAGCCTGATAGTTCACAATTCAGTGACTCTTTATTGTCTACAATGTGTCAGGCACCATGCAAGGCACGTTTTTTAGGATATAGTAAGATACAAAGTGGAGGGCATGGCCACCCACTCCAGTTTTCCTGCTCGGAGAATCCCCACGGACAGAGGAGCCTGGCAGGCTATAGTCCATGAGGCTGAAAAGAGTCAGACACAACTGAGTGACTAAGCACAGCACACATGATACAAATATCATCTCAAGTCCATAGGAATATTTAGAAAAAAATCTACAGAGAATAAATATTTCATTTATCGAAATTATCAGATTAACCAAGTGGGATCATTGCAGGCCTGACTGGGTTACTCAAATCCCAAGTATGTAAGAAATACTACAACTCTGTCCATATTAATTGCTCCTTGTCTTTAGGGAAGTTTCATCCAGATGGGAGGTTGGATGTATAACTTCTGCTAACATCAATATTCACAACTGGCCTCCTGCAGTGTAACTTTCGTAGAAGTCGGTGGTGGCCCCTGGCTATCTTCCAAACCCCATTCCCTGATTTGCACAGTCAAACGTTTCAAGCTTCTGTGCTTCAGGACTGGGTTATAAAGGATGACTGACAAGTTGAGCTGTCATCATTGAGGAATTGAAAGAATAAACTTCCCCCACTGCTGGAGTGGACAATGTTTTTGGATCTACCATAGCAGTCTCTTTGAGTGTCTAATTTGCAGGGATGGGGGTAGTTAGCAGTGTTTAGGCTAGCCTGGAAAGAGAGCTCAGAAAAGGACTGAAGGAGAGAGACAAGACTTGCTCTGAGAAAGCTGCATTTGAAATAGAATACTCACACCTGGATTAAAAAAAATGCCAGCATTTCCTTAACATAACATTGATAAAACAAAATTCCCCAAAGCAACTCCTGATTTGCACAGTTCTTTTTGCTGATGTATTCACAGTGGGTAAGGCAGGATTGGTTCAAGATCTCTTTCTTGGCTGCTCATTTGAATGTGCTAATGCACAATTCCTTCATGCGCTGTTTCCCCCAGCTTTTCCCAGGATCTGATGGGTCTGTTCTTGTCATCTGGGGGCTAGTGCTGTTTTCTCATACCTTTTGGAAACACAGCTGGATGACAACAATCTGTCTATCAGGCTTACCCCCCGTACAAATACTTTACTCTGCAGAGTCACTGGAAGACGAGCATAATCTGAAGTTTGAACCAGGAGCCCGAGATTTCAGATTTATCTTCTCTTCCTGGCTCCTTCTCTCCCTGGCTGTGGGAAACCTGTAAATTACTATACTTCAAGAGGACAAAACTGGAGTTAGATGAGGTAAGCAGGTGTGTTAAGACTTATCAGAGGCTGAGGTTACAGTTATAACCATGTGGTGGGAGTTCAACATATGCTTAGAAATCAGGAAACAGGATTAAAAATAGCTTCCTCTGAGGTTGTTCAGAGAGATTTATGTTTACTCTTTTAGTTCATCAAAGATAGGTATCAATGCCTGGCTCCTGGTATCTTATGTGTCTAGGTGTGCACCTGTGTCTGCTGCTTGATTTGTTAATTAGGACCAACTCTCTCCCTTTATAACCAATGAGCCAGTGGCAAACTATTAATTATGCAGGGGTCATGTTAGCGTATCCTAAGTGTCTGGGCTTCCCAAATGGAAAAGGGGGCTGAAACTGTGATTCTGTCATGGCTGTGAATGATATACTCCAGAAATTTCAAACCACAGAGCTGTGCATCATGTTTTAGACAGTGGCAATAGGAGGGTTGTCAGTTTTATCTAGTAGAGGAGAATTTGTGAAAGAAAAGGCAAAACTTTGGCCAATGGTGATATAATTATAGAGGAAGAGAACCACTGCTGTAGGGAAACTGGAAGTTCAAGGAAGCCCAGGACTGGATTCCAGTTTGGGGCCCTGGTTCTTGACTTTACTAATACTATGTAAGTCGTTGGGCCTTTGTTTTGGGGTCTCCAGGAGGCAGCCTTGGGCTCCATCCGTACCAGTGGCAGCTAGATTCTTATCAAGGGCAGCTCACTTCTTAACTGATTTCTTAACGATGACGCGGGTGGGCTCTGGGNTCAGGATAATTAGATTTATAAAGTTCTGTAGTTTTTAGCCAGCATCACTTGGTAGGGTGAAGCTATTGTGGAGAAAACAGATCAATTCACTTTATACAAACTGAGAACCTACTGTCTACTCAGGGTGGAAGAAGGGATGCTCACATCTTTTTTGCAGTCTCTTCCTCCAAATCACAAGCCTGGAGTTTTGATTCTAAATCTGGATGGGAATCCAGAGTCACGGAAATCTCTCTCCTGGGTGTGGCAGCTGCAGGGTCCAGGGCAACTGCTATTTAGGTAGCACCTTGGTCTTCATCATCAGTGAATTCCCACTGGGGTCCTGGGATCTCCAGAGCATTATAATCAAACCTTCCCAACAGGCTTTCCAGGTTCTCTCAGTAAGTAGCGCACATCAGCAATCAGGAGTGGGTGTTCTGTTTGTTCATTTAAGATATCCAAAGTGGTATCAAAGATTGGGTGCAGTACTTTTGATGGAATGAGAATATGTAAACCAGTGTTTTCACCACTGAGGTTTCTGATTAAATATTCCTTGGGTTCACTGATGAATATCAGTATATACTGCACCACAAGATACAAAGCCTCTTTCTTATCTGGCAGTTGAAATTCTTTAGACAGACTGAAGTACGCTTAGCATGCATCACTGATCTCGAGTTCATTTTCATTGTCTTGTTTATTTGCAGGGCGCTCGGGGCTTAGATGGAGAACCTGGGCCTCAAGGGCTCCCTGGTGCACCTGTAAGTACTTTTCATGGGATCTACTGATAGATTTTTTAGCTATGATCAGTGGTAGATTTTTTGCTATTAATATATGTGTGTATGTGTGCAGGTATCGTTTATATATGAATCAAGTGGAAAAATGGGCAATATTTTTATATTTATTAAATTTTTAAAAATTAAGTCAAGCATCTTTCTTTTTTTCTTTTGTACAGAGAAATGTTCTTCTGACTATATGATCAGTGGTAGATTTTTTGCTATTAATATATGTGTGTATGTGTGCAGGTATCGTTTATATATGAATCAAGTGGAAAAATGGGCAATATTTTTATATTTATTAAATTTTTAAAAATTAAGTCAAGCATCTTTCTTTTTTTCTTTTGTACAGAGAAATGTTCTTCTGACTTGACATGGGTCTTGTTTTTCTCATAAGTTTAGTCAAATTTTTTTTTTTTCTTGCTGTGTTTTTCTCTTTCACTCTGGTTGCCAGGATGCCAGGAGTCACAGTAACTCTCTCATTTTAATTTCTTGGGTGGTTCTATGCTTTTGCTCTCGTATGATTTCTGATCTCATTATTTGATATTTTAATGGCCATGTGTAGATGTGTCCTTATTGTGGATTGCCTCACACCTTTTCGGGAAGTAAATAAACCAAAAAATGGTTCATTGATACTCACTCATACCACATTAAAAAGTAGAAAAGGTATAAGTGAAATAGAATTTCCAACAGTCAAGGTCCAGGGGGAAAGAAAGAATGTAATTGGAGATAACATCATAAGATCAAGCTGCAGACATGGTGCGCCAAGCAGACCTTAGAGGGAGGTGGACCTGTAAACATGTGTGAGGTGGGATAGAGCAGCAAGGGCAGGCAGGGAGCAGCCCTGTTGGGGTGATGGGGGCGTGCTGCTGTAGGACTGCCACTCCCTGAGTGTGGAGCTCCTGTTAGAAGATGAGCTGGAATAGACAAGGTAGAAGCACATTATGGAATGTTTTATGCCAATCCAGGCAATTGTAAGTGATCTGGTAGCAATCGGAAGCTGTTTGAGGTTTCAGAGCAGCTCAGCAATTCAACCAAAGCCATATTTTAGAAAGACATGTCCTCTCATCTGTTACTGCCTGACCACGTATCAGCATCAGCTGGATAGTTCTGACAGAAATCATTATTATTGACTCGGAAAGTAAGTAAAATACAGAGAAAAGGTTGGCACCTCATCCAAACCTCAACCCACCATGATAGTCAGTGAGGCTAGAGGATGTGTGGACAAAGTTCCTGATGTCAAGGCTACCTGCACTGTGGACCTTGATTTTATTATACCTATTTATCCAAAGAGTGCAGAAGCATTATGAATTTACAGTGAAATCAATTGACATGTAAGTCTTGGTGATCTTTATGATAATATCAATTTTTAGGACAATATAGTTTTTATAAAAAGGTTTCTTGAGGCATCCATGATAAATCAAAGCCATTGAGATGAAAGAGCAATGTAAGATGATTTGGATAGAATTTTATCATTTCAAAAGCCTATCAATGAGTTACTTCTGCTCACATGAACACAATTTTATTTTCGTACAGGGTGACCAAGGACAGCGAGGACCCCCAGGAGAAATAGGTCCCAAGGGAGACAGAGTGAGTCGAATCCGCGTTAATCACCGCCAGCATGGAGGTCGTGCAGATCTCCTTGACATGACCTAAGTACACGCCTTAACTGTCTCTGTTCTGTCTCCTCCCTCTGCCCTGCAGGGGCCTCAAGGTTCTCCAGGAATTCCTGGTCTCCCTGGGCCCAAAGGGGACACGGTAAGTCCTGAGCTGTAGTCATCAAGCTCATTCTTCAAAGTGGTTATTGTAATAAAACTTTAGAAAATAATGAAAGGAAGAGGGATGTGTTTCTAAGGGACACTGTTTCTTTGTGCATCTTTAGGGCTTGCCAGGTGTGGATGGCCGTGACGGGATACCTGGAATGCCGGGAACAAAGGTAGCCATGCAATATAGTCTCAGGGCGATGGGCTGGTCTCTGCCCTGGCCCGCCAAGGAGCTTCCATCACTATGTCACCGGGACATTTATTGAGCTGGCTTTGGCTTTTTTCTCTTCTTCTAGTTTTTTACATCAAGGGTCAGTTCAAAATACTTCTTAGAAGTCAGAAAGAGAAAGGCAAATAGCATATAATATCACTTACATGTGGGATCTAAAATATGGCACAAATGAACTTATCTGCCAGCCAGAAACATACCCACAGATATGGAGAACAGACTTGTGGTTGCCATGGGGGAGGGAAGAATGAGCAGTTTGGGGTTGGTGGATGCAAACTATTATATATAGAATAGATAAACAATAAGATCCTATTGTATAGCACAGGGAACTATATCCAGTCTCCTGGGATAAGCCATAATGGAAAAGAATATTAAAAAGAATCTACATATGTGTATATTAGTCACTTTGTTGTACAGCAGAAATTAATACAACATTGTAGATCAACTAAATGCAAACTATTATATATAGAATAGATAAACAATAAGATCCTATTGTATAGCACAGGGAACTATATCCAGTCTCCTGGGATAAGCCATAATGGAAAAGAATATTAAAAAGAATCTACATATGTGTATATTAGTCACTTTGTTGTACAGCAGAAATTAATACAACATTGTAGATCAACTACACTTCAATTAAAAAAAACACAAAAAACAAAAAGAATGTTTGCTTATTTTCAGAAGCTCAGTAAAACTGCCTTATTGATGAACACAGGCAGAAGAAAATCACATATTTTGATGGCATTTCCATCCAAAGTCCTATTCCACCTTCCCATCCTGAACAAGGTCATATTATAAAAGTGCTTGTAAGGGCAGCTGTGCAGATAACCCTTTTGCTTAGAAGGTTTTTGTCTTTCCTTTTCTTAAAAGAAAGACAATAGTTCATACAGGATCAACAAAAACTTTTTTTATACTTCAATTAAAAAAACACACAAAAAACAAAAAGAATGTTTGCTTATTTTCAGAAGCTCAGTAAAACTGCCTTGTTGATGAACATAGGCAGAAGGAAATCACGTATTTTGATGGCATTTCCATCCAAAGTCCTATTCCACCTTCCCATCCTGAACAAGGTCACATTATAAAAGTGCATGTAAGGTCAGCTGTGCAGATAACCCTTTTGCTTAAAAGGTTTTTGTCTTTCCTTTTCTTAAAAGAAAGACAATAGTTCATACAGGATCAACAAAAACTTTTTTTTTTCAGGGGGAACCAGGGAAACCCGGGCCTCCTGGTGAAGCAGGTTTGCAGGGGTTACCTGTAAGTATTTGAGTACTTACATGTTGATTGGTTTATATACATATTTTGAACTTATGCATTTGGGGTAGAAACATGTATGTTTTGATAAGTTCTGGGGAAGAAAAGATGCTTTAATTTTGTGTTTTTACAGTTGTACATTTTTGTACTTTTTCTCCAAATAACTAGTTATTTCTCCGATAACCACACTAAGATTTAACTATATATTTTACATCCATTCCTCTGTTTAGTTCACTCAGTTTTCTTTATATCATTTCACCAGCCCCGAGCTGTGGTCTGGGCTTTATACTTCCTCCTACTTTAGCTAGTTCTGAAACCCTAGGACCAGGGTTGAGCCATAAGTTTGAGAGTTTGTTCGGGGAACCATGTGAGCTATAAGATTTCATCTTTAGATTGTGTGCTATTTTGAATTATTCAGATTGGTGTTTTCCTGCATTACTGTGGCAGGAAGTTCATGTAGATTATCCCATGTGTTTTCTTGGCTCTTTGGAGACATGTATTTCAAGTTAAAGCAGCTACTTGGTAATGTTGAGGACTGCCCTCTGGTTTATTATGATATCTGACACTTTAAAAATAATCAGAGAATATTAGGCCTCCAGATAGCACGAAATCTCAGTTAGACCCAGGATTTTCCTGCCATTCTGTTTTTCTACTTGCAGCTGAGCTTTATTGACAGGTTCCTGTTTTGTATTCTGTACATGAAATCATGCCAGGAAGTGTTCCTGTTGACCTGAAAATAGTACCAGATTCTAATTTGGAAGTTCGTCCTTAAAAAGTAACTTTAGTTTAGAGCTAGAATTTGCTTCCAGGGTGTTCAGACATAACAAGCCAAAGTCTCATGGCTTGTGGGTAGGTCTGTAGCTTGTGGGTAGGTCTGTAGTCTGTGGCTTGTGGATATTGTGGATAGGTCTGTCAGTTCAGAACTGGGAATCTAGGGAGACTCTCCCCTACACTGCAGCTTTGAGGTTGTCGTGACGCCCTCAGCCCCTTGGCAGTGTGCAGTGGGCTTGGCATCTCACTGGTTGTCAGATGAGGTGACTGAACCCACGTTCCATGTGCGTTCTTTCAGGGTATTCCTGGAATTCCTGGCGCAAAGGGTGTTGCTGGTGAAAAGGTAAAAGATGAAAACTTTGCAATTAATGTTCTCTATTTTTATTCTTTTACTGATCTATTTTGTTTATCATTTAAAAATAGTTCCAACCTGCCCTTGAGTTTATATTTGACCTTAAGGAGAAATCAAAGAGAACTGCAGCTGCAGAAAGAGTACTTTGACAAAGTGTTACTGATCAGACTTCCTTCTTGAAAGAGTCATCCTTTGTCACTATAAAACAGAGGCTTCATTGCTCTTTACCACTTAAAATAGGGAAGGTATTATTAAGCCACAGAGGTTTAGTCAATGAATATAAGATGATTTAGCTGAAACTTAAAGATATTAAGCATATTGTTCACAGAATAATCAATGTTAGGTGTTTATATGCAAGCACTTAAAAACAATAGTTGGAAGAAAAATTTGCAAAATATAGCTTTACTTTAAATAAAACAGCTACACTGTGACTAATGTAGAAACTGGTCATGATTGAATTACATGGCTCCAGCCTTTTGGTCATAGTGGCCCAGACAGTCTTGGGCTGAGGTACCTCCCCAGTAGCAGACCATGAGCAACTGATGGTGGAGATGGCATCCCAGATACCTGCTTTCCCCGGAGCTTGCTGGCACATCCCTTGTTTCCTCATGCTGGCATGATCCTTTACAATTTTAGTGGTGTCACTGTTAGGTTAAAACGGCTCAAAGAAGTATATTGGAGGTGGAAATGATAAAGAAAGGCATATATAACTAATATTGTAAAAAAAGAAAAAGCCTCTCTTATTCTTGTCTGGCTAAAGACCTTCCTTTTTTGACATCTGACCTTCACTTTTTAACATTTTTGACACCTTATCATATCTTCAGGAATGACAAAACAGTATCCTAAATCTACAGAACTTTGATGTATACACCAAGAGAGTCTACATTCTCCCAAGTTCTCAGTGTAAAATCAGGAAGTTAATGCTGTGTAAGTGTAGGAAAGACCTGGTCTGCACAAGTCAGGTTGATCATTCTGCTTATTTACTTTCTGAATTAGTCTGAAGTACTGTTTTCTACCTTCAGGGTAACACAGGTGCTCCAGGGAAGCCTGGTCAATTGGGGAATTCTGGTAAACCGGTAAGATGTCCTAAGTTCCCTTTTCAGGCCTTGTAACCTGTTGTCATGGCGAAGCAAAGGGTTAGGGAGTTTAACTCTTTCTCTGCCTGCCTTCTTCATAACAGGGCCGCCAGGGGCCGCCTGGAGAAGTGGGACCCCGAGGACCCCGGGGCCTTTCTGTGAGTATTCCTTCTCTGCAGACCCCTCCCAGACTGCCTCCTCTGCTCCCCTCTCTCTCCCTCCCTCTCTCCCTCCCTCCTTTCTTCCTTTATTCATTCCTCCAGTCACTCATCCACAAATGTCTTCTGACATTTGCTAATCCAGATTAACCAATGAAACAGGAACGCTATTTAGATATACAACACGCTTTTTTTCTCCAGAAAGTGGAAATAAAGATGCAATATTTTAAAAAAGAAACATGATGATCCTTTCTACTCTCATCCCATGCTAAAGGATGTATTTTACCATAATATAAAACATCTCTATTGAGATATTATTCATATACTATATAAGTCACCCATTTAAAGTGTACGATCCATTGAGGCTAATACATTTGCAGACCTGTGCAGCCATCACCACAGTCTGTTTTAAAGTGTTTTCATCACCTCAAAAATAAACTTCAGATCCACTTGCAGATTCAACATTTCCCCTCCTTCCCTTTTAACACTAGAAAACCACTCATCCACTTTCCATGGATTTGCCTGTTCTGGAAACTTCATATAAATAGAATCAGGCAATATGTGGATTTTTTAATGACTGGCTTCTCTCAGCATAATGCTTCACGGTTCTTCTATGCTGCACCATGTATCAGTACTTCATTCCTTTTTATTGTCAAATAACATTCAATTCTATCAGTTCAGTTCAGTTCAATCACTTAGTCGTGTCTGACTCTTTGCGACCCCATGGACTGCAGCACACCAGGTCTCCCCGTCCATCACCAACTCCCGGAGCTTACTCAAACTCATGTCCATTCAGTTCTATAGACATACCTTATTTTATTCATCCATTCAGCCATTGATGGGCATTTGGATTATTTCCACATTTTGGTCCTTATGAATAATGCTGCTATGAACATTTTTCTACAGGTAGAAAATGTAGACTTTTTTGTGCAGACTTGGTTTACTTCTTTTGAGTACCTGTGTAGGAGAGGAGTTTCTGGGTCATGCAGTAACTCTATGTTAATCTTTTGAGAACCTGCCACGCTTCTTTCAGTGTGAGTTTGTGTATTTATTTTGCAGCAAATATAGCTATGTACATTTTCTCACTAGATACATTCCTAGTGATCTTAGAGAGGAACTGATACACTCATTTTTAACTTTAAAAGATTCTTCCTTGTCTTCATTTTAAGTTATTGTTTTCAAAGCCTACCGGGTAACAGAAACAACTCCAACTGAGGACACAGAAAAGTTTCCAAGCATCATTGTTGCTTTTTTTCCCACTTTATTCATTTATTTTTTTTGATTGAAGGATAATTGCTTTGCAGAATTTTGTGGTTTTCTGTCTATGCCAACAAGAATCAGCCATAGGTACACCACCATTATATTTTAAAGAGCATTTCTTGAGCATGTGAACAAGGGTTTTCATGCTTCAGAAAAGTGAAATATCCCAGTTGAGAGTGTAGCTTCTATCAGGAGGTTTCTCTACAGCCAAAGAAGTTAGCTCCTGCCCCTCATGCCTCACTTCCCTTTTCTCCTCTGTTGCTGGAAGTCTGTGAATTTCTAATTAAAATACTTTCCCTAAGTTGACAAAGGAATGAGGTCAGAGCTCGATCGCATTTCTAAAATCACAGGAAGATTGAACACTGTGGGGGAGAGGTGCTGGAGCTTTAGAAAAATTGGACTGGAATGTGACATATTCGTGTCATAGAGCAGAAAATTGAGTACAGTACTGCTGATGGCAGGACCTCCTGCAGATGATGGGCCCCTGATGATGGCAGGACCACACACTAAACACAAGCCTCGCCAGTGGAGCGGGCTTGGCTCATCCCCAGCTCTGGGTAATGGGGTGTAGAAACCGATGGCCTCCAGCTGGGCTGCAGAAGGAGATGGGCTGGGGAGGCAACTCGGAGGGAGTGATGGCCGTGTAAGTTTTCGAGCCTCACTGCAATTTTGATTGTTCAGTTTCTGTAAGCATCTGTATTCTTCCCACCATTGCCCTTGTGTGTGCATACTTAGACACTTCAGTCATGTCGGACTCTTTGCCATCTGGGCTGTAGCCCACCAGGCTCTTCTGTGCATGGGGATTCTCCAGGCAAGACTACTGGAGTGGGTTGCCGTGCCCTACTCCAAGGGATCTTCCCAGCCCAGGGAGCGAACCCGCGTCTCTTGGGTCTCCTTTGCTGGCAGGCAGGTTCTTTACTGTTCGCGTCACCTGGGAAGCCCTGTCTCCTCACTGAGGCTCAAAGCCACGGTGTTCCTCCTCCATCACATTCCTACCCGCAGGGAGACCGGCTCATCTGACCACCGCGTCTGTACGGCCTCCCATCTGCCTCTTCTTTTGAAGCCCGTTTCCCACCTCTCCCCGCTTCTGGCCCTCCTGGGCCAGCTCAGGCGGTTCCCCTCTGCTTGCTACTGCATCGTTTGCTGACTTGCCTTCCCTGCTCACATCTTTCCTTCTCTGCCCGCGTCTCCCAGCGGGATGCTGTTGGTCTTTAGGCCAGGATAGTTGTTCCCGCTCCAGGACTCTGGCACAGGGGAGAGTGTCCTGCATCGCCAGAACTCCAGTGTGTCCCCACAGTCCTGGGAGCAAACACAAAACCCTGGAGAAGTGTAGGACTCCACATCTGCACCCACCTCCAGGATGATCTTTGCAAAGCACAGTTTCCGTCATCACTTCTCTCCTTCGTTTAAAAACCTTTGGTGGGTTTCCACGGACAATGAAAGAGTCTGAAATCCTACAGTGTCTGTTTGTCCCCTAGTTTTATTTCCCCTTTCTCCCTTGCTCAGAGCTCGTGTTCCAGCTAAGCTTGACGGGATGGGTTTTTCCCCTATTTCTCTAACTCAGCATCTCATGTGTCCTCCTAGATATGACTAAAGTGTTAATTCTGCAATGGAGTCATCTCTTATGATGCCCTATTCCTCTGAGAGACATGATCTCTCGTTGTTCTGAACCTGTAGCCCTTGGTCTCTTGTTTCCCCCATGGTGTGGACACTTCAGAAAGGCAGGGACAAGTCTGATCCCTGTTTGCGTTCCCTGTGTCTTTTTATTCAGGGCCCACTGTAAGGTTGTGCTCAATAAAGATTCCTTGAAATGCATTGGGTGGGAGGGATGAAGACTCTTGCCATGCTGCTTCTGTTCATGATAACTGACTTCTCACCTACTATAACTTTTTCAGAAGAGTATTATGGGAGGTTATAAATATTATTGTTCTGGAGCAGAATTTTAACACCAAATCTCCTTACTGAAAGAGGCATTTGTTCTTTCATTTCACATCATTAAATTCATTTTCATAGAAAAGCTCATGCCATGTCAACTATTTTTCACACATTTGATCAAATCTCAAGTTGGGAAGCTGAGTAGAAGAAATGAAACCCACTTCTGATGTGTCCTATGAAAGAATCAAGGCTAACTGAAATATGTCTTTGAAGTTAAGTTGTGTTCCCCACTTTCCTCGCCATTGTTCCACCAACTTCTGCCAATGCCACAGCAAAAAACACTGGAGTTTTGGCATCTCTAGTGAGTACCCATGAGCATGTATCTTTCCCACTTGGCTCGTATTTCTGGCTTTTTCCGTTACACTGCACTGCAGGATCTACACCTGCATCTGGGGGGGGCTCCTGGTTTAGAGCCAGCAGGTGGCTGAGACCTCTGCTTTGGTGTTACTGAGTAGCGGCTCCTGGTCCATTTTTCTCTTCCAGGCTCCTCAGAACTTACCAGAGCATTTGTCTAGTGGGTTAGGTTTGCTCTGCTCTTGTGATTTTGACTGGGATGAGTGCCATGCTGATCTCTCCCAGGTTTTCTGACATTTATGCACTCCTGGAGTGTGTGTAGAAGCCTGTCTCCTTTCTCTTGAAGTCCCCTACCCTGACCCATCAGCTTCAACACAGAGGTCCCACTTGGTGTGCTATTGAGTGATCTACGCCACCTTCCTGCCCCACCAGGCTCTGGAACACTCCAGAACACTCCTGTCAGTGCTTTATGGACCAGCTGTGATGGTGATAGTGTGAGCAGATTGTGGTCTGCCTCTGTGTGTGAGGAGATATTTAAATCTACATTAGAGAGGAGTATAAACTATCCAATGTGGTAAAACTGAATAGATTAAAAAAATTTTTTATGGCAAAATTATCCTTGTAGTAGGACTAATATGATCTTCAAGTGTTACTATGAAGATGATTTATAAAAGCAACAAAATTGGCACTTAGGGTATAATGCAGACTAAGTATAGTGATAGTTTCCCTCTTCTGAAACTGCAAAGGAACTGAGGATAATGTTTGTTCTTCAGCTAGTTAGCATTCTGGGTAATCAGCAGATGTATCAACCGACACAGTCTAGAGCACAGCAGGGTAAAGCCCACTCTTTTGGTAAAATAATTATGACAGCCCAAATGTAACAAAATTTATTCTTTTCTGTGACATTTTAGAAGTCTGATAGCTCCATTTTAAAAGGGAGACTTCTTTATTGAAGTATCCATTTGTATTTATTGAAATGAGCTTTGCAAAGTAGCTGGCAGTGTTTGCTTATAAAAAGAGTGCCTTCTTGGCGATCAGTGGTCTTGACAGAAACTCAAAAAATGAGAACTAGAGACATTTTTCCCCAAGCACGACTTGTGCTTTTAAAGAAACTTGGGAGGTTTGAAAAGCAAAGAACATGTAATGAATCATTTGATTGAAAACCATAGTTTTGACTGATGTCTTTATTCCTTGGATAAAACCTCAGATGAGCATAGTAACTAGGATATCTGTGGTGCTTACTATGAGCTTGGATATTGTACTAAGTGCTTCATGTATCTATTTAATCCTCTCAAAAACCACTTAACAGATGAGGAAACAGATGAAGAGCTTCCCTGTAGCTTAGATGGTAAACAATCTGCCTGCAATGCAGGAGTCCCAGGTTCGATCCCTGGGTCGAAAAGATCTCCTGGAAAAGGGGGGATTGGCAACCCACTCCAGTGTTCTTGCCTGGAAAATCCCATGGACAGAAGAGCCTGGCAGCTATAGTCCATGGGGTCACAAAGAGTTGGACATGACTGAGCAGCTAACACTATTGTTACTAACACAGAAGGGTTGAGTTGCCTGCCTGGACTGAGCTGGTGCACAACAGAGCTGGACTTCAGACCTGGTGTCCAGATCCTCATCTTCATCCTCTAGTGCCTCCAAAGTCAAGGCTCTGATGGATATCTTTTGTTTAAAGTTAGCTTGGTAAATTCTAATAACACAAAACATATTTAGCAAATTTAAGAGTTTAGTGTTTATGGAACTTCTGCAGTGAACAATCAACAAAAGTCTAAGTAAAGCTGGTGAAGACATTCAAACAGAACACAACCCCCAACAGATTCCTGGGTCTTACCCAGACCTTCAGAATCAGGATTGGGGGCTGAGGGGTGGGCGGTGGAGGGGAATGGAGAGGTGGGGTGGTGAAGACACCAGTGAAATACATTTCTAACAACTCCTTAGGGGATTCCGACGCGCAGGCTGAGTTGGCAATTACTGGTANTGGGTCTTATCCAGACCTTCAGAATCAGGATTGGGGGCTGAGGGGTGGGCGGTGGAGGGGAATGGAGAGGTGGGGTGGTGAAGACACCAGTGAAATACATTTCTAACAACTCCTTAGGGGATTCCGACGCGCAGGCTGAGTTGGCAATTACTGGTAGAAGTCTGCATCTTTTTTAAAGCTTTGATTGACTTCTTAAATAGAGATGAATTGGCAGATGTATTTTAACATGCTGGAGATACATATGGTGGCTCAGAGCACTCAAGAGAAAAAATAGAGCATTTTTTAAAATGGTCTTCACATTTTCAGTGGTAGGATTTTGCCTTTTGTTCTGGTTCCTTCCAATTCTCTTGTTAAAAGCCGTGACTTTTGTCGTGAGGTTTGCAATATAAGCCATGTGGCAGAATAACTGTTTCCCTACCAACCTCCCTGGCCACATCTGAAAATATGGTTTCTCTACAGCTTTTGAAACATTAGAGATTTATCATTTATTTAGCACAATGTGTGGTTACCAGGTTAGGGTGAATGGCTCCCTGCAGAATGTATTTAGTTTAACCTGTGTTTTTAAAGATTACTGTTTCTGTCTTGATTGCTCATGTTCATCTTAGTTACAGGTGAAATTAAAGAACTAAGGGGAAGAATATGCATGTTTTTAGAACACACAGAAATCTTCAGGATGGCCATGAGGGTGAATGGCTCCCTGCAGAATGTATTTAGTTTAACCTGTGTTTTTAAAGATTACTGTTTCTGTCTTGATTGCACATGTTCATCTTAGTTACAGGTGAAATTAAAGAACTAAGGGGAAGAATATGCATGTTTTTAGAACACACAGAAATCTTCAGGATGGCCATGAGGGTGAATGGCTCCCTGCAGAATGTATTTAGTTTAACCTGTGTTTTTAAAGATTACTGTTTCTGTCTTGATTGCACATGTTCATCTTAGTTACAGGTGAAATTAAAGAACTAAGGGGAAGAATATGCATGTTTTTAGAACACACAGAAATCTTCAGGATGGCCATGAGGGTGAATGGCTCCCTGCAGAATGTATTTAGTTTAACCTGTGTTTTTAAAGATTACTGTTTCTGTCTTGATTGCACATGTTCATCTTAGTTACAGGTGAAATTAAAGAACTAAGGGGAAGAATATGCATGTTTTTAGAACACACAGAAATCTTCAGGATGGCCATGAGAATATCTTGCCCTAACATTTGTAGCTGTTTGGTCATTGTGAAAACAAACATTAACTTTTTTTTTTTTTCACAGTGAAATAATTTCTATAGAAATGCCTAAGTTCAGAATGGCAAAGGATTTATAGGACAGAAGTAAAATAAAAACAAAGACCCACATGCCATGTATTTGTGCAGGGGCAGGAGAGGGACTGCTCAGCATTTCACCCACCCCTCCCTTGGTCCTATGTGTGTGGCCCTGTTGTGGCTGTGGGTCAGCAGAGTGGGCACCTAGATTGGGTTCTGAGCTCTCCATTGGTTTTACCAAGGGCTGCCAGGGCTTGGAAAAGACTAGAAACTGAGTAATACCAGCTCGTGAAAGACAGAGAAAATAAGATTCCAGCAGAGAATCTTTGTGTTTGCCTGAAAAGATGATTAATCTCTCCAAAAAGTAAGTGAAAGGTTACATAATCCTTTATTTTCACTTAGCCCTTTGGTTTGTGGAAGACAAAAAAAGGTATATCAATCATCTTTGTCTTGGATAGGATGGCATAATGGTTCATTTACTTAGAAATGAATACTTGAGGTTGTGTCAAGAACCTTGCTTTCCCTTTCTGACATGATTAATTATGTTTTCCACCACTGACTATTACTTGTTCTGTGAATTAAGGTCATTTTATCCCTTTGGTATGTAGGATCTCAATCAGGACGCAATTCAGAAATAATTAGAAAATGCCAGCAGAGCAGATATACTGAAGAAAATCTACCTTGAACTTCAAAGTGCTGGAGCAAAGTAATGGGGTGAAATCTTTATGTGTAGAGACACAAAGAAGAAATTGTCACAGTGGCTGACTTTCACCTGACTTGCCTCTTTCCAGCATCTGTCCTCATGAGGCACTGCTTTGGGCTTCCAGGCTGCTCACAAGGGTTAAGGACCAAAGTGTCATTCAAACTCACACATTAGACAGAATATTCATATGAAAGTTTTTGTAAAGCACTTAACTGTCCTTCACTATCTCTCAGAGTTTGCTCAAACTCATGTCTGTTGAGTCGGTGATGCCATACAACCATCCTCTGTCACTCCCTTCTCCCCCTCTCCTCAATCCGTCCCAGACTCAGGGTCTTTTCCAATGAGTCAGCTGGTCTTCGTATCAGGTGGCCTAAGTATTGGAGCTTCAGCTTTACCTTAAAGTGCTTAAGAGCATTTTGTTTAAATCACCTATAAGTCATAAGAAATGGCTGTCATGAAATTATAGCTCATAGAGGCTTGTAATTTGGCTGACATTTCTTGATCCTTTAGAGCAATTGAAAATGCAGAAAGTTTATGGATCTTGACATTTTGTTCTTTTTATAGATGAAGGAATAGCATATGGGTCAGATCAGGATAATCTTATCAGAAGCACTTATAAATATCAAGCATTAATATGTTGTCATATCATTTTAAACACAAACTCAAAAGACTACTTTCATTTTCATGTACCTCATCCAGGAAATGTAATTATTTATCCAGCACCCTCAATGTTCAACTTAGTTGAACATTCATTAGAAATGAAACAAGCTTTTAGCAGATTTCAAAGAAGTGTATGAGATTCTCAGGGAAAGAAATGGAAGAGTTCATGTGATTCCTTTTCTCAAAGGGCTTAGCGTTTCCAATAAAAAATTGAAATTAGTTCACAGAATGAAATTAGAGTGTTCTTTTGGTGCAACTACATTATAAATTGTACTTTCCAAAGTCTTTAATCTTTTAAGACATATGTAGAATGAGTGGCACAAAGAATTATTTTGGAAACTTTATGAATTTCTTCTGCATGTGTCCTTTTGAAGTCGCAGAGGTAATTTAAAGGCAAACATCTCTGTCTTGAGTCTTTTCACACTTCTGAGGTTCAAGGTCATTTGCCAGCTTCTGCTTTAAAATGTACTGTAGACCTGAGATTTACTCTGGGTTTTAGACAATTATGTGGAATTCAAAATTTTACTATGCCTATACCTCTAGAAAACATAGTCTAAATGAGAGGATAAAGCGTGTACACAAATAACCATAATCTAAATTGGATGGTGATGTATANCTGTAGACCTGAGATTTACTCTGGGTTTTAGACAATTATGTGGAATTCAAAATTTTACTATGCCTATACCTCTAGAAAACATAGTCTAAATGAGAGGATAAAGCGTGTACACAAATAACCATAATCTAAATTGGATGGTGATGTATATGCTGAAAATTCCTAATTGCTACTTCCTGTAGATGTTTCAGGAGTGATGTCTGTCGATCAATCTCTATTCACAATGAGCAGCATTAGGCCTGTCAGAGCTCAGGGTGAACACTGAGGAGGCTGCAGACAGTTTATATAAAGGTCTCTGCCTTCAGTTGAAGATGGGGAGAACACTTTGGTGACCTTTATATATGTGTAAACAAAAACCTAGGTAGCATGGTTGCTTTGTTGATGTAGTAAACATACATTTGCATTTGGCAGACTGCCTGGTTGACTGTCCTGCTTGTGTGTTCTAGGGCAGCAGAGGTGAAGTAGGACCAGTGGGACCCCCAGGGCCTCCGGGTAAACTGGTAAGTAGCATTTCTAGTCCTCATCAGTGGATCTGCTTTGTGCAAAACATAATAAAATTTTAAAAGGGAGCAAAGAGAGAAAAGCAATTTGCAAGAGGTAATTGAATCATCCTTGTTTGGTTTCTGTTCCTATGTGAATGTGTGAAATGTAAATGGGGAATTTCAAATTAAATCTAGGAGACCCTCAGAGGGTATTTTAATCAGTGTGGTTTGTAGCATTTATTTTAAAACTGGGGGAGATATGAAGTGCTCCATTTGGCCATGGTTGTTCTTGGACTGGGAGAGAACCATGTGTGAAAGCTGCCTTTCACTTCTCCAGAGGTGATGTTTACACAGCTGGGGAGGCAGGGACTCAGCTCAAAGAGCCCACTGTTGGGAAAGGGGAGCTCAAAAGTGGGATGGAGGAGGGCCTGACTGTCTTCTCCTGAGATCTGGGAGAGTGGGAAGTCTGAGCAGCAGTGTTAAACTAACCACAGCGCTTCTATCCTAGGCATGAGTTACGTCTGGTGTGTGTGCTCTCAGTGTCACAGTAACAGTAGGTCTGGGGGATGTGTTTTATTTTAGGGTTCTCTTGGCAGCCCCGGCCTCCCTGGCTTGCCTGGCCCCCCTGGACTTCCTGGGATGAAAGGTGACAGGGTAAGATACCCAGCCCTCTGGAAAGTTCCTTATTTAGAAGGACGATTTCTACTATGTTGAGAAACCAAGCTTGCTTTTGGCCCAGTGGAGAATTTTTCTAGACATTGCCATAGAGAACTATCAAGAAAGATTTCTGAAATTATGGAGAGCTGAGATTAAGAAGCAAAAGAATCTATTAATCATTTATCAGATGGAAGAAAAATAAAAGCCCCATAAAGGAAAAATTTCAGCTGGAATCACACTTCCTATTCAGTTCTCAATTTCTGTTCTTACTCGTCACATTTTACATGAATGTGGTCAGAGGGCGCTTCAGGTCGCCAGTGATTTTGCACTGTCGTGAGTTTCTCCAGGTCTGATGCGACTCTGGCTAGAGAGTGAGGAGATGGAGATTATTCATCCTTGTTCCTGTTCACCAGCCCAGTAGTGGAGTTGGTTCACTTGAGACTGTATAGTTAAAAACCTCAAAAGACTGAAAAACGCGTTTTATTCATTGCAGGGTGTAATTGGTGAACCTGGTCCAAAGGGTGAACAGGTAGGTTCCGGCACTGGAATCCTGTGAAACGTGTGTTTAACATGTGCTAATGTGTTTCACCAGCAGGGCGCACGGGCTGATCTACTGGTGTGGGTAGACTGTGGAGGCTCCAAGGACTTTATTTATTTAATTGGAGGCTGATGACTTTACAATACTGTAGTGGTCTTTGCCATACACTGACATGAATCAGCCATGGGTGTAACGTGTCCCCCATCCTGAAACCCCCTCCCACCTCCCTCCCCATCCCATCCCTCAGGGTCATCCCAGTGCACCAGCCCTGAGCACCCTGTGTAGCGAGTGAGACCCAGGGTCTAAGTAGGTCTGTAACCTTATGTACTGTTTTAATAATCCAAGCTAACGGAGGCCCTGCCTTCCAGAATACACACTATCCTTCCTTTGAAAAGAGTGGCCCTCTCTCTGGTTCACCAGATGGGTTTACTCCAGTCTGATGGAGCCTCATCACAGTGTTCTGGCTTTTCCTAACTAAGAACTTAGCAAATACAATGCATATGAATTAGAGTTAATTTTTGTCCTGAGGTTTCCCCCCCACCCCCACCTATAAGAGCCCTTTCTAAGTCTTACCTAATTATCCAATTGCTGACACAGTCATTCACCCTTAACTTTAGCTGAAACTCAGACTTCATCTTCTGGCTTTTCTCTGGTCTGTGTCCTGGGTTGGACTAGCCCCTGACAGCTAGATTGGAAAACCATTAAGGACATGTCGTATTTCTGTGTGACCTTGGGAGCACTGTGGGAACTTCTGAATTTTTATCAGTGTTGACTGGGTAAATTTGAAGCAAGGGACTAAGAACTTTTAAAATGTGACTTTTAATTTTTAGGGTGCCTCTGGTGAAGAGGGTGAAGCTGGAGAAAGGGGTGAACTCGTAAGACGTTTTTCCTGGATGTGGGTGGAGCCTCACTGGTTTTGAACTGATATATTTCCTTCTTCTTTTCTCTGGCCCTGCTATCCTTGCTGACTTTTTTCAGGGCTAAGATGTTTCTTACCTAAACTCGCAAACCGCCCCCCCAGAACTGAGCCAAGGTCAAATAAAATGCAAGGGAAATACCCTGGCATTGGTAGACCCGGCCTAAAGCACTGGGAGGACCAGGTGTTCCCTTTAGAGGGCACATTTGCTCATTTTTTTCCATCTAGAAATTCCAGGTGATTCTTATATGACTGCAGAAAGTCTATGGATAGTGCCTATCATGGAAACAAAGCTAAAGCTTTATTGTGGTTTATGTTAATAGGTTATTGTAGATAGAAAGCTGTGGCTCACAAGCTTGACTGTGGGTGTTTTCCACAGTCTTTTGGAGTCTAAAGCCAACTCCAGAGGAGGCTTCTGCTGAAGCTCCAGGAAGGCAGGGAGAAAGAGAGCAAGTTGTCACTGCCTCCAGTATTTCTGCCTGCGGGCTCTTCCTTCCGGTTACAATGCAATCAAACAGGACCTACCTAGTGAGGAAAGTGACATTTGGTCCTTTGCTGTGGGACTGACAGAATTCTCAGAAAATACTTTCAGAGGGTTTTTAGTTCAGGAGAAAATGATGAATAATATTTTATTAAGTTTTTTTTAGGATTTAGAGTTAATATAAATGTAACATCTGAATTAGACAAAGCTTCCTATTAGATAAACTAGAAAAGGATGATTTCAATTTTATATTCTGTCGAAACTGTTCATTTTATAAGCTAAGAGAATGTTTAAAAATCATCCTGTTTTGTAATGAACATGCACCAATGTGCTAACGTGAGCTGAATTCATACCTAGAGCTAGTGGTAGGAGATATGCAAGCTTTTTTTTTAAAGCATGCATATTTGATTTGGGAGACTTTGAGGGATTTTTAAGAACACTGCTAGAATTTCAAAAATGAAATCATCTGATTTAAATGTCTATTATGTTTTATAACAGCATGCTACTTTAATATCTTTTGACTTACATGTTTTAATTCTCAACACTTAGCATTTTAGATCTGGATGGAACCTTGGAGAGCCCTTATTCAACCCTAGTATTTAACGGATGAGTTAGCCAAAGGCTGGGGGTTTACAAAGTTTACACAGGGTCATGAAATTAAGTAGAAGATCTGGGACCAGAATCCAGATTTTGACTCATATTTTTTTCCTGCAGTGTCAGGGTTCTTCTGTTCATGGTTTTCTATGGACTTTGGCAGCATGATAAGCTTTTCAGTGTTTTTTAGTAAACTATCAAATGTGAATGCATTGTTCTAATATGATTTCTTTTTATTGATTTAGGGAGATATAGGATTACCTGGCCCAAAGGGATCTGTAAGTATAATGAATAGTAATGGTATAAAAATAAAATATCAACAAAGCTATAAAAACAGAATGCTTTGTTTTATGAAATCATTCTGTAAAATTCAATTCTAAAAGGACTTACCTTTAAGGAAGTTAATGTCTGAATTTATGCTTTAAGTAGTGAATTAGTTCAAAGGAGAAAAAACTCATAAATGTAAATGGATCTGCCTTTTGACCTAACCACTCTAAAGGAAGTTTTTTTTTTTCATATTATAAATGGCTCACTGAGTATATATTGTAATTTCTTCCACAAATGGATTGTTTTACAAGAACTGACCTGTGCTTTGCAGTGACAAGAATATAACTGAATTTCATTGTCAGTCATATCATTGCAAATATTTCAGTAATTTTCATAATATCCTGTGTGTTCTAGCTGGAGAAGTAAGATATAGGCATGGTACACAAGAAAATATGGATAACTATTAGGGCTAGAAAATGATCATCTCCTTCAGTTTATCACTTTTCAGAAACTAATCTGATGTGCATAGAGATTAGATGTATTCAGAATTATATAATCAATTAGTAGCAAACCTAGAATGACTTGCTACTTTGAAAGGAATATACACCTTAATACAATAACAAATTTAAGATATTACAAGGAGAAAAGATGAAGCTCAGACTTCAGTGTCAAGGGCATCTATCAGGAACTTCCGTTAATCCATCCAAGACCTTCCTTTGTCTGGAATCCCTGCCACTCCTCTCTGTCCAACAGATGACAGTCAGTGACATCTAGATTAAAAGATAAAGCTTACATATCTATCCCTCCTGTGCTTAAAACCCTTCGAGAAAAGCATTTGTAGAATAAAATATGATTCCTTAACGTTAGAGAGGGTGGACACTGCCACCTGGGACATCATCCCCTGACCCTGCCGACATCGCCCAAGAGTTGGAGCTAGATGGAGAGCCGTCGGGAGTAGGAGCCCAAAGGGTGTCTAACTGGCTGGCCTTCAAGCACATTTTCAAATGCACATTTTCAAATGTCCTGCCTGCCTGAGCTCGCCTGTCACACGTTCCTTTGCTGTCTAGTGTCTCTTAGGGGTTGAGGGTATGGAGATGGACGCAGAGCTGAAATGATCATCTTAACTCGGGGAAACATCCCCATTCTGTTTATGCAGGTTACTTCATCCATCTTTCTAATCTGCCATTAATTTGTCCCATGCTACCTAAGATCTATGAGAAGAGGGAAAACTTCCCAACACCGAATGTGATTTTGGGTCTTTGGTTGGTGTGTTATCCAGCTCTTGGATTTGCAGAAGAAAGGGATGGGAAAGAAATTTCAGTTTGTCTTAGACACAGTTTTTGGTGCTGAGCAGTTTAATGGACTCTGGCACTCTAGAATTTCTGGAATAAATGCAGTTTGAGAAGAAAAGATGCTTTCTTTCAGGATAGGAACTGCCAGCTGTCCTGAAGAGCTTCATGATTTTGGAGGTAAAGGTATATAGAAAGATGTAGAGGGACAAGCTGATGCTTTTGGAAAATAATTAATCGGAGTAACAGGCACCTCTGTTGTATCTGATGATCAATAAGTTCAGCCGGTGCGGTGGTTAACAGTTCTTTTGCCTCCACTGTAATTAGTTGCTTATTTTAACCCTTTCTTAATCTGTTTAAACTTTCAACACAAGCCAGGCTGAATTTTGTTATTTGAAGATCTTTCAGAGACCTTAATGAAGACACAGCGGTGGGTGGTGACTTCTCTTAGACCCCCTAACACTCAAGCCCAGGGTTTCTGGGTTGCTCGCTGGGAGGTACAGAAAGACTAAAGACTGTTGTCACAGAGATGTTGAGATGAACTAGAACCTCGGAGACATTTCAGGCACAGAGAGCTACAGTTTAGAAATGATGCTGGTGTGATGGTGGCCTTGGGGGCTGGGGGGTGGGCGTTGTTAAAGAAGCCAGAATAAATTCTCTTAGTCCCAACTGATGCTAACCATTTATAGAGGAAGCGAAAGGAGAATTCCCAGCAAAGACAGATCTCAACTAATGCCTCCTTTTCTTAAGTATGGCTTGTTTATATGTGTGTTTCTGGGGAAGAGACAGATTTGGTTGTCTGGGAAATAGCGTGTGGATCTGCCAGTTCAGAAACCTACAGTGGATTTGGTGTGCTGGGAAGGAAAAAGGGCCCCCTAGCAACACATGTTTTAGATCACAGTAAACAGCGGAAGCATTTTGGGGGAGTGTTTCAGTAAATATTAGAGGTTTTAAGTAGATGATGCTGTTCTGCTGGTTATTGATAAAAATAAATCCTGAGCAAGTAACTATTCTTAGCTTTCCCATCTGTAAGATGGGGACAGTGGGGCCTAATGCTGCAGTCATCACCATTATAATAACCAAATTTACAGTGTCCTTCCTTTGCAAAATGGTTTACATGCCTCTGATCTGATTTTGTCAACAGCCTTCAGTACAACAAAATTTCAGCTGATCAAAGAAATTGGGAAGTCTTCAGCCATTCATTGTAATGAGATTTGATTTCTGGTGCTATCTTGGGAAAGCTAAATAGAGAATCTTGAAAATACAGAGCGAATATAATATCTAAATTTGAGTTCATTTTCTTTTCTGGAGGGTTAGTAGCATATATGTGACTGTTATACCCATACTTCAGAAAGGGAAATAGAGCACAGAGAAGGTAGGTTACTTATCTAAGAATGTCTGGTGAGCCAGCAGCTCAAGTGAAATATATCCTCGTTTCTACCTTCTCAGTGTACAGTTGCCTTGAGTAATACTGCAAGTTGCTTCTGTAAAGCTTGGCAGAGAAACTTCAGTTGAGACTTGAACTTGCAGGTGCAGGGGTGCAGGAAGCATTGGCCAGGGCTGCTGGCTTTTGTTGGTGGGAAAAGACACTCACTGGCAAAGTGGGGATTTGCTTTGCCTATAAGACCATACAGGACATTTTAAAAGTTTAACTTCTCATAGCATGGCTTTGTGTCTACAGCTGTGACTTAAATGTCTGACAGAATGATTCTTTGGCTTGTTTAGTTTCTTACGTGTGGAGACAACTATTTACGGGAACTTAACTGGTTCCATTAATTAGACCAGCTATCACCTCTGCAACCCCCGCCCCCCTGCCCTGCGCAATGTATGAGAGCTGGAGGGAGAGGCAGGAGGGAGGTGGGTGTCCCAGCAGGAGCCCAGGGTTATTTGCCAATCTCAATGGCTAGGGTCTAATCAAGAACTTTTATTCACTTTTATTCTGGATTGAGGCCTCATTGGAGTTTTGACAGCTTTTAGGGCCAAATGAACATATACTTGGAAATAACATTGGTGTTGAACTTCCCTTGTTAGTGTAAAGTTGCATATATCACTTTGATTGTAATACATGATTGCCAGGTTCTCGGAGCTTAAATGGGTTAAAACAAACACGACCACAGAGAGTCTGTGGCGTTCCCACCTGGTGTGGAGTTTGCTGAGAAGAGGTGGAGGCTGGGTGCCAAAGCAAATACATCCCAGCCGCTTAATTTTTTGTCTCCTTCCCCACTTCACCTTCTTGGTGAGGTGAGCAGTAATGCTCAGAGAAGAGCAGGAATTCTGATTCTGGATGTTTGGTCTTTTACAAGATTGAAAGCAGCCCTCTTCCTACCCTGGAAAAGGCTGTCCATCCCTCTGACCTGTATTGGCTTAGGAGACAGGAAGAAGCTCCGTCTTCTCCCAGCGCCTTAGGTCAGTCTTTGTAACTTCAACTATGCAGACAAAAAACCGCAGAGCTGCCACTCTCTTAGGATCACTCTTTCTCCGTGTTCCAGACCCCCACGGACCATTCTCCTTTCCGAGCAGGGTCTCTGGAGCCAGCCTGTCTAATTTTGAATCTCAGTTGTGCCACTAGCTAGTTTTGTGACTTTGAACAAATCTCTCTGTGTTCCAGCTCCTGCAGCTGTCAGATGAGTATGATCACCGTTCTACCTCATATGGTTGATGGAAATGAATCTGTTACTCTATGCATATCTTAAAACAGTGCTGATCCATAATAACAGCACCAAATGACCTTGGTGACTGTAGAATTGGATGGGTGGGTGGGTGGTAGCTTGAAGTGTTTTATAGGGGCTACAGCCGTCTTGCACACCTCCCCTAATCTCTTGAGAGGGAAAGAAGAGTGAAATTAGAGAGGACCTTTTCACCTGCCTCACTGAGATCTCACACTCTATTCTGTGTCCCTGACAGCAAACTCAGTGAACCAGGGGACGCTCAGAGGCTCAGGGTATCTCTGGAGCTTGACTGTCAGTTACAGGCTCAGGGACTCAGTTACTGTCGGTGATGGAGGTTGTCAGTGCTGCCTGGGAGCAGAGGCCAGGGCACATTTGTAGGGTTGATGGAAATGCAGAGATTTTCAGTTATGCAGGGTTGAGAAAAGCATCATGTCCAGTTATTATAAAGTATCTCACATCTTATTTATTTATTTGGTTGGCAGAGCTTGCATTCCTGGCATTTTTGGTTGGTTTGTATTGCTGTTTTTTTTTGTCTCTGTAACTTTTTTCTTTCTTAAAGAGACCAGACCACCCTGTAGGGGGATCACCTCCTCCAAGGAGACAGACCAGCCCGAGATCTACCCTACCAGAGCTCAGCTTGCTCTGAGCTCCATCAAACTCTGCAGAACCGAGAGCTGGTTAGTGTAGGTCAGGATATTTCAGGAAAGCCAGGCTCCCTATTGCAAAGAGCACAGATAACTCTGCGAAAGCGACAGAGTAATTACAGTCGTTGCTGGTTTGCAGAGTGAATCACCCAGGGCTGTGGTGGCATTCCCTGAGTTTGCAATGAAGGTAGATTCCTGCCATTCCCAAGTTGTAGGGGGTATTTCTGAAACATGTAGTGAACCTGCGTTTTGAACCAGGCTCTTTCCTACGTCACACCCCGACTCCGGGGTAGGGGACGTATTATCATATCCCTTGTTTAGATGTGGAGGAGGATATTCCAAGATATGCATAATTTCCTCAAGGCTCAAAGTTAGAAATTTACAAATTGATGAGCCTTGCGGAGCATTTTATACGTTAGGTAAAACACCATGTTATTCACAGAAAGCCAGGGAATTAAAAAGAGGCCGCACTTGGCCAGGGGCCGGGGTCGGTGCTTTGGGAGTTCAGGGGAGCAAGGGTTCCCAGTCACCCTGCATGACTCCTCTGAGTTAGGGGCAAGGGCCTGTCTGTCCTGTGAACTCCCTCCAGGGCCAGCAGTCCAGGTGAGTTGCTTTAAGAAGATGCGTAGATTCCAGTAACGCTTGCCTGAGATCACCAAGCAGAGAACCAGGCATCTTTTTTTTCCAGTGCTTTCCAGACGGAGTTCCTTTTCTCACAGGTGAGGACGGGATTGTGTTTACTTCCAAGGTTGCATTCTTCCCGGAGCTTCCCCATTCGGCTTGTTTTACCTCTTTCATCATGGACGCAGCTCTGCATGGATCTAACTCACAAACAGGGGGACGAGAGACATAGATCAGTAACTAGCTTGTTTTCTCAGTTATAGATGTAATTTAATTTTTCTTCTTGTAAGGAGGCCAGAGGTACCTGCGTTTGTTGTCTGTGCAGCAAATACATTTTACTTTTTTTTCTTGCCTAAAGTGTAGAGTTTTGAAGCCCATGTCGTGGGTTAGGGCATGCTGTTTTTGTTGTTCAGTTGCTAAGTTGTGTCTGACTCTTCGCAACCCCAGGGCTTGCAGCACACCAGGCTTCTCTGTCCTCCACTGTCTCCCAGAGTTTGCTCAAACTCATATCCATCGAGTGGATGGTGCTATGTAACCATCTCATTCTCTGCCACCCCTTCCCCTTTTACCTTTAATCTTGGTGTATTCTGGTACAAGGAGGAAAGCTGAGCCACAGGATGCTACGTGAGACCGCTACGTGAGACCTGCTCACCCTACACAGCCCACAGCTCAGAGGGAAACCAACAGATGCCCTGGCAGCTTGTCCATGGGTGAGGTCTTCGTTCCTCAGTCACTGCATTATGGGGAGCATTTTCTCCATACAATACCCCTGGGCTCCCACAGTTATCCCAGAAAGCAGTTTGTCCGCACGTTTTTATCTGGCTGCTCTAGAATGAAACATTGATCCCCTTGCTCAGATGGAATCTCTGATGGGATTTACCACCCTATTCACAGCATTCTGGGCATCCCTGGTGGCTCAGCGGTAAAGAATCCGCCTGCCAGTGTGGGAGAAGCAGGTTCAGTCCCTGATCTGGGAAGATGCCCTAGAGAAGGAAATGGCAACCCCCTCTAGTAGTCTTGCCTGGAGAATCCCATGGACAGAAGAGCCTGGGGAGCTCCTCTCAGTTCGTGGGGTTGCCAAGAGTCGGACATGACTTAGTGATTAAAATAGCTCTCAGCATTCTTGGTTTTTTTACTTACAGCTATTAAGCTCTTCTTAACTGAGGGTTCGGAATGTCAAGACAGTCCCCCAGTCTGCCATGCTGCTTTGTCATGTACCTACAGCTCCATTTTGCTGGGGTTAGGTTGAACAGATCTTTTCCCAGAACATTAGTACACGTCTTTCAAGTTGCAGAAACAGCCTATTTCTGCTTGGCCACTTCTCTGAAGCCCTATGCCTGTCTGTGTTACTGTTTTCTTTTTAGTTGTATAGTTTATAGTCTCCATGTAGATACAGAAAGAAATTGGCCTGTAGTGTAGGTTACAGCAGATCCAATTTCATTGGCAGGGAGCCATGCTTACAGAAACACTCAGAATATTGCTGTTTGAGCCATAAGTGTTTATTGATTATTTGGCCAGGTTCTTTATATTTCCCATGTTCTTTCCAGTTTCTGCCACTTGGGACCAGGCTTGTCACTGGGCACTGGAAAGGTGGCTTCTTACTACCCATCAGCTGGTCTCCATTGTCCTTTTTCTGTAGCGTTTCATCGTGTCTCTGAGAACTGTAAGATACTGGCCTGGATGGTGCTTTAAGACCCAGTGCAGCACTGGAAAGTTGTAGGCTGTTGGACTTCAGATCTTGATGGTGTGTGCTTAAAATTTACCATCCAAACTGGGACACTTTTCAGCGTATAAGGGTTGTTTAGGGATTATACCAGAATGAGAGGTAAACGTAGAGTAAGATTCTCCCCGGAAACCGGGTGCACACCACATAGACACTGATTTTGGACAATAGTATTTTTATGATATATGCTCTAAGTTGCTAATTTTAGGGTTTTAGGCCATCCAGAGTAAGTTAAAAGGACAAGAGTTAGAGTTTAAAGAAATTCAAGTTCTGTGTGGTTTTCCCCAACCGTGAGTTATATTTTTAAATGTGTTTTTGACACAGAATATTTCTCAGAGCCTGGGAAACAGCTAAAAATCAACCTCAAACGCGTTCGATCTAAGCATTTGAAACCTCTTGGTAGCTTTGGGGAGCTCTGCTGAGCTGTTGATTTCTGCTTTGCAAGGTTCTGCGGAGGAGCTGTAAGCTTTAAGCATGCAGGGTGTGTGTGTGTGAAAATGAACTTCTGAGTAGGGGGAAATGCCAATATTTCCCCCTATTTATTTCATTTACACATGTGAAGACGACCTTTTTTTGTGTAATGTTTATCTGAGATGAGAAGTTTTACATTGGGATCAAAAGGGGCACAAAAAAAAAAAAGGTTGTTTTTTTTTTTTTGGTACCAGTAACAGGGGTAAAAACAAAGGGTAAAATGTAAGGCCTTCATTTTTTAGGATGGGAGGAAGGGAATTGGTGCATTTAACTGTAGTATCTCTTTTCTCTAAAAAGAGAAAAGAGGTGAGGGAGAAAAGAGTAAGAAATTATGAAAGGAGTAATGAAAGAATGAAAGGAAATAGCATAAAAAAATTAAAGAATTTAAGTGATATTTTATAGACTTTTGGGAAAACTCCCATATGGACCAAACATGGCGCTTGAGTAGGAATTCCAGTCCAAGTGGCTGGGGGGATAGTCTTGGATCTGCTGTTTCCACTCCTTGTCATCTTTTCTGAATACTTTATACCCTGCACAGGTCAGGGCAACCCAGATGGAATAGTCCCTGTGCTCCAGGTGCTTTCATGGCCAGTAGTACAAGAGGACCATTACTCGAACTTGTAGAAGTACGTGGGGGTCAGTGATTGTTTATATTTTCTGTCTGTTGGGTGCTTTCTTCCAACACTTCTAGGCTACAGTAATTTCCTGGGTCAGCTTCAGGGGAGCATGGGTATTTCAAAAGCATTTGGAAGAGGTGCTAAAAACATGGAGAGGATTATTTTAAATAGAGTAGCGTGGGAAGAATGCTGAAAGTTTGGAGTGAAAGAAAGACTTGCATAAATATGAAGAATACCTTGATTGTAGAAAGAGAATAGAGACAAGTGTCACGTCAGGACCTGCACGAGAACCTTTTGCATCTCAGGATGAATTTTGCCTTTGAAAATAGGGAGATTTTAAGAAAAGAGCAGTGTTATTAAAAAGGCTTATGAGAGAGCTGTTGTCTTTTTTTTTTTTGGGTAGCATTTCTTTACTTCCCACTCATACTGTTAGTTGTTAAAACCTCTATATCAGTTTATCAGAATAAGCGTTAAACCTCAGAGAAGATGACAGAATCAATCAGGTACATATTTTCAAGGTACAAATGGAAAATAAGAATCTAGGTCAGGCCAAGGGTTCCTAACCCTGGTGAGTGTTTGTAGATACATGGTTTTTGAAGTGTGCATTTAGAAACTCCTACTATGTGCTGGTATTATACCTGCACTCAGTTAAATATATTTTTGTGCAATTATAGTTTTGTACTCGGATAATCACTATGAATATCCATGAGAGTGTGTGATTGAGTCTGATGTTCAAATACCTTTCAGAAAATCCACTACAGGGAATTTTCTGTGGGAAAGTTTCCATGTGTTGACGTCTATACTTTTAGTATTAATTTTTCTTTCTCCTATCTATTTGAGGTTCCCTGCCTAGGTTTTTTTTTTTTTAATACATTATGCATTGGTTATCTTATTTCATTACAATGCTAATTAAATGCCTGGAATGCAATGAGGATTTATGAATGATAAAGGGAGACCTCTCAGCCTCCTAGGATTACATTTTGTGTTCTAAGTCACATGTCCACTCTGGGGGACCCATCACTGCCTGGAGAGCCAGGAAGCCTGGATGCTAGCCATGGTTTTGCAACCATTTGTCTCTACGGCCTTGAGCAAGTAATTTCCTTTCTCTGGACCTCAGACCCTTCATTGGTGAAAATAAAGCCCACTGGAGAAGACGACCTGTAAGGTTTCTCTTAACCCAGATAGTTTATGACTCTAAATAATATTTGAAATAACTCGGGCTGTGAGAGAGCATGAAATGTCATTCAAGAGGTGAGCAAACACGGGGGTATTTTTCTCTGGATCCCCAGGTTCTGTAATCACAGTTCCACCCTTAAGATGAGTTTGAGTACGTCTGCAAAGATTGTCGTTCACTGAGAGAGGCATTGGGGGTTGTCCCAGGCCTTGCTTACAGTTGGAGAAACACATGTCTGGGGTGATGCTGGACCAGGCATGACGCCTCCCTTTTGGTCCCCATTCATGAAACAGCTTCCTATCTCCATCAACCTTTGCTACTGCTGCAGCAGGAAGCAGCTCCAGTCTGGCGGGCGTGGGGTGGGGGTGGGGTCTGCTCTGGAGGAAGGTGGGACCTCTGCGGGTCCACGGTCCCAGCTGCATCCCCAGGGCTGACTGAGACTGTGGACTGAGCCAGAGGTGCTTTATCTCAGTTGCCCTTCTCAGAGCACTGCTCTGGGCATAAACAGTTGCCTCCTGCAGCAGGAACGCGTTCTGTTCAAAGCCACTCCGGTGAAGCCCCCGTCTCCTATTTGTACCCAGGGAGGGGCCCGGTCCCTGGCTGCTGGGCACTCAGGGATGGGAGTCTGGCCTTCCTACAGGGCTGGCTGCTCGGGGATCCCAGCTGCTCTGGTTTCCTCAAGTCTAGGAAGCTGCAAGTATGTGCTGGGGTGTGTTGAGCGTAGGCTGCTGGCCTTTCCATGGCAATGGAGGAACGGCGCCTGTATATAGCTGTTATCTGAAAATCAAGTTCTTGATGTTACTGCTGCATTTTGGGCCTGATCCAGGTGCCCTTTTCTTTCAGGAGCAGGGACCTTAGATCAGCATGCAAGTTTTGGGGAAAAACTGATAAGAGGGCAAAGTTGATCCATGTGTACTTGTGTAGGCATCTCTCATCTCGTTTTTATCTATTTCTTTTTTTCTTTTCTGTTAGTTGTTGGATGCCAGCTTACTAATGTGCCAAGAATCTCATTCTTTTATGGCATCTCTAATAGCTGAGTATTATTCCTGTCTTCTAGATGAAGCATCTGTGAGGCTAAACAATGTGCCCACAGCCACACAGTGGGTGAGTGGAGTTTAGATTTAAGCCCAGCTGGAGTTCATGCCAGAGCTCACCCTTCTCAAAAATATTTGGGTGTTTGTTTACTTTGGGGAGATACTAAGGTCTGTTTGTGCATATTGTTTACTGTTTCACTTCTTCCTTGATCCTGATCCCACAGCATTTTGCAGTTTGACACGTGACTTCCACCTCTTTGAGGCTCAGGTCATCCCTGGAGTTACCATTGTGTGGCAAGTGGGGAAAGTGATGCCCATTGGTGATGGCAGGTTTCTTTCTCAAGGTGACTTGGTGAGTAAGGGGCACAGTTAGAACCAGAAGCTGGGGTTCTCCAAACCCCTTGACATTTCCATTTGGCCACACGCATTTTACATCTTTTCTTGAATTGATAAGAACATGGTATAATAACATTCACATTACTGCTACGACTGCTAAAGATTAGCTGGAGGTAGAGATGTTAAGAGAACATTCTCTGCTCTTTTGCTAGAGAAATTTCACTGTGTATTTTCTATATGCTTAGTGGATCGCCTGTCCATAGTCGGCTAATTACTGAGCTTTGAGTAGGTGGCACAGATTACTCTCATGGGATCTGGAAAATTTGCCCAGCTTTCCATGATGCAAACACTGGACAAACTTTAAGTAAGATGGTAGGTTGGTTAGTTCTTTCTCAAGAAGTTAAAAAAAAAAAGGTGAGTTACCCCATAGACTTCTAGACAAATATACAGTTCTTTTCTAGGGGTAGGCTGAACCTTGGACTTTGAGAAATAGACTTTTTTTTTTTTAGTCTAAGGAGTTTGGGAAAGAATTCCTGTCCAACCTCTGTTTTGCTAGGTTGAAACATATGCACAATTGCTTTGGTCTTCTGAGCCTCAGTTTACCCTTTTTAGCAAACGCGGTCCATTTTAATGATGAGCAGGAATTTCAGGTAGCCAGAGGAACACTTCAAGATAAAAAATAAAAAATAACACTTTCCCACAACACACAGTAGGAGAGGCAAAGAGCTGTGCCAAAGAGACGTACAAGATGTACATTTTCGATTTTGTTCCCCATTAGTTTCCACTTGGGACAGGGTCATTTGCTTTGGCACTAGATATATATACACTTGGAGTTGACTGAAGTTATATTAGATTGTCCCCTTAAAACAAAGTGTTCTTCCTTAGCAATAAAAATAAGTGATGCCCCCCCCCGTTTTGGTCATTCTGGAAGCTAGAGCATTCCAAGACCAGATAGTACGCGGGGAAAACAGCCCTTTGGTGTGTTGCTGTTTCCTTGGGAGTGAGCTTAATCCTAAATGGCAGCAGTGTCCTGGCCAGGGTTTGGGGCAGGGTCTGGATTCTCAGAGAAGAGGAGCACGCAATGGGTGTAGAGCCTGGTATACCTGATTGTAGGGAACAGTAGGAAACAATAGGGTTATTTGGCATTTTTGAACTTGGGTGCTAACTTCAGTCTTGTCAGGAAGATTTAGTCTTGCAAAGCAAATGTTCGTGTGACTGCCAAGGGTGTCACCTCTTCCAAATGGGGTGCAGGTCTCCACTTCTGAGTCATTTTGGTTAGACCTACGGAATCCTCGGTCATCCCTTTTCCTGGGTGAGCATTTTCTGTGCTGACAGCCAGACAGGCGTACCCAGATAGGGGCTCATCTCCTTTTACCTTTTACTGCCTGACATGAGAGTCAGGACACCTGATTTGCTCTGAGCTGCCGGGTTGAGCCTCCTGTCTGTGTTAGCTATCAGCTCCGCATTCCCTGGAAGCAGGGCGTTCTGGAGAGCCAGCTGCCTTTGCTTGGAGAGACTGGGAGCATTAATGAGCTCACGTTTACAGACTCTGGAGGCATGGGTGATGCAAGGAACGTTATTAAATCACTAGACGAGTTGATACAGCGTGGCCATGCTGAATACCCAGGAACTCTCTGAGGGTGAATCGTGTGTGTGTACAGGAAGTGCATCCTTGATTTCACATCAGATCACGAGGTCAGTCTTACGCCTGCCTTGCCCTCCTAATGGGAACCAAACGTGCTGCCAGATGCTTGTTTTTGGTCTCTGTATGTATCTGCGCCTCAGTTTGGGGGCATGAAAGAAGTGAAACTAACAGTTTTGCAGTACCTACTATGTGTCAGGCACTTGCAAAATGTTTGCACAAATAGCTACATTCTTTAAATAACCCTAGGAAGTTAGTATTTTAATTTTTTAAAAATTTTTCTTAAAAATTGTTTTTATTGAAGTATGGTTGATGTACAATATTATATAAGTTATGGGTGCACAGCATAGTGATTCATAAGTTTTCAAGGTCAAAAGTCATTGATAATGATAAAAGGTGGGCTGTATGCTCTGTGTACTGTATCTCCTCGTCCCTTGTTTTATACATAAGAGTTTGTACCAAGATTGGTGGTTTAACCTCCTTTATGAAGGTAAGAAATGGAGCTCCAGAAAGGCTGTCATAATTTCCCTAAGTCCATAGAACTTTCAAGGCATACATTTAAACTTAGATCTTCCTAATTACAAAGTTCTACCAACTTAGAATCTGTTTGGAGAGAAAATTTCCTAACATTCTCATCAGAGGCTTTGATTCTTGACGCATCCTTCTCAGCCGTGTGCTCTTTTGGGCTCCTCATTAAGCTCAGGCTAAGGAAGAAAACATCCAATCTATAAATATAGACCACTGGGCTGTGAAATAGAGAGGAAGCCAAAACATAGTGTCCATCACTTCCACGTGCATTTTCAAAAGTGGACAAATGAAACGTGGGTACCTAAATTTACTGAACCTGTATAAGGAGAGATGGGGCATCGGCCTCCATTTTCCAGATTGGGAAACCAAGGAATAAAGATAGCCCCCCCAACCCCGTGCTTGAGAATCCTCAAGGCAGCGGATATTCAGAGGCACACGTCTAACTCTTGAGTGCACTTGATGCAACAGGAATGTTTGTAGAAAAATAAATACATGCATGGAATGAATCAGTGTCTACATGATGGACCTAGCGTTCACCTCTGAATCAGTTGGAGATTTTTTTTGTTTAAATAAAGTATCTCTTTATTTCTGGATTTCTGAAGGCCTCTCTTAGGGAAGCCTTGTGGCTTTTCCGTGCCCTCACCTGTGATGGATGGACTGACAGGAGAAATGTGAAACGTCCGGGCTGGCTGCAGTGTCTCTAAAGGGTTTGCAGCGCGGATGAACAAAACAGCAGTTTCATGTTTTGGATGAGATGGGGTCCTGGCAACTTGTTTCTGGCTTCATAGGGTCGGGTCAAGCCGGCGTTGCTCACAGGCATTGACTGCAGACAGCAAGGGGAGACCAAGGGTGAGTCAGTCCAGTGTCCCGGGTCCCCAGCCACCTGCTTTGTAAGAAAAGACTATCAGTGTTTTTATGGGCAAACCAGTTTCAAGGAATTAGTGTTTGAATTTCTAAAAGATGGTGCACGATACACAGGAGACCCCTCCCACATGAACAACCCCACGGATCTATTTGAGAATCTTCTTCAAATTCCTGTTGTAACGGAGTCTACATGCAGTCCCCCCTTTTAGTCATGTGTTCGGTTCTTATATTCACCAGATGGTCTGTTTAGGCTGAAGGTTTCTTGCTGCTGCTGCTGCTAAGTCACTTCAGTCGTGTCCGACTCTGTGTGACCCCATAGACGGCAGCCCACCAGGCTCCCCCATCCCTGGGATTCTCCAGGCAAGAATACTGGAGTGGGTTGCCATTTCCTTCTCCAATGCATGAAAGAGAAAAGTGAAGGTTAAGTCGCTCAGTCTGTCCGACTGTTAGCGACCCCATGGACTGCAGCCCACCAGGCTACTCCGTCCATTGGATTTTCCAGGCAAGAGTACTGGGGTGGGGTGCCATTGCCTTCCCCGGTAGGTTTCTTAGCATCATCTTAAGATACAGATGCATTCTCTTCCCATTTGGTAGAGGAGACCTGATCGTTGCAGGGGAGGGCCCTACCGTTGGGTGGCTCCACAGAAAGACTTCATCCGTGAATCCCACGGCCTCTCACTCATGACGTTGGTTGTGATGTGGTCTCTCCCTGCAGCCACTGCCCTGCCCTGGAAAGAGCAGGGTTTGGAGGTGAGACAGCCCTGTGCTTGAATTTTCTGCTTGCTAATGTGCCCTTAGGGAAAGTATTTAACTTCCCGGAGCCTTCCTTTTATAAACCTTACAAAGGAGGTCATCCTAAGGAGGTTTCAGGGCTCTTGTAAGGGTGAGAGAATCCCGGTAGACGCCTGTCCCGGCCGAGGGTCCCGTGAACGGTGTTGCTACGCTCTGTCTCTCAGGCTGCCCTGTCCGCACAGATGTTCTTTGCCGACAGTGCTGTTGCTACTTTGGTGGTTGTTAGGACTGTGGTTACTGTGAACTTGGTTACAGAAAATTTTCCACTCGACACCCCCATAACCGAGGGGGGCCAGAGCAGTCCTTGTGGCTACTGGTAGTGTTTTCTTTCTCTCACGCACACTTAACCAAACTCAAGCCAGGCCTCGGGTCCCACGGGTCCAGCTCTAAAGCAGCCTGTTCAGGCCCTGGCCAGGTCCGCAGGGCCGGTTCTTGGAATTGTCGTTATCAGGATATTGAATTATTTTAACTGTCCTCCTCCTCTTTCCTGGGAGTGAGTAAGTATGTGAGGTTTAGGAGGAAACCTCTACAAACCTGTCAGTGTAGGCGGCCCAGGGTAGAACTGCCTCCTCCAGGCTGCCCTCCAGGGGTGAGCCTGCTGTTGGGCAGGGCCAGGTCAGTGAATCCACTTGGCAGCCAGCCTCCTAAAGCTAATAAACATCAGATCAGAAAAAGCCCTCTGGCTGTGCTTTCTTCTCCATACCCATGTCCCCACTGTCCCCCAGCAGATGCCCAGCAGACCTCACCCTCCGCCAGCACTAACAGTCTTTTCCACTAAAGCGCTTTGCCCCTGAAGATGCCTTCAGTACCCTGCACCTCTGGAGTCTGCCCATTGCCAGTTGTCATGGTTGATTTACAGGCAGAATCTGGCAGCTGGAAGAGGGATCCTGTGTCTTTAAACAGCTGGGCTGCAGTGTGTTTAAATGTGCTTGCTAAGCCAGTGACTAATTCAGTATATTATAAAGCAGCAAAGAGCAGGCTGCCAGGGCAGGGCTGGATCCAACTGGAGTGGTGTGTAAGGCTCAGAGCATTATTTCTTGAATTCCACCACCCCACCAGTCTCGAGCAGATTGGACTTCTCATCTGTCTGTCCCCTGCACCAGTGTCGGCTCTTGCGTTCTCCCGGTTCCCATGCTGCTCCTGCCCCCTCCCTCCCTGCCTGG
>SJYX01017288.1:6016-290796 GCA_006410675.1 Oreotragus oreotragus | reverse complement strand
TTTTAATAATTCGCATAATATGACATTCTCCATGCGCAAGCATACAGTTCAGGGGGTTTTATTCCATTCACAGAGTTGTGCAGCCATCACCGATCACTGACTCTGGGACGTTTCCTTCACCCTGATAGAAGCTCCACGCCCGTCAGCTGTCTGACTCTTGGAATAAAGGTGTGCTGGCCACGCTGGCCGGCAGGGCCCAGGGGGACATGGCCCCGTGTCTCCTGTTGAGAGCCACACGCCCGGGAGAGCTAGGCGCTTGCCGGCTGTGGCTCCGCCAGGCAGGGAGCTGGTGTCTGGGCAGATAGTGAGCCCTTTCACTAGCAGCAGGGCTGCTTCCGGTGTCCGACTTGGGGCTGTGGTGGCTGCAGTTTCCTAATGGCTTCCTGATGCGGCCGAGCCACTTACCAGGAGTGGATGAAGGCTGAGCATCCCTCGTCCCACTTCCATCTCTTTCTGTCCCACCTGAGGCCTCGGATGGAGAGCAGCTTGTGCTCCCTCCCCTTCGCATTGATCCCGGCTCCTCTGCTCTCCACCCGTTGGCCTATTGGGCCCATCGATCTGGAGATGGAGGTCTGCCTGGCGACTTTGCAACCTCTTGGGTTTGCCCCTGCGAGAGGCCTCAGAGGTTTTCTGCTCTGGGCCGACGTGGGCCTCCAGGGCCACGGAGAGGCTGTCAGAACGCCCAGGGCTGGGTGTTTGGGGCCTCATTCTCAAAGGAGAGAAAAAAAAATGTAGAGGTTACAGGAGACCACAGCACAACCCTTAGCTCTCTGCACTGAGTGCATTTTCCGTTAGAAAGCGACCTGCTTGTATTGCTCCGAGTCCTGGCCTTTTTGAGTTAGACCTATGGCCTCATTAATTAAATGCATCAGGTTCAACGTTCAGGCTTAACGCCCCTGATTTTATGCTCTGCCTTTTCAGTGGGGATTGGTTCTAGCGTCTCAACGCTGTCACCATGCCTTCCTTCCTGTACCATCAGGACTGGAATGGACCCAGTGGTGATCTCTTTATTCAGTGCTTTTTAGAAGGTCACTGGATCACTGAAGTTACCTGCCACCTTCAGTCTTTCTGGATCGATAGGAATAGGACTGCAGATTTTAGAACCGTTGTGCATAGAGGTTTGGTATAGCTGAAGTTGGGTGTTGGAGATTCTTGCTTTGTGGTCCCGGGCATTCAGCTGAGATCCCTGCTGGAAGGGAGATCTTTTCCAGGGGAGTCTGACCATTGTGGCTGAAAACATAACACGGAGGAGGAGCCGATGCCACCAGGGGCCGGATATAGGGGCCGGTCATATCCCAAGTCACACCTATTAGACCTTTGGGTGGCTTGTTCCTCTGTGCTCAGTATAAACCTGGGGAGGAGGAGAGTTTGTTGAGAATGATGACCAGGGCCTGTCAGCAGCAAAGAGGAGAGAGGCTGTCTCCCTCCCAATCCACTGTGAAAACGGAACAGAGCAGAGGATGGAAAATGCTGGCCAGGAAGCCGGGAGGTCTAGAGTTAGTAACCACGTCACCATGTCACCTTCCTGAGCTTTGTTTTCCCCGGGTGATGTCTGAAGCCCCCTCTAAGCCAGCGTGTTCTGGGAACTGGGTCTTGTGGGCCTCCTGGCCAGTGCCTGTGCTCACCCGCCCCTCATGTCTCCAACAGCTTCCTTTCATTCATCTTATAATTTCGTTGAGTTCCCTGGAAGGGGGAACATCCCTCCAAGGGCTTGTTAAAGCTTTATAGTGAATTCTGTGAATTCCTCTTGTCCCTTTTTGTTCCTGGAGGAGCTGTGAGCATCAGATAACCACAGGGAGGGCAACAGAGAGGAAACAGAGGTGAGGAAAAGTGTGAAGCCGCCAGTAGGGTGCACGGGGTGTCCATTCCTGCCCAAGGCTGTGGAGAAGGCCAAAACAGAATAGATCTCAGGGCCGAAATTCTAGATCAGGAATAAACAGACCTGGGAGCAGCCTGAGATGCTGGGTTTAACAGGGAACCTGGTGGTTTAGGGAGAGGACCCAGATTCCTTAAAGCTCTCTCTCAGGGGTCTGAGTACCTTCTTAGCAGCTCAGAAAACCTGAGCCGGGACGCTGAGATTAGTCCCTAAACCCCTTTTAAAGCAACAAGATTTCTGATTCCTCATTAGGGACAGACATTTGGATTTCCTGAGCTGACCGGGGCCATTATTTCATGAGTGGTTGAACATCATAAAGCCTGATGCTGTGAATTCCAGACACTCCACGCTGGGCTTTCACATTGGTTTGGGGTGCATTTAGCTGGTGTGCGTTTTGGTGGCTTTAGCAGGCGTCTTGGAAGACTGAGATAGGTCCAGAGAAGGGCTGTCTCACACGCTTGCCAGATGCACTGTGGGTGGGAAGTTCTGCCTCTTCTCGGATGTCAGTCTCTTCGGGGTGGGAACAGGCAGTCCTCTGCCTTCTTCCTGTTCCTGCCACGTGGCTCCCACGTGGTTCTCTTGAATGACACTGGGATGATTCAGCAGGGCCCTTGGAGGAGAAGGAGTTTCCCTTGTGGCTCAGCTGGTAAAGAATTCGCCTGCATTGCAGGAGACTTGGGGTTTGATCCCAGGGTTGGGACGATCCCTGGAGAAGGGAAAGGCTACCTACTCCAATATTCTGGCCTGAAGAATTCCATGGACTGGATAGTCCGTGAGGTCACAAAGAGTCAGACACAATTGAGCGACTGTCACACTTTGGAGAAGGGGATGATAACTTAGCCTGTTGGGAGCTGGAGTCGGGGAGGAGTCAAGGAAGCACTGTTTGAATGAGGTTCTGGACCAGGTTCAGTGACCCCAGCACCCTCTTAGTTTAGTTTAGTGCATTTTAGGGGGTCAGATGTTTCACCTCGGTTTCAGTCTCCACCATCTGCTTAGGACAGAAATGTTTGCGAGTCATGGCCTTATAGGTGGTGCTGGTATTTCAAGTTCATGAGACCACTGTACAGATGGTCTGACATGAACGTCTGGATCCCTGGACTTTAGGAAAAAAAGTATCACTTCCTTTATTTTGGGCTCCCAGAGTCAAAAGGAAGATTAGAACTAATACTCAGTTTATCACAGATGTTTACTATGCTGAATGCAGTAATGCGCCTGGTACTTCTGAAGTCAACAGAGAGAGTGTGGGCCAGGGAAGGAACCCAGTACATGACTTCTAACCATTCTGTGGTTATAGTGGCCCCAGCCCTGAGCACACTGGCCCTAGCCCTGGGCACTACTTGCCTGCTCTGTGCTTAAGCTTTTAAATGATAAGACATTTAAGTGCCTACCTCCAGCTCCCTCTCCTTACGGTGACCTTGTTGTCATTTAGTCGCTAAGTCATATTCAACTCTTTTGCGACCTTGTGGACTGTAGCCCATGGAGCCAGGGTGCTCTGTCCACGGGATTTCCCAGGCAAGAATACTGGAGTGGGTTGCCACTCCCTTCTCCAGGGGATCTTCTTGAGCGAGGGATTGAACCTGTGTCTCCTTCATTGGGAGCTGGGTTCTTTACTTTTGAGCTACCAAGGAAACCCCGTGGTGACATTACTTGGGATATTCTCAATGAAACACCCTAAGCTATTTAAATGAAAGGAAAACGATCTTATTCAGCTTCCTTTCTACCTGTTGGTTTTTCAGGAGCAAGAAGGTTGGTGGCAAGAACTTGGAGGCATGAGTAGGGGAGGGTTTTCCTTGGGGTGGGGGGTGTGCACATCTAGATGAATCCGTGGCAAGATGACTTCTTGCCTTTGGGACGTTCCATCTTTGCATATAGGATTCAGAAGGCTGTAGGGCTGCACTGGATCCAAGGGAGCAGTTACCGATTCTGTGGGTTACAGGAGGGCTGCCGACCGGTCTCCCTCCTGGGTCCCCATGCCTCCCTCTCTGGCCCAGACTTGGCTGGTTTTCTTCAGTCTGGTGTCTGTCACAGGCTTATACCACCATTGCTGGTCCTTGTTAGACAGCCTCTTGAAGGATTAAGACTATAAGTAACACAGATGGGAAGGATTAGAATTGTCACTCCAAAGCTCTGTCAGAGCTGAAGATGGCATTTCCAGAAAAGAGAGAAACTGTTCAAAGAGGATGAAGCAGAGGGCAGTCTGAGGCCTTTGTTGAGGCATGAGGTACACATATCCATGATCAGCCCTCAACTTGTTTATGCTCCAGAGAATCGAGGAGGGAGCTTTGCCCTGGAGAATCTCTCTTAGGAGGACTCCAGCCAGGTGTGGTGAGCAGGCCTGTCAGGGCTGTCATCTTAGGAATGGTAGAGCTGACTGTCCAGTGGTCAGACTTCCTGGGGCATCCTCCCCACTTCCCTTCCTTGCTCTGGGCTGGGCTGAGCAACAGTTGCAGTCTGGACCCACCCCTTCTCCACATGGCTGTGTTTTTAGCAGTGGGCACGCACACTTCTTCACTTGGCTAAAGAGAGCCTTTAGGCTAAGAAGGAACTACTCTGTGAGCAAAAAAAAAAACAAAAAACAAAACAACGGAGCCTATTTCTAAGCAGGCAGCATTCTTGGTGACCTCATCTTCCTCCCAGCCCAGATCCAGTTGGAGCTGCGCGCACAGGGCAGAAATCCAGTTCCTCCTGTCTGGGACTCACAGTGGCAGATAAAAATAGACCAAGACTTTGTCTGCAGCCATTGTTCTCTAAGTGCCCATTGTTTCTGGAAGCAGAGTGGCCGACGCTCTGGGGTCTTAGGCTCTGCTCTCTCTCCCTCCTCCTTTCCCTTCCCCTCCGGTCTCCCCCCTCACCCCCTTCCTCCCATTTTCCATCTTTCTTTCATTGTGCAGGTGTCTGAGTCCCAGCTTCTGCATTTCCTCAGCTGCCTTTGAACCTGTCTGGAGCTCCCCAATGGGTAGATAAACAGAGTCCACTGAAGATTTTGTCCAGCTCTTTCTGTTATGTATTTGTGGCCAGAATGAGTACCTATGGATCCAATGACAGTAAAGGCAAGAGGATGTGTAATTGGTTGAGCAGCTAGACCCAAAGGGTGTTTGATCAGCGCGTCAGTATCAAACTGCCATTATCTCTGGTGTTATGCTATGGGTCACAGAACTTGGCTGTTGACTTTTCAACATTTATATTGGGGACTCAGATGAGAGAACGATGCAGAAAGTCTACTTAATAAATTTCAAATGGGGCAACTCGAATAGGATGAGGACAGATTCATGGTCTAAAAAAGAGTTCGATGTATGGAAATGTGGATCTGAACAAGGTGAAGTTTAGTATGGATAAATGTAATCTTTGCCTGAGGTTAATAAAACTTAGTCAACAGATGCAGGGGCGTCTCAGGTGATGATAGTGATAAAGAACCTACCTGCAAGTGCAGGAGACGAATCCGACCCGTGGGTCGGGAAGAGTCCCCTGGAGAAGGAAATGGGGTTGCAAAGAGTTGGACACAACTGAAGCAACTTAACGTACACGCATGCAACAAGTGCAGAGCTGGCTCAACCTCGGAACCTATGGAGGAGGTCTCGCAGGGGACTTTGAGCGGTTTTTGCGGTGTGGCCTTTAGAATTATTGAGGTTGGTCTGCACCAACAGAATTCCAGGAGTAGGCTGGTCATCTCCACATTCTCATTTGTCTCCTGAGAAGTCTGGTCCCCCCCGGGAATGTTTGCAATGCTCTAAAGGGATGTGGACATACAGGAAGACCTCCGGTGGGGACATGGCCAAACCAGGACATCACCAGTGGATGAAGGAGCCAAGGAATTTTAATACCCGGGTGGAACTGATGACACAGGGGTGAGTGAAAGTACTGAAAAGCTGATAGATGAAAAAAGACGAAAATTCTGTTGTGTCATTTCAACCAACAGTGCTCAGGCCGATGGGTGGACATAAGAAGGCAGATTTTAAACTCAGTGTGTACATGTGTTTTAAAATAATTATTGCAGTCCTAAAGTGAAATGCAATGGCTCAAAAAGTGTGGAGTGGCTGAATGTTGTAAGTGAGGACCGCTCTGGTCCTTTCTAGGGAGTATGGCCACCCTGCCCCAGGTTCTGCCTTTCTCTGCTTGTCATTACTCATTGCAGATAAGCCTTTGTGGGTGGGAAGCTTGGGGGTGCACACAGAGTGTATTGCCTCAGTGCCTGTGGTTGGCATTTTGAGAACGGTTGGCATTTTGAGACCATTTGTCTCTGCACTGGGAAAATGGACTTAAATATTCTTATTTTTTCATTGTGGTTTCGCTGGGTTGAAAACAGACAGTTGCACTGTGTGAATGTCTAGGAGTATGCTTTTCCCTTCTCTGTCCAGATTTATTTATTAAAAGAAAAACACATCTGCATAAAAAAGCCTTAGAACACAGGAAGAATGTCCACTTTGTTTTTCTTTCTGCAGCACCGAGACATGTGGGGTTTTAGCTTCCTCCGAGGGGTTTTTGAAGACTGGCTTTCATCTCCAACAAGGCTTTTTTTTTTCCCATTGGGAAAAAACAGTCCCCCCCCCTTTTTTGGTTTGAAAATGTATTTATATAATGTATAAATAAATAAGAAAGACAAGAGAGAGTTTCCTTTCGAAATTTATGGAAAAATTCTGCTTTTTGAACATCATTAATTGGGAGTAAGTCTCTGACTCTTCCCAGCCCAGTTCCACTCAGCCATCTGTCCCTTTATTCTGGTTTAGAATGTTTCAGTATTGGCTTCTCCGGCTTTTCCCTTTCTTGCCCTCTGCTCCCTTCTCCGCCATCCATCCTTCCCGGTCTTCATGGCCCGCTCTGTCTCTCCTCTCCTCTGCCAGCTCCTCCCTGTCTGCCCCCTGCCCCCGACTCCTCCTGCCTTGCTCCCCAGCCCCTCTTCCTTCTGCTTTGCCCTGGTAGCTCTCTGTGACTGGAGCCCTCACTGGAATAAGCCTGTCTCTGTGTTTGTTTCCTGCGTGGGAGGGAGAGGCCGGCCTTGAGAAAACAGTTCAAAAGTGCAGAAAAACTCTACCTCTTCCAGCCTAAATAAATGGGCCCCACTCCGTTTGCTTGTCCAGATTTTTCCTTTGCCCACGGAGAAAACTGCCCATCTTCCACCTTGAGCAGCCCAGTCTTCCGGTGATGCTCAGACAGCCCCTCCTTGCCCATCTTTCCCCCAGACCACGGATAGAGAAGTCTCGAGCCTCTGACTTGGAGTTCTGGGTGGGATGGGTCTTGGAGACTCAAGCTCTGGTGTTGCAGCTGCTGTCGGCCGAGTGGCCCAGGAATTGAGGCATTTCCAGAAAGAACTTCCTCTGTAATGAGAATGATGGAGAAAATGAAAGGAGATGTTCTTGTGTCCATCATGTCTGCCTCCCCTGCTCTTAACTTTTATTAATAGGTGGAAAGTACCCAGCTTTTGTGTCTGAACATGGAGTCTGAGTGCTGGTGAAGTCCCTCGACTGGCCTGGTCACCCTGGTTCCAGTCACTTAAGGATCCTTTGTGAGCCTCCACCCCCTCACCTATGTAGTGCAGAGAATACTGGACACTTGATTGTTTTCAGGCTCATAGTAGCACAGGGAAGAATACATTTTCCAAAATGTAAACCTCTTCTCAGATAGCAGCACTGAAAATGATAGGTGGGAATCAGGTGATGTGGAAGCGAATTGGGCAGCCTGGTGAGCCAGCATCTCGAGGGCCTCACAGAGTGGAGCATCAAAGAGCCGTGTGTAAACGAAAGGGCGGAAGCTGGGACAATAGTGAGATGTAGGATGTCAAATATATGTTTTCCGCAGTCTTCTTGAGTGGGGTTAACCTTTGCCACATTGTTGCCAAAGCCTTATGCCCTTTCATGAGTATTTTATTTAGTTGAAGGCAGGACAGGGGTGTGCACTGGCCCAGAAGTCTTAAGATAGGTAAGAACTAGTGGGGTGCATGCACCACATGAAAGTGAAGCCAAAGTGCTAGTCCGTCAGTCATGTTTGACTGTTTGTGACCCCATGGGCTGTAGCCTGCCAGCCTCCTCTGTCCGTGGAATTCTCCAGGCAAGAATACTTGTTGTTACGGTTCCCTTCTCCAAGACATCTTCTTGACCCAGGGATGAAACCCAGGTCTCCTGCTTTGTGGGCAGATTCTTTACCCTCTGAGCCACCAGGGAAGCCCTGTGTTGCACCAGTTTGGCCGTCTGCAAACTTTGGAGCTCAAAGGGCCCAATGAGGGCTTTCCTCCTGAGTAATATGGAGACCCCGCCTCTTGTGTTTTCCATGACAAAAGGACTGACTCTATTCTGAGATGATTAGGACTTATAAAATGCCTGGTGTGGAGTCAAGTGTAACTGTCTATATAGGAAATGATTTGAAACCTGTGATCTGCTCTGTAAATGGCTTTGAACGATTGTTTAGGAAATGTATTCTTTAAAGTAGGGTTCCCTGGTGGCTCAGATGGTAAAGAATCTGGCTGCAATGCAGGAGGCCTGGGTTAGGCAGCCTTCCTTCTATGCAGGAATCTTAATCTCAGTAATGAAAACATTCTTTTAAATTGTGAGCATGCTATTCATTTAAGGGCACATGCATGACTTGGATAAAATGCAGTTTGGTTTCTGGCAAATGACAAACATGTAAAAAAGTTTTGAGCACAAGGTGAGTTATGTTTTGTGCCTTACTGACTCTAAGCTGGCATTAGGAAGTTTTTAAAACCAAAAGATGTCTTAGGTCTTCTGGCTCCTGGAGCCGTGAGGTGTTGTCATGGCTTATTTCACTCTAACAGATTGGAGGATGCAGAATAGGTAAGGAATTTTTTGAGATAAAGATTCGGGGGTTGTCAGTTTCCACGTATATCTCAGAATCTGATTTTTGCATTCATTTTCTCAGTTGCTTGGTTGTACTTGGGGAAATCTCCAGGCTCCTTCTCCTGGCTATCTCTGTAAGCTTTGGGAAATAAAATTGTGCATGTGTGTGTACTTAGTTGCTCAGTCATGTCTGACTCTTTGCAACCCCATAGACTGTAGCTGCCAGGCTCCATTGTCCATGGGGATTCTTCAGGCAAGAATACTGGAGTGGGTTGCCATGCCCTTCTCCAGGGGATCTTTCCAACCCAGCGATTGAACTCAGGTCTCCTGCACTATAGGCAGATTCTTTACCATCTGAACCGTATGTGTATATATATGTGTTTTTCTATTTTACAAGACCATTTCTATTTTACCATATATGTGTGTGTGTGTGTGTGTGTGTGTGTGTGTATGTCTTTCTGTTTTACAAGACACATTTCAGTTCAGTGTAAGTCACCAGTAATTTATTGAGCACTTACTGGGCTTTGCACACCCAATGGCTCAGTGGTAAAGAGTCCATCTGCCAATGCAGGAGATGCAGGTATTGGGTTGAGACAATACCCTGGAGAAGGAAATGGCAACCTACTCCGATATATTTGCTTGGAGAATTCCATGGACAGAAAAGCCTGGTGGGCTACAGCCCATGGCTACAGCCACAAAGAGTTGGAAAGGACTGAGCGACTAATCAACAGGCTTTGGAATTTTCACACATTTAACTTACTCCTTGCTGCCAGGCAGGTAGAGAATCCTAACTAGTAAAGGATGCTCTTGAGCTCTTAGTGATCCTTGAGGCCTGTCCCAGGCCCCCTCTCTCTCCAGGGCTGCTGGAGACAGCACAGAATCAGGAGCCGTTCCAGCAGGGCACGCTCATTCAAGTATTTCTTCTTTCAGGCCCTGTGCCCAGTGTTTGGGGTGGGCGATCTGAACTGTGCTAAGTAAGGAAAGAACAAGAAAACGTAGCTGTGGGACCCAGGGGATGGTTCAGCTTTCTGGCCCAGCTCCTGGAGCGGAAGTGCCTCTCTGGGTTTCCCTGAACACCTGGGATTGATTTGGAGTTTGCTTCGACATGGAAACATTTGCTGAGGTGGAGGATGGAGAAGGGGAGTGGGGGTGGGGGTGGGGGAATAAATCCAGTGATTAAAAATAGCTTGTGTGTGTCAGGTGCCTGAACGAATTGGGGAACACGCCCGCAGTCCCTTTTGTCTGGCAGGTCTGAGCTCCGCGCTGCCGAATTACAACCGATTTCATTTGTCTTTCCTGCTCTCCTACCATGTAATGGTCAAGGGCTCATTGGAACCATGTGTGAGTCTGGTGAGTCACCAGATCCTCAGGACTTCAGCGGTAATCATGTGTTAAAACTCCTTTTGGGGGATGGGGAGGGTGGGGGTGGGCGAGGGGAGAAGGGAGGGACTGAAGTCACTTCCTACAGATGTTCTGATGCTTGGCTGTCTCTGCTGCCTTGATTCCCAGGCCGGGCTTCCCCGGTGCGTCTGCAGCCTGCTTCGCCTCTCAGAGGACCAGCCCTCCTGTCCTAGGATAGCATCTCTCCGAGAAAAGGCATCAACCTTTGGGGTTGGCGCACTGCACCCTAGCAGTGTCAGTATTCCCGAGGCGGCAGGACAGTTTTGTTCAGTCAGGTCACTGGAGGATGAATTGGGAATTTTCTGTGCAGCTGCTTTCTCCTTCCTTCCTTTTTGGAAAAACAAAACAAAACAAAACTAGTTGGTGACTTTTACCGTTGGTAAAAGCCCAGTTGGTTTTTTTCTAACTGATAAGGAAACTGTTTTGGGGACAGGGTGTCCCATTGTTTTGGGCAGTGATGGACTGCCCGGTTGGGATCGTCGGCCCATCCCCGAGACACACCAAGCTCTTCTTGCTTTTTGCTGGAGCCAGGAATCCTGCCTGTCTCTCATTGCTTTGTCACTTCATTAGGCTTGTGAAAATGGGGCTGAGGGACAGAGGCGGGACACGGTTCCCTTCTTTGCATTAACCTCAGCCAGCAGCTTTGTGGATTCTACTGACTCCCTCAGCAGGAAGTCCTGGCTTGCCAAGTTTCTAGCGCCTGTAACAATTAGGAGTGTAGGACAAAGGGGAGCCTGCCTTCCTAGCTGCAACCCATCCTTCCATCAATAAGAGAGAGTTTGAGCAAGATCCCTTATTCAAGTCTTCAGAGATACTAGCATCTTGATAGGGTAAGTTTTCTTAGGGGCCAGTAAGGATTTTCCAGGGACAAGTAACTCCAGAGATAGTCACAAGCAACCCTATCTTGCTGTCTCTGTTGACCTGAAGGACTAAAGGCGCCTCCTCTGTTGTTCCAGGCAGTCTGACATCTGCCCTTTGGGTGCTGGCCAGAATCCTCAGCCTTTTCTGCCCACTCCTAGTCACTCCTAGTACATTCGTGAGGACATTAGCAGTCAGGAAGGATTATCTCTGCAGTCTTCTGCTTGGAGGACAGGGGGGTGGAAAGGGTGACAGCTGCCCACTGAGCTTTGCAGCCATCCCTCTCTGATCCAGCCTCATCACTCTCCACATCATGGTTGGGTTGCTTTTTAAAAGAAGCCCTGTGGTTCTAGTGGGCCAATGATGAAATGTAGACCTGGATTTAAGCACTGTGGAAAGTAATCTGAAGCCTTCTTTTCCTTTTCCGTGAGCTTATCTGTTTCTTGTAAGCTTTCATAGTATGATCCTCCTTTATCTCAGAAATATCCTCGTGACAATAAAATATTTGTGGGTGAAATGGCATGTTGCCTAGGATTAGCCTTACAGTTCTCCTGTGTGTGTGTGTAGGGGAGATGAAGTAAAAACTGACAGTGTTGATGGATTTTAAATAGGGATTTATTACACTATTCTCTCTGCCTTAGTCTATGTTTAAAAATAAACCAGAGAGGCTTCCCTAATGGCTCATTGAAAGAATTCGCCTGCCGCGACGGCAGGAGACATGGGTTCTGTCCCTGGTCTAGGAAGATCCCACATGCCTTGGAGCACCTAAAGCCGTGAGCCACGACTTCCGAGCCCATGCACCCTAGAGCCCACGCTTCACAACAAGAGAAGCCTCTGCAGTGAGAAGCCTGTGCCCCGCACCTGGCGAGCAGCCCCTGCTTGTCACAGCTAGAGAAAAGTCTGTGCAGCAATGAAGACCCAGCACAGCCAAAAAAAATTTAAAAAAAAAAAAAAAAAAAATTAAACAGGGGTAGACACTACCTGTCCACAGACCTCTTTTGAGCAGTGCATTGGTTGAGTAACTTTACCCAGTGTGATTATACTAGTGGCAAAACCAAGAAACCGCAGATTTTGACCAACAAGCCAAGGCAAGCCTGGAGCATGTCCTACTGTGTCTGTTCTCCCTGTTTTAAGGATCTTCTCTTTCATTTGTGACAATTGTCCTTTTTTTCTTCTCCGGTCGAATGAGGTTTCTTCTTGATCCTTTCACTTTAAGAAACCTCTTTCAGCCAGCCTTTGTGTAACGAATTAACCTTATATTATCTGCCCAGTTGCCCATCAGGGTGACTTAGGGGTGAGTGCAGACAGGGAAGGAGGCCAGGTTGTCGTCTATCATGTGTCACTTTGTATGAAAGGAAGGAAGCCTCGCAACCCTTAGTTCCAAGAAAGGACAGGATTACAGACAGTTTTGTAAATAGCTTTTAATTGTGTCTTTATGGGGTGAGCCATATGAAACCTTGGATTTCTTTGATCTGGGAATGGTTCTATTTAACTTTTTGAGTTTTTATTGGTGTGTAGTTGACTTATACTGTGGTGCTGGTTTCTGCTCAACAGCAGAATGAATCAGTTATACATACAGTTAATCCACTCTTCTTTAGATTCTTTCCCCATAAAGGTCATTACCCAGTATTGGTAGGAGAGTTCCCTGTGCTATATAGTAGGTCCTTATTAGTAAGCTGCTTTGTATATAGTAGTGTGTATATGTCAGTCCCAGTCTCCTAGTTTACTCCTCTCCCCAGAGGTTTTTTTTTTTTTTTTTTTTTTTTTACTTGCTTGTGCCTCAGCTTGCAGGCTGTTAGTCCCTGATCAAGGATTGAACCTAGGTCCTTGGTGGTAAAAGCAGAGTTTCTAACCACTGCCTCAATGTATCAGATTTTCAAATTGAGGAATAGAAGTCCCATTTTCTTTGTCTTCAGTTCAGTTCAGTTCAATTCAGTTCAGTCGCTCAGTTGTGTCTGACTCTTTGCGACCCCATGAATAGCAGCACGCCAGGCCTCCCTATCCATCACCATCTCCCGGAGTTCACTCAGACTCACGTCCATCGAGTTTTTGATGCCATCCAGCCATCTCATCCTCGGTCTTAGCTGCAGAAAATTTTATCTTGGATTTCGGGAGCAACTAAAGCCCATGAGCCACAACTACTGACCCCACACTCATTCTGATTTCCTGCAGCAGCAAAACAGAATGAAAAGACTGTAGATGTGAGTCGAAAGATGAGAGTTTAAGCCAAGTTCTTGATCTCTTGCAGTCCTGGTTTCCTTATCTGTGAAGTGGAGGTCCTGTAATAAACTTTCCTAGCCCTGCTCCTTCCCACCCTACCCCCACTCCACGCTACTTCATGTGGCGAGGATATTGGGTAATAGTCTGAGGGAAAGGTCTTGGTAGACTGTAGTAGCTTTCAGATGTAAGGCATATCATTCATTCTCAGTGTTTCTCTCCTGCTGCTATTGATGGGGACAGTAGCCACCTCCCATGGGTGGTGTAGTCATGGTAATCCACCTTGCTCTGGCCAGTCCATTGGCTGCATACAAATGGAACTTGCACCTTGGATTTCTAATCATCATCTAACCCTCAGGTCCCAGATGTTCCCATCTTCCTGCCATTTATGTGAGGATGGGGAGAGGAGGACCCTCTCAGGTCAGCAAGGCCATTTGTCTTGAACTTCTGGAATCAACACCACTTCAAGCTTAGATTCTGGGTACCACTGTTGATATGAGCCATTCAGTTTCAAACAACTTTAAAGAATGATATGAAAAGTCAAGTGAGTTGGGTTCTTGACATTGAGCAGGCCTTAACTTTGAGTTCTGTATGAGTGAATTGAAACCCTTGTTTGACTTAAAACATCCTTGAGATGTGTAAGCTTTTGTTTAGGACGAGGTCACAGTGAATGACAAGCAGATGTTTCTGTGTGTTGAAAAAGGCCACAGCTCCTTGTGTCCCTCCTGATTCACTGAAAGCTCTCTGTTAATTTCTACTCCAATACTCTGCAGTCTTGATTGGACAGAGTTTGGGACTGTTATTTACTCTCCATCTTCTGTACAACTCTCCTCTCAGAAACATGGGTGATTCTTATAAACATTAACTCAGATTTGGGGTCCTGGGGAATATTGCCTGGGTCAGAAAGAAGGCTGAACACTGAAGAACTGATGCTTTCAAACTGTGGTGCTGAAGAAGACTCCTGAAAGTCCCTTGGACAGCAGGGAGATCAAACCAGTCAATCCTAAAGGAAATCAGTCCTGAATATTCATTGGAAGAACGTAAGCTGAAGCTCCAATATTTTGGCCACCTAATGTGAAGACCGGGCTCACTGGAAAAGACCTTGATGCTGAGAAAGATCAAGGNCCTTGGACAGCAGGGAGATCAAACCAGTCAATCCTAAAGGAAATCAGTCCTGAATATTCATTGGAAGAACGTAAGCTGAAGCTCCAATATTTTGGCCACCTAATGTGAAGACCGGGCTCACTGGAAAAGACCTTGATGCTGAGAAAGATCAAGGACAGGAGGGGAAGGAGATGACAAATATGAGATGGTTGGATAGCATCATCGCTTCAATGGACATGAGTTTGAGCAAATTCCAGGAGATTATGTAGGACAGGGAAGCCTGGCCTGCTGCAGTCCATGGACTTGCAGAGTCGGACACAGCTTAGTGATTGACCAACAGCAGAAATCTAATATACTTGTAATATGGTTGTTGCATAAGTGTATTTAGAGTCTCCACTGTATCATCTTACTATATATATTTCCAGGTCAAGCATTTAACATTTTGAGACAAATGTGTTCTTACAGTTTAAGGTTTTGCCATTGGAAAAGGAGATGGCAGCCCACTCCAGTATTCTTGCCTGGAGAATTCCATGGACAGAAAAGCCTGGCAGGCTGTAGCCCATGGGGTTGCAAAGAGCTGGACACAACTAAGCAACTATCACACATTGCAGTTATTATTGGCCTTCCCTGGTGACTTAGTGGTAAAGAGTCCGCCTACCAGTTCAGGGGACAGGAGTTCGATCCCTGGGTTAGGAAGATCCCCTGGAGAAGGAAATGTCAGCCCACTCCAGTATTCTTGCCTGGGAAATCCCATGGACAGAGGAGCCTGGTGGCCTATAGCCCATGAGGTCGCAAACAGTCAAACAGGACTTAATGACTAAACAACCCCCACCACAATGACAATTCTCAGCACCGAGGCNCCCCTGGAGAAGGAAATGTCAGCCCACTCCAGTATTCTTGCCTGGGAAATCCCATGGACAGAGGAGCCTGGTGGCCTATAGCCCATGAGGTCGCAAACAGTCAAACAGGACTTAATGACTAAACAACCCCCACCACAATGACAATTCTCAGCACCGAGGCAATTTTAGTACTTGTCCATGAAATACATTTAGTTAACTTCTGTGGAGCCTCTATTACTTTCTGGGTGCTCTTGCTAACATTAGAAATATTTTTGGTACCTAATGCAAATGTATTGTAATAGGTAATGAGACAAAGTATGGTAAGCATAACAAAGGTGCCTGCCTCGGCTGAACCATGTCACCTTGTCCACCTGTAATGATTTCTTTATTGTTGATGGTTATCATTGACAGAACTGGCATGGACGTACATGAGCAACATAGAGGACTTTTTTGCATTCATATTCTACACAATAAGAGTTTAATATTTTATATTAATATCCACTTTTGAATGTGATTTTCGTCATCATTTAAATGGAACCCCCGTGCTACTGAAAAATGCAATCCTGCCTGATTGTCCATTCCCTTACAGAGTTGTTTAGATTTTTTTTTAACCCCAAATTCTACACTTTTAAGAAAATAGATGAAGTTCTGGCATTCCTGTCTTGAGTCCTTTGGGCCCAAGGACAGTGATGCACCATCCTCTGAGCTCATCAAATGCAGATGTCCCGAATGTGTGGGGTTGACTTTCCCCAGCTGGGCTGTGAGCACCTTTTCAAGAGATCTAGCACTTTGAATCCCCACCCAGGGGTGCAGCCCTTGAGTGCTGTGCACTGCAGCTGATGGCATGTAGATCAGGCTTTTGAAGATGGCATTGACGTGGGCAGGCACAGGTAAGTCCAGCTGCTTCCCTTGGAGAGAATTAAGCCAGAATCCAGAAGTGCTAGCTCCCAGACTGGAAGCAGAAACCTGTGTGGGGTGTTGTCAGCCTAGAGGCGTGCACATCATACTAGCATCTGACTGCCCAGGCCTGGGGCCTTCTCGCCAGTCTCATCCTTCAGTTGCGGTTCACAGACTCATCACTGCCCATCCATTTGGCTTGGCTCTCATCTTCCACATGGTGCTGTCCTGGCCAGTTTCTGCCATCTGTAGAATCCTTTTCATCGAGCTATAAAATCGAGTGGCAGGAACAGACACACACAACAGAACCCATGCAGTTCAAGTTCATGAATTCGTGTTGGATGGGGGCGAAGGGAAGGAGAGTCAATTCATATTTGGAAGACACTGAATTCATCCAGCCTTTGTTGATTGACTCCTGTGTTTTGGTCAGAAGCCATACTCTTGGTTAAATAAAGAGTCCTTTTCTCTGAATCAAACTGACTTCCACTCTTGAGGGGAGACTTCCTGGCCTGTCCCATAGCTGTTCTGGGGTGAGGAGAGTAGGGACTGGGGGAGGCACTGATGTCTTTCTTAGTGACTCATTTGATGATTACTCCATTGTTCAAAGGGCTGGATGTTATGTAATCAACATTTTATCCCCTCCCCCCACTTTCCCCCCTGTAACAATCTGGGATTTTCCATCATTTTGTCAGTCTTCCTGGAGGCATGTTGATTTTTCCACTAGGTTTTTTTGGGCATGGCCCAAAGCAACCCAAACTCTTTACTCCCTGGAACTTCAGATCCCCTCGGTGCAGGGCCTGGGAGAACCACGGCTGTGAACCCTCCTGTTCTTCCAGGGCAAGAGGGCTGACACTGGGCGGTTTCCTGACAGCCTGGCTCAGAGCAAACTATGGGAAAGTGCTGCCTGCCCTTTTTTCTCGCCTCACAATTTCCATTCATTTTGACATTCAGAAGCAATAGACTTGCTTCGTTTGTCAGAGGTCATCAGTTGTCATTTTTTTGTCCCCTCCTTTATGTTTCCATTTTATCCAGCTAATAACACATCGTGTATATCCGGGGAACTTTTGGACTTCCCAGGTGGCTCTAGTGGTAAAGAACTTGGCTGCCAATGCAGGAGACCTAAGAGTCGCAGGTTCGATCCCTGGATGGGGAAGATCCCCTGGAGGAAGGCATGGCAGCAAAGACACGACTGAAGTGACTTAGCCCATTGGGAACTTTTTAACCAGACAGGTTTTAGAGATGGCTGGTGGAGGAACTTCTCAGTGGCCCTGCCTGGAACTCAGCCATTTTATGTCTGTTTCGCATGAAACATGGGGGAGTAGGAGGGCTTCTGTAAATGACTGCAGTGAAGTGCATTGATGTCTAAAGGTCACAGGACAGCTCATAGGAATTCTCAGGTCATTTCTTTATCACTTTTTGTTGGAAATTGTGCCTGAGGTGGATTTGGAGAGCGTTTAACTTGAACCATAGCTACATGTCTTGGGTTTGAACATGGTCTGCAAGTACAAGAGGGATTGGATACAGCAGAGATGAAGGTACATGCGACAGTAGCAGAGGACCCCTTTGTGACTCGACAGATGTTGGCATCTCACTCTTCTTCACCACCTACATAAATCGGTTTATAGCTGTTGTCTCCGCTCTGCACTTCACATCTGCCCACTTGAATTTTTCTGCAGAGCCACCTTCCTAGGCAGAGCCACCCTCATCTCTCACCGCAACTAATGCAAGAGCTTTTTAACAAGTCTTCCTTCACCCATTCAGAAATACCTCCTAAACCGTATGGGGCAGCTAAAAAAGAGTGTTTCCCCCTATTTTTAAAAATTGTGGTAAAAATGAATATAACAGAAAACAAACCAACTCAGCCATTTTTAAGTTACAGTTTGTGCGTGCATGCTAAGTCACTTCATTTGTGTCTGATTCTTTGAGACACCATGGACTGGAGCCCGCCAGGCTCCTCTGACCATGGCATTCTCCAGGCAAGAATGCTAAAGTGGGTTGCTAGGCCCTCTTCCAGGGGATCTTCTGACCAAGGAATCAAACCCTTGTCTCTTAGGTCTCTTGCATTGGCAGGGGGGTTCTTTACCACTAGTGCCATCTGGGAAGCACAAATTCCAGTTTAGTGGAATTAAATACATCCATGTGGCCATCACCACCATCCACCTCCAGAACTGTTTTCATCCGTAGAACTGAAACTCTGTTCCCAAGACACAACTCCCCACCCTCTCCACCCCATTCCCTCCTCCTTCTAGGCCCTGGCAGCTGCCGATCAATCTACTTGCTGACTATAAATTTGTACCTCATATAATCTGTCTTTTTCATGACTGACTCATTTCATTTACCATAATGGGAAGTCTCATCCATGTTTCAATGTGTGTTAGAATTTCCTTCCTTTCTAAGGTGGAATGATATTGCATCATATGTGTATACTATTGGTGCATTTTGTTTATCCTTTCATCTGTTGATGGACAGTTTACTGCGTCCACATTTTAGTTCTTGTGAATAATGCTGCTGTGAACATAGGTATACAAATATCTCTTCAAGACTCTGCTGTCAGCTTTTCTAGGTATATGGTGGTTTAGTCACGAAGTTGTATCTGACTCCTGCAACCCCATGGACTGTAGCCTGCCAGGCTCCTCTGTCCATGGGATTCTCTAGGCAAAAATACTGGAGTCGGTTGCCATTTCCATCTCCAGGGGATCTTCCTCACCCAGAAATTGAACTTGAGTCTCCTTCACTGCAGGCAGATTCTTTACTGACTGAGTTACGAGNTGCAACCCCATGGACTGTAGCCTGCCAGGCTCCTCTGTCCATGGGATTCTCTAGGCAAAAATACTGGAGTCGGTTGCCATTTCCATCTCCAGGGGATCTTCCTCACCCAGGAATCGAACTTGAGTCTCCTTCACTGCAGGCAGATTCTTTACTGACTGAGTTACGAGGGATATAGAGAATGCCTAAAACTCGACAAAAAAAAAAGGCAAATAACTCTATTAAAAATGATCAAAATGCTTGAATAGACATTTCTCCAAAGAAGACACACAAATGGCCGGTAAGCGGATGGAAAGATGCTCAACACCACTAGTCATTAAGGAGACGCACATCACAGCTGCCGTGTGATGCCCCTGGTGTGTGCTGGATTGTTGCTGAGTCGCCCAGTCGTGTCTGACTCTCTGTGACCCCATGGACTGTACCCTGCCAGGCTCCTCTGTGCATGGAATTCTCCAGGCAAGAATACTGAAATGGGTTGTCGTTTCCTCCTCCAGGGTCTTCCAAACCCAGGGATTGAACCTGTAACTCTTGCGTCTCCTGCACTGGCAGGTGGCTTCTTTACCACCCACCGGACCACCTGGGACGCCCCACGTGCACTGTGGTGGGGTAGAATCATACAGCCACTGTGAGGAAGACAGGACGGCAGCTCCTTGAAAAATGAAAAGTAGAATTACCATAGGTACCTCCCTGGTGGTCCAGTGATGAAGACTCCGTACTTCAGTGCATGGGGAGCAGCTTCAATCCCTGGTTGGGAAACTAAGATCCCACGTGCTGTACAGTAAGACAGGAAAAAAAAAAAAAAGAGCAATTACTGCAAGGTGATCTTCTTCAGACAAAATGTAATCATGTCATTCCTCTGCACGCAACCCTCAGTGCCTTTCTGTCTTTCTTAGGATACAGTTATAGATTCCTGCACACCCTCCTTACTTACCTTTTTAGCTTCCTTTCAAGCTGCTGTCCCTCAGTCACTGCGCCCCAGCTGCACTCACCGTTTTGATACTAAAGCAACCAAGGTTCTCCTCTGCGCCCATCTCAGAATCTTCAGCTATGCTATTCCCTTCACTTGTGATCTCAGTCCTCTAATATCAGTGCTCATAAGGGTTACCTGGATTCTGTGTTGAAAGTGGATTTCTGGGCTCCGCCCCCTCAGAGGTTGTAATTCAGGAAGTCTGGTGGGGCTGAGTTCCCAGGTGATACTGATATGGCTGGTCTAGGGAACCACACGTTGAGAACCACTGGTCTAGAGAAATTTTCTTAAACTCCTGTATCCTCTATCCTTCAGATCTCAGGTCAAACATCTGTCTTCTGAAGGAGGCTTTTGCTGATTCCTCCAGACCTATAGGGCACTCTATTATAGGTTAACACTTCATCTCCTATTCCTGTGAAGTCCTGTTGACGTATTTGAAGTTTAATTGTGCAAAGAGATTTTTACTAAATGACTTCTCTGCTGGAACCTGATACCCAGCTCCATCAGGGTGGGCATCATTTCTGTCTTGTTCACGGTTCTTTCTTTCATCTCTTGCATGTAGCAAGGGCTAAATAATTACTGAATGAATGCTGTTATTTCCTTTTCAGAGGTAATAGCAAGTGTGCAGAAACATTAATATTCTCAGTGAATGTGAAGGATGAATAGTCTATGGGGAATTGGTAGAGCTATTCAGAAAGAATTGACATATTTTGTCAGAGATACAGACATTCAAGGCAAGAGTCGGAAATTTTTTTTTTTTTATAGACCCTACCACACTATGGAAAGCCCCCCAAATTTTATCTGTTCTGGTGACGATGCTACTACAGTTATTTCTCAGCTTGCCTCCTTCAGCCCATTCATGCTCTATTATATTTTATGGGTGGTTAATTACCTATTTAGTTTCATTTTTAAAATTGAGGTATAACTGACATGTATTTATTACTTTCAGGTGCACAGTATAATGATTTGATATTTGTGTGTATTGCAGAACGATCACCACCATCAGTCTAGCTGATATCCATCACCTTTTTCATTTTTGTTTCTATTCATGTGATATTTTTTGCCTTGCAGATATGGAATGTGCAGATGTCCCGCTCTTAACTCCTAGCAGCAAAGAAATGATGTCTCAAGCCTTGAAAGCTACTTTCAGTGGTTTCTCTAAAGAGCAGCAGCGTCTGGGAATTCCAAAAGGTAGGTTTTGTAGTTGGAAGAAGAGAAGATGGGCCAGACTTGGAGATACAGTTGGTTTTCTCACCTGTTGGTTGAGATAGACTTACTCACCACCCTCAATCAGCAGCCACAGATTGGGACAGATGTCTGTTGGAACAAGCGTAGACACATGCTGATGCTCCTTCATCTTCCAGGCTTGTTCTGCCATCTTGGTCTTTGGGCAGTGGTGCCCAAACTTGTTCGAACATTAAACAGTGGATCGTCAGAAAATTCCACAGTCCAGGCCAGATCCGAGACCAATTAAGTCACAGTTGCTTGTAGCATCAGTAATTGTAAAGCTCAAGTGACTCTTGTACAGACAAGTTTGGAAGGCATGGTCTTGGTGCCATTCTGGGCTGCCATTTTGGAAGGCATGGTCTTGGTGCCATTCTGGGCTGCCATTTTGGAAGGCATGGTCTTGGTGCCATTCTGGGCTGCCATTTTGGAAGGCATGGTCTTGGTGCCATTCTGGGCTGCCATTAGATGAGCTCCCTGAGTTACAGTTCTGGGATTTACTCTTTTCCATGTCCTTTGGTGAAATGTGTTTATACTTGGGTATTCTCCTCTGAGGGCATTCCAGATGGCGCTAGTGGTAGAGAACGTGCTTGCCAATGCAAGAGACGTAAGAGACGCAGATCCCATCTGGGAGAGGTCTCATGGAGGAGAGCATGGCAACCCACTCCAGTATTCTTGTCTCGGAGAATCCCATGGGCAGAGAAGCCCGGCGGGCTGTGGTCTACAGAGTCAGTCTGCAAAGAGTCAGACACAACCGAAGCGACTTAGCACACACGCATTCTCCTCTGAAAGGGTTTATTCGGGAATATAAAGGGAAGTGACTTGAGGGGTCAGAAAGGAAAAATGCCTGGGGGAGACTTAAGCCTTGACCAAGCGGCATTTCCCCAGCAACTGAGAGCAGAAGGAACACGTTTCTATTGAGTAAGAGAAATAGAGGCTGCCTTTGCACCCAGCCAGAGCTACTGCTGTGGGAACGAGCTGCTTCCACCCTGCCAGATGCAGGCCTCAGGGAGATTCCGTGAATGAATCTGTCTACCTTTTCACATATTCTGCTTTCCCACAAACCTCTGCTGACAGCAGAGCCCAGTCATAAGGCAGAATAAAGTGAGTTCTGACCATCCACTTTTCCGTCATCTTATAAAGTCATCTTCTAGACTGAAGGGGATAACACTGAGAGGAGGTAGGAGGTGAGCTGTAGGCACCACACCCTGCCATCACCTGAGCTCGATCAGTGCCGTGAGCTGGTGTAGTCATGTTAAACCAGGGCTGCACATGAAGGTTATGTATCGTCTGTTCTACATGGCTCCTCAATGCAGGGCCTGTCTTATGTATTTATTTTGCAGGTTATCTGGTACAATATAGGTACAACATTGTTGGGCTTCCCTGGTGGCTCAGCAGTAAAGAATCTGCCTGCAATGCAAGAGACCCGGGTTCAGTCCCTGGGTTGAGAAGATCCCCTGGAGAAGGAAATGGCTACCCACTCCAGTATTCTTGCCTGGGAAATCCCATGGGCAGAGGACCCTGGTGGGCTGTAGTCCATGGCATTGTAAACAGCTGGACATGGCTGAGCAGTCAGACTGACACACATACAATAATGTTACTACTAAGTATCACTTGAATGGCATACTGCTGCTAATTGCTGTGATTACTATAGTTGGCCCTCCTCATCCGAGGGTTCCATATTGGCAGATTCAGACAACCACAGATCCGATTCTGTTGGCTGAATCTGGGGATGCGAGAACCCACATACACAGAGGGCTGAGTGTGCCCCCACCCTTTTGTATATATAAAGGAACATGCATCTCCCCAGATTTTGGTATCTGGAGGGGGGTCCTGAAACCAATCACATTGGATATGCAAAGACAACTATATTAACCATCATTAACTAAGATAAGAATAATTAAGCATTATTGCCGGAAGTAAGTGCAGGGAGAGGTGAGTGCAACGTCCAGAGCACACCTGCCTTTGTCATTATTGCCGTTAAAGGAGTCATTTGTTCCCTGGTCCCAGGCTTTAATTAAGTCTGATGGAAATAAGGCAGTGAGAGAGGAGACTCCTGGAACCTGTTGGAAGACTCCATGGGTGGAGAGTACTCTTTTCTTTGTTACTTTTTGGCTGATGGCAGTGACCAGCTAACGGGTGAGAGGGAGAAGATGGGGCTGACCTGGATGCGGGGAGGAGGGTTATGGAAGATACTCCATTGGCTTCCTCATTCCGTGAACCTGAGAATGTCTCAGTGAAGGTCAGGTGCTTTGGTGTAGTCTCCAAGGCTCGGGGAAGAGTTGAGGCCCTGATCTGCTGGGACATCGTCTGATTTCTCCCCACAGACCCCCGGCAGTGGACAGAGACCCACGTTCGAGACTGGGTGATGTGGGCTGTCAATGAGTTCAGCCTGAAGGGTGTGGACTTCCAGAAGTTCTGTATGAACGGGGCAGCCCTCTGCGCACTGGGGAAAGACTGCTTTCTCGAGCTGGCCCCAGACTTCGTTGGGGACATCTTGTGGGAACACCTGGAGATCCTGCAGAAAGGTAAATGCCTGAGGACGGGGTGGGGTAAGGGAGGTGGGGCCTGCACGGGGCAGCTTCCAGAGTCGACTGGGGAGCAGGGTGCCACATCGAGGTCATCTGGGTGTCCAGCCACAGCACGTACGGTCTGTGGAGACTTGCCGTATGGTGCCCGGTAGGGAGCGGGTGCTCCATAAACATTAGTTTCTTTTTCTTCTATGTACTGAATACTCCACCTTTTTTTTTTTTAATGTTTGTTTATTTTTAATTGATTGATTCTTGGTTTACAATATTGGTTTGATTTTTGTCACACGTCAACATGAATTAACCATAGGTGTACACATGTCCCCTCCCTCTTGAGTCTCCCTCCCACCTTCCGCCCATTCCCACCCCTCTAGGTTATTCCAGAGCCCCAGTTTGAGTTCCCAGAGTCCCACAGCAAATTCCCATTGGCTCTCTACTTACATGTTAGTGTATATATGGATGGCTCCACCTTTACCTCCTAAAGCTTCTTGGTTTGCAAAGTTCTAATCTCAGTCCTTATCTTAAACTCACGTACTGCTTGAACAAGCAGTGCCCACAACTAGCAAAAGAGTATTTCTTTCCTTTCTTTCTTTCTGTTTTTTTTTTTGGCAATCGTGAAACACACCCCCTTGATCCATGGCCACATCCAAGCTCAGTGTTTCAGAGCTTCTTAATAAGCAGTCTTCTCTGCCCACTAACGGGATTGGAATTGCAGTCGCAAGGTACACCTTTTCCATCTGAAGCAGAAGCCGGGGTTATGTCAGGACGTCATGTTGCAACCTTGTAATGACATGGCCTCTCCTACCAGCCTCTTCCAACCTTTTTGGACCGAGTGACTCATGCACCACAGTCCGGGCTGAGTATAGAAACAGCAGCAGGCGGCAAACTTGGGTGTTTTTACGCTTATTTTTCTGAATTTCTTCTTAAAATAAATTGCAGTTACCAGCAGTCAGCAGTGCCCTCCAGCTGACTGTAAGCCTAGAAGCCCGTTGCCCTCTCTGACCCAGGCCCACCCTTTCCCTGTGGTCACCAGCTCCAACCCCTGGTGCAGACGCGGGGGGCAGGGAGCAGAGCTCAGGCTTAGCACTTTTTATTCCAGAAAATACCTTCCTTTGTTTAAGGATATTTTCCATTCTGCAATGCCCAGGAGAGACCCAAATTAGACTCCTCTGGGCACAGAAGTGTTACTTTTTTTTTCTCTCCCCCTTTCTCCTCAGCTATAGCTGAAAAATAAATAAATAAGCAGAATTGAGAAGTAGGTGAATCTGGCCCAGGACTGCTGGGTGGCGGTACTGGCTTCCCCGAAGCCACCCCGTGATCTCGGTGTAACTGCACACAAACCACTCATAACGTGTTGACGTGAGCACCTGTTTATAGAGGGAAAGGATACGGCAGGCTCAGAGCAGGTCTGATGCAAGCATTGGCTTATAAACACGACAGTGGACTCTATCAGACTGTGTCACCCAGATATATGCTGCCAAAGCACTGCTTCCCTCCCGTCAGCACCCCAGGGCAGCCAGGTGTTCTACAGTGTCAGTCGGCTCTGATTGGTTACAACTCATCTATATAGCATTTCCTTGTTTCCAAAGGGCTTGAAAATACGTTTTCATTTTTTTAAATTGTGAAATTATGATAACACATTTATAGGAGTTTTGGAAAATATAGAACAAAGGAAAATATAAAACTTTGTAATTATTTTTTAAGTAGGTATACTAAGATTTTTAGTTGGAGTTTCAATATCAAACTCTCAAAAATTAATAGGATGAATAGACAGAAAAGTTTGCACTGTGAACCAGTCCGTTTGGATTCTCAAAGCAACCGTGGGACACAGGAAGGGCATGTCCTCTTAGAGTGAGTCCTTGTCTGTAAAATGAGGACAGGTCAGGTGGTTTCCTCAGCGTCACTTGTTTCCTTACACCTGGGTCTTTTCAGCCAAACTTCCCGTCCTGTGTTCTTTGTGTAGTGATATGGACTCATGGGCGGCAGCTTCTGGCTTTGTTGTCGTTCAGTCACCAAGTCAAGTCCGACTCTTTGAGACCTCATGGACGGCAGTACGCCAGGTCTCCCTGCCCCTCACCATCTCCCAGAGCTTGCCCAAGTTCATGTCCATTGAATCAGTGAAGCCATCCAACCGTCTCATCCTCTGTCGTCTCCTTCTCCTCTGCCTTCAATCTTTCCCAGCATCAGGGTCTTTTCCAGAAAATCGGCTGTTTACCTTCCTGCAGAGGAATCATACCAGTGAATTTAGGAGAATGAGAGAGTAATGGAGTGAGTTTGAGGACATCTCACCCAGTTTCAAGGGAGACGGAGGACTGTGCTTCTTCAGATCCTCCAAGAGCTGAATGTGATGTTTGTGTTGAGGCTACAGCTTTTGTTCTGTGATTAAAGTAAGGCAACCCAGTGCTGAAAAAAACATAGCTGTTCTGGGTGGGGTGGCAGGCCAAAGGTACAGGGGATGTTTCAATCTGATAAGCTGCCGAAGCAGAGTTTAATCATTTTATCTCAGCTGGGAACTGTTTTTCTGTGCAGGCATGAACTTGTTTTCCCAGCAGTCTCTGCTCCCAACAAGCTATCAAATACCTGAGGAAAAACCCAAACCAGCCCCCTCTGTCTACATCTGATTCTTACAGTGAAATGTAATCCGACTGTTGCATATAGTAGTCAGGGGCTACCACCAGATTCCAGGGTCATTAGGGGATCTACAGGTTCACTTTGGTTCATTGGAGAAGTTTCTCTGCTTGGTTACCTTCATCTGCGTTCTACTCTCATTCCTATGGAGCTTGGCACCAGGACAGAACTTTGGATATGTGGCTCTTCTGTCACATCTCACCAAGTAGAATCACCTTGCTAGTGTCTTATCTGGGCCTGAACTTGAAATCTGAGGGCAACGGAAAAAACACCAAACACCAGATATCTGCTGGAAGAAGTGGAGGCTCTGAGATCTACCCGCTTGCACTTCCCTGGTGGTTCAGTGGTTGGGACTCCACACTTCCGGTGCAGGGGGCAGGGGTTCAATCCCTGGTGAGGGAACTGAGATCCCCCGTGTGGTACAGCGTGGCCAAAGATAAATAAAAGAGCAATAAGAATAATAACAAAATGATAAAAATCTTCCTGCCTAAAAAGATTGTCCTGTGTTTCTGAAAAACTCTGGACCTGATCTGTTTGAATGTTGGCCACTGATGTTGGTAAAGTCCCAAGGTGTCGGGAAGATCCACTGGAGAAAGAAATGGCAACCCACTCCAGTATTCTTGCCTGGGAAATCGCATGGAGAGAAGAGCTTGACGGGTTCCAGTCCATGGGGTCGCAGAGTCGGACACGACTGAGCAACAACGAGATGTCTTCAAGCCCTGGAGGCTGGCGGCACACGCGTGCATCAGAAAGAGGGTGGATGCCTTCCCAGCCCTTCGCGATTACTCATGGGCGTGCTTTCCAAGATATTAAATCCCTGCTTTCCAGCTACTGAAATCATAAACTTAGCCATACTTTTGGTGAGCTCATCTGTAGACAAGGCTCCAGTCGGGAGGCTCAGACACTAGCTCAGTTAGAGAACATGCAGATTTTCTCTCAGAGGGACTGAGATCACTGTGGTCCTCGCCTCCAGGGTCCTCTTCTGCTGAGTACTGCTCGCATGCTGACCTCTTTGTTCCCTTCCTTCCTGGTCTGTTGCAGAGGATGTGAAGCCATACCAAGTTAATGGAGTCAACCCTCCCTATCCAGAGTCCCGCTATACCTCGGATTACTTCATTAGTAAGTTCCTTTTGGCTCCTGTTCTCTCTTCCTGCTCGCTGTGATGGGAATTTAGGAAAGGAACCCCGTCTTAGGCCATCTCAGGCTCCTGCCTGGCAATTCTACAGAAAATAATAGCTTCGGACATGTAGACTCTTGGGGACTTCCCTGGTGGCCCAATGGTTAAGACTTCATCACCATCCAATGCAGGGGGTGCAGGTTTGATCCCTGGTTGGGAAGCTAAGATGCCATGTGCCTCGTGGCTAAAGAGCAAAACGTAAAGCAGAAGAAATATTCTAACAAATTCAATAAAGTCTTGAAAAATGGCCCATATTTAAAAAAAAAACAAAACCTTAGAAAACATGTAGACACTTACTTATTTGCTTTGTTATTCCTGTAAAGCACAAGGTTTCAACCTCTTGCACGTTTTATTCACGTGTGTGATTCACCTGCGTGCTCCTACACTGGGGTCTCGCTGACATCTTCAGTGTGACAGATAGTCATAGAGAGACCGCGATTTGCTTCCCTCCAGTGGTCCTGTTTGACCCTGGGCCATGTGGTGGCCAACAGAGGTTCAGGTCAGGGATTTTGATCTTGTTCTTTCCTTTTTGCTAGTACATGCAACAGCACTCCCTTTGAAATCTTTCCTTCAGGGCATGCCCTGCAGCTTCGGGTTCTGTCTCTGAGCAGAAAGCCTTGTCCTCTTGGTGCCTGCTCCCTCACCGGGTTGCAGGAATGCCCGGAGGAAGAGAATTAGTGTAGGGCTGTGCTTATCTGATGGCTTGGCTTTCAGAGGGTGTCGTAAGCAGGTTTGTTTCCGCTTTATCGTTTTACTTTATTATGATCTGTATACTCACAACAACAGTGAGTTTACTGTGTGCTAGAAAGGTCGGTTGTGTGCTGTCCTTGTATCGTTGTCACAATGCCCTGGGGAAGATCGCCATCATCCCTATTTTAGGGATGAGAGAATTCAGTCAGAAAAGGGAAGTGTCTGTCAAGGGCCATGGCCCTTAAGTAATGGAGTAAGATCGAAAACCCAGGCCCTTTTGACTGCAAGTATTTCTCCTTTATTCCCTGAGGTGTAGTCAGCTTGGTTAACGTCATGGGGCCGTTGTAAATGGGGAGGGAACAGCCCATTTTCGGTACTCACCTCTCCTCTGTCCAATCGCACACTCTGTGTTTCCAGGCTACGGTATCGAGCACGCCCAGTGCGTCCCTCCCTCTGAGTTCTCCGAGCCCAGCTTCATCACGGAGTCCTACCAGACTCTCCATCCCATCAGCTCGGAGGAGCTCCTCTCCCTCAAATATGAGAACGACTACCCCTCGGTCATCCTCCGGGACCCTCTGCAGACGGACGCCTTGCAGACTGACTACTTTGCCATCAAACAAGAAGTGGTGACCCCAGACAACATGTGCATGGGGAGGGCCAGTCGTGGTAGGTCACCTTTCTGCTTTAGAAGTTTCTAAGCATTGCCTTGCTTGGTGCATTTCCTAGGTTCCATTTTTTTTTTCCTCCTCACTCTTAGCCATGGGAAATTCCTGAGTTTTTGCTTTTCCGTCTTAAAATGTCTAGCTGTTAAGAACTTTGTATCGTGATGTCTCAGCCGAGGCTTTCATGATGACAGAGACTGTGGATCCACGGTGGAATTGAAATCCGTCAGAAGACCAGTCATGTTTCTTAGTTAGGTACGATATTTCACCAGATAATAAATTTAGGTGTGTGCATGCTTTATTTTCCTTGAGAGGATTTTGCTTAAGGAGGACACAGTCACATAAAAATGATTCTGAGAACCCTCCTGGAGAGAATTGATCTCCACGTCGTCCTGGCGTTCGAATATTCCTGAGTCGGACTGCCCCTCCTGGCTTGGTGTCTGATGACCGCTGCTTTCCAAGCTCCTGTGACTTCTTTGGTTTGGGAAGATAGAAGATGGTTAACCAACAACTTATTTGGAACCAGTCATCAGCAGTGTGGTCTAAGTGTGTATTTAGCTAGAGGACTGGGGAAAGAGGTGGCCAGAAGCTTCCAAAACTAGATACTCTCTCTCACTGCCGTGACTCTTAGGACAAAGGTAACATATTCACTGACAGTGAACTGCATGGTTCTGAATAGAGCTGACTGACCTTACAAAGCCAAAAAAGGTTAAATACCCTCAACTTTAAAGATCAGGACCTAAACACTCAGAGACACAACCCATCTAGTGACCTGTCCAGACTATTTGCTCTGATAGAAGGATAGGCCTGTATAAAGATGGACTTGCTCATGGGAGAAGAACTAGCTGATTTTTTTTTTTTTTAATATTCTGGATGTTACCTTTTATGCAAAATGAAACAGAAATAAGACATGATTTCAGATATTATAGAACTCTTCCTAAAATGAGAATAAATTAGGTTTCAGAGAAAAGGGAACAGAAGCCCAGAACTGCTGCTGCTGCTGCTAAGTCGCTTCAGTCGTGTCCGACTCTGTGACCCCATAGACAGCAGCCCACCAGGCTCCCCCATTCCTGGGATTCTCCAGGCAAGAACAGTGGAGTGGGTTGCCATTTCCTTCTCCAATGCATGAAAGTGAAAAGTGAAAGTGAAGTCACTCACTGGTGTCCGACTCTTAGTGACATCATGGACTGCAGCTCACCAGGCTCCTCCCTCCATGGGATTTTCCAGGCAAGAGTGCTGGAGTGGGGGGCCATTGCCTTTATTATTATTATTTTCGAGTTTAAGTGTCCTGAAACTTTCTAATTCAAATATACAGAAGCTTACCCAGGTTCCTGCCAGTCCTGTAGTCTACTTTTCTGCAAATATTTGAAATGATGCTACAGATCACTCAATAGGAGAACGAGCTTGACTCTTCTGATGGATAAACTGGAAAGAGTTACAGACAGGAAGAGGAGCAGGAGGAAGTCTTTCCAAGTGGCCGGCCTCGCAGTAATGTCTGCTCAGTGCTGACCCCGCTCCCTGTCCTGAGGCCACGGCCTCATGGGCCTCACAGGCCTCACACTGTCAACTGCTTCGAGTGTCCAGGCTCCCACTTCCTCCCAGCAGGCTTGCGGAGGGAAAGTCCCAGCAGAATCGGAGGCTGTAATCTGCCTCCTTAGGGCCACGGGGTGTTTGTGTTTCAGACAGAAGGGGATGGGTGGGACCAGCTTTACCTTCCCCTTCTTTATTTTTGGATCCAGGTCTATTTAAATACTTAAACTCACATGTGGACCTTTTTTCTCAGGCGGGTCACAGCAACAGAACGCCTGTCTTTCTCACGGGGTTTTCTGTGAGCGAGCAGTGAGGCTGTGCACGCGTGCGCATGTGTGTAGTGGGGGGGCCCAGCGTGCGGTCACTTTGGGCAGGACTGTTGCTGTTTGTTTTCCACTTGCGTCTGGCTTTGCTTTGTGTAACTGGCCTCTTCCCTCTCCTTCTCTTGGTTCCTGCAACCCCAGAAGAATGATGGTGGGCCAGACGGTGAACTGCACAGAGAAACAGGAAGGCTTACTCTCTGGCCTCGTTCTCCTTTGCTCACACCACGCATCTCACCACACAAACTTGGGGGCAGACCGTTTTGTCCACGGTTGCTTTTTGATGAGTGGGAAGTGCTGCACACAGGACGTATTCCAGTGGGGTGATTGACTCTGCCACGGCGGGGTTGGGGTGGACTGAAAGCATCACTGTTAGCTGAAGATGATGGCCAGTAATCGCAGTGTTCCCAGACTGCATGAGGGCAGACAGAGTGTTTCTGTTCCACTTCCTTGCACTCAGAGAGCTGTCTTCTTTGTGCTGGTCTGTTGAGTGGGCTGCCACGGGGCTCCCCCGCCTCTTGCTTTGGGTGCCCTGAGGTCTGGGTGGTGGGGTCAGGGAGCTTTGCAAGGCCCTCACTGAGATGTTTCTCAGGAAAGCCAGCCGGTGGATGTCTTAGAGGACACGAGCTTCCCCACCCCTGAACACAGTAGCCTAACTGAGCGACTCATCTAGTTGGAACCAACCCATTTTGGGAGAAAAATACCCGTAAATGAAGGTTCCCAGCTCTAGGATTGTGAAAGAGAGCTGAAATGAAAGCAGCCTCCTGCTATAAACCGCAGCTCTCAACAGAGTTGCATTTGGCTTATGTTTGAAAGGCTGCCAGGGGGTGGTTATGGCCTCGTTCAGTGTCCCTGCTTACTGGGGTTCCTTGGAACCTCAGCTGTCCAGCGAGTGGAAATTCCAGTCTCCACGCCCTGCCAGTGTAAAAATGACTGACGGAATCATCTCAGGGACTTTTGAGTGTAAATGCAAGGGACTTGGTGGGGCGTTCCTCATGAAAATATAAACTCTTTCTTAGGCTTCTGGTATGTTTAAGATGGACAGCTGGAATGAGCAAACACCTTTTTATGGGAGGCCACAAAATTTCCTGTTCTGTTGAAAAGAGGCTGCTGCGTTCTTGGTTGGGGTCTGTTTTATTGAGACTTTTAATGTGAATTTCTCGAAGGGACAGACCCTTCTTTTTAAAGTTTTTTTTATTTACAACATTTTTGGGGAGTATAGTGTTTTATAATGTTGTGTGAGTTTCGGGTGTACAGCAAAGAGAATCAGTTTATATATACATATATCCACTCTTACTCTTTTCCCATGTAGGTCGTTATAGAGTATTAACTAGATGATAATAATGATAATAAAAAGTTTCAAATGTGACCGTGGACTTGGCAGATGGGGCCGACAGCTCCGAGGCTTTCTGGAGATTGCCGTTCTTTGAATGAGTGGTTGGAAGAAGGAATGAGACGAAGCAGATAACTAACTGTATTTTTGTTCCAAGCAGTGTTGGAAGGGATAAGAGGCTCAGGAAATTTACAAGAGTAGATAATGCAAAAATTACATATTTAACTTCTTTTATCTGGGGTTAAAAATCTTTTTTGGAAACGATATATCTTCCTTCCTAATTACTGTATATTTAATTTTGGTTTGGACACCAAAATTAAATATTTGAATTTCATTGTCTTAACGAATTTCCTCTGTTGTGAAGGGGAGGCTACACCAGAAACTTACTAGCATTACTTTGTATATACCAGCTTTCTTCTGGGATTTAAACGTCAGAGTAGGCCAGCCAGCCTTGACTCACAGGTATTTCTGCACGCACATTTGTCACATCCTTTGGCCTCTTGACTTTGCTGGACTCAATCAGCCATTTAATCTCCCATGATTTAATTGAGGTTGCCTGGAAAGTATCTGGAAATAAAACATAAGAAATGTTCCTGTGAGCCTTTTCAGCAGTTAGCTGCATTTGTTTTTGTCCCCCCACCCCCACCCCCTTGTTTTCAGCCTCCTTTTAAATGGCATTTTTTGCCAATGGAAATTTCTCTAGGAGCTATTATGCAATCATAGCAGCTGTTTATAACCTGGTTTGGAAAATTAATGAACTTGCATGATCTTGTGGTCAGTTAAGAATGCCTTAAGCAACTCACAGAGTAAAGGATTTCTGCCATTGCTACGGACCTTAAATCTTTAATCAACTTCTTCTTTTTTTTTTTTTTTTAATTGCCTTCGTTTCCCTAATAAAGCACAAATTTCAAGTACAGATAGTGCTCGGTAAAGAATATGGATTTCTATTTAGAAGAATGATAATGTTTTCTTTTTTAACCTCCTGGCAAAAAAACATCTCCTGACTTCTTTTTCTATTTGAGAAGGCATAGAGGCGGTACGATGTACTTTTCAAAGAGTGTTTGGAAAAAAGGCTAAAAGATAGTGTTTTAGTTCCAAGGTCAAGGAAGGTCAATCCTCTCCTAGTGTAATGGAATTTTTTTTTCTTATGACCAAAATATTTTGCCAAATGGGGCCTTTTGAAATCATCTCCCTGGCTTGAGTTAGGGTAGAGGGTGAGTTGAGCCTGATTCAGCTCAGATTTCTTCATCCACTCATTGGGTCTAACTCATCGGCCAGAAATCTCATCATAACAGACGTGTTTCTCAGCCTGTAGGTTTCTGGTTGTGGAATTCTCGTTGTTCCAAACGCTGCTGTCTCCCCCTGGCAGAGATGAGTAGCAACACCTGGCTCTGAGTCTTGGCCCTAGGGGCTCTGGAGCAAGACCGGACCGTGCAGGGGGCTCTCAGGCTGGGTCCAGGCAGCCCCTCTTCCCTGGAGCAAACGCACGCACCTCCATCCCCGCCGGCCGCTCCCTCTCTGTATCCCTCCTGCGCATCCTCACCGAGAGGGTTTCACAGTATCTCTTCCCATCCCTCCTCCCCGCCCTCCTCCCGCCTCCTCCTCCTCCTCCTCCTCCTCCTCCTCCTCCAGGTAAGCTCGGGGGCCAGGACTCCTTCGAGAGCATAGAGAGCTACGACAGCTGTGACCGCCTCACCCAGTCCTGGAGCAGCCAGTCGTCTTNCTCCCCGCCCTCCTCCCGCCTCCTCCTCCTCCTCCTCCTCCTCCTCCTCCTCCAGGTAAGCTCGGGGGCCAGGACTCCTTCGAGAGCATAGAGAGCTACGACAGCTGTGACCGCCTCACCCAGTCCTGGAGCAGCCAGTCGTCTTTCAACAGCCTGCAGCGTGTCCCCTCCTACGACAGCTTCGACTCTGAGGACTATCCAGCTGCCTTGCCCAACCACAAGCCCAAGGGCACCTTCAAGGACTATGTGCGTGACCGCGCTGACCTCAATAAGGACAAGCCCGTCATTCCTGCTGCGGCCCTGGCTGGCTACACAGGTAGGATGCCTGGCCTCCTCCCGCCTTCTGGGGTGGGCTCCCTGGACACTTCTGTGCTGTCCCCAGCCCCTAAGGTTACCCCCTTTCTAGGGGACAAGTAGACTCTGAGAGGTTGGGTCAGCTTCTCAGGCCACTCTGCAGATAGCAATTGGGTTTTGGAAGCAAATCGTATTATTCTGTTTCAAGGGGTTCTTTCCAAGAGTGAAAGGAAAACTGATATTTTGAATCTGTAACTAGGGGAAGGGAATTCTGTTGATCCGGTACTTCTGGAAATTCTGCCTTCTCGGCCTAACATCAAGGGGCTGCTTCTTACCTGCTCTTGGAGGGCTCTTTGAACACAGAGCCAGCAGCAGTGTTGCTGAAAGCCATCACTGAATGGGTCTACTCCCTGGACTCATCGGCAGTAGAATCTTCATTATCAGGCAGGAATGGAAATGGGAAAAGTGCCCTCAGTCACCCTACACTCAGGCTAGATCCTGGCCTCTAGAAGAAACCTTTCTTCTCACTGAGCTTTATTATTGCCTTTTTCCCCCGAGGAGTGAAGGTTGTAGTCAAGTTGAACAAAAGAAAGATCATAGAGAAAGGAAGGTATTTGTTGAGAGCTTGGGCTTTGATTGAGAATCTGGTCCAAGAATCTGAATTCATTGTCCAAGCGAGGTGGGGCACAGAGGCTGTGTAATCTTGGGAAGATTTGAAGAGTGTATCTGAGATCTACCCAAGGAGTAGGAATATATTAATGATCCGATCTTCTCTGTAAGATTGTGCCTGCTCAATCTCTTCAGTCCAGCACTCTGCAACCCATGGACTGTAGCCTACCTGGCTCCTCTGTCCATGGGATTTTCCAGGCAAGAATACTGGAGTGGGTTGCTATGGCCTCCTTCAGGGGAACTTCCTGACCCAGGGATCAAACCCACGTCTCCTGCAGCTCCTGCATTGCAGGCAGATTCTTTACTGCAGAGCCACCAGGGAAGCCTGTAAGATCGTAGTGTTTTCTAAAATTCAGAAATTGTGTCGTGAATGGAGCTTGTTTTAAGCTTCAAATGCGCAGCGGTGGTCTTGGCCTCTTGGAATTTATCCACCCTGGGCGGGTCACCATGTGAAGACCCATTTGTGTGGATGAAGACAGACACCTCCATCTGCATTTCTAGAGAGGTGTCTATCTGATCTTAAGACTGAACTCTATCCCTGTTTTTGTGTGAGGGAAAACTCAAGGAAACTCAGCTGACCTTTGAGAACAACTCACATGCTTGGAAAAGTTCCTCCTCCTTCATGGATCAGGGTTGTGTCCCTTACGTTGCATCCCTCCAGCTCCTTGTGCAGTTCAGTGCATGCATAGGTGCTCAGGAGTCACGTTTGGATTTTGAAGTAGTGACCAGGACTGTATACAGAGTCGTGGGCCAGAAGGAGCTTAATAGTCACCTACTGTTTTCTTTCTACAATATTCCCCAAGTGCTTGCTTGAGCATCACGAGTACTGGGAAATCGCTGTTCTGCAAGGGGGTCAGTCCCTTCCCTCTGGGCAGCAGACAGTAGAAAGTTTGTGCTTTTCTATTAATGACATTTGGAATAAAGAAAGTATGTAAAGTGTCTTTCAGGATGTATGAGAGCGCTGTGTGTATTCAGTCGTGTCCGACTCTGCGACCCCATGGACTTGTAGCCTGCCAAGCGCCTCTGCCCATTGAATTTTCCAGCCAAGAATACTGGAGTGGGCCATCATTTCCTTCTCCAGGGGATCTTCCCGACCCAGGGATTGAACCTGCATCTTTTGCATCTCCTGCATTGGCAGGCGGGTTCTTTACCCCTGCAACACGTGGAAAACCCCTTATAGTAACACTTAGGTATTTTGAGAACTGGACTCCAGTTGGGTACACTGATGGAGGAGGAGAAAAAGATTGCGTAGTTAGGAGGAGGAGAGGCAGAGGTGGCTGTGAAGTGAATTTGGGCTGTGGAGGTGGCAGGCATCTCTGAATGGCTGTGTTTGCCTCTTTTCTTGTGATGCAAGTGCTGTCATTTGCCCAAGTGTAAAGGCTACCACCTCTCCTCCCCCTGCCACCCTGACTTCCAGGACCAAATCCTCAATGTAGCTTCTCCTTATTAAAGGTCTTGCCTTATTCCCTCTTGCCATAATCCCTCTGACCATGACCACTGTCAGCAGGCATGATCATAATTCTTCTCCTTTAACAGTTTTCATCATTTTCTTTTTGTTTGGTGTGCAGTTCTGAAAATTTTGCTAGTTAAGGTGGTTTTGTGGATAATCACATTAAGTATACTGACTTTTAAGTTCTAAAGTTTGGGTTATGGCCAGAGAAAGCCTTATGATTTAGGTCAACCTGCATGGGGTAAGATTCTGGTAAGGAAATGTGGCTACTCTACAAAAAGCTTAGAAGTTTCTAGAAATGGTGAAAGCCTGATCTCTACCTCAAATAGAAACTCTTCTGAAAAGGGCACGTGTATAAGTTATTGGAGTCTCTGATGGGAGAAGCCTGCAGAGCTCATACTCTACAAGAGTGATTTGAAGAGTTTCAGCTAAGATGATCTTGACAAGAATCATCTGAGAGTTGGAAATCTCTCCAAGTGTCATAGTTTCAAGGAGAGAAGGAAAAGGATGAAGTGGAATGTTAAGACCTAGGAATGTTAAGACCTAGGAGTACGAATTTGGACATGAAGACAGCCATTAGGAGAGCCGACTCCAAAATACCACCTGTGAGCCTTCTCACAGGTGGGCATTTCTCATCCAAAGCCAAACAGATCAGAACATCTAAAACTCTTTTCAGGACAAATGTCCTGGAAGTCTGAGTTACGTTTGATGTCATCCCTTATTTGGGCTTCCCAGTGGTGGCTCAGTGGTAAAGAATTTACCTGCCAATGAGGAGATGTGGGTTCGATCCCTGGGTCAGGAAGATCCCCTGGAGAAGGAAATGGCAACCCACTCCAGTATTTTTGCCTGGAGAATCCCATGGACAGAGGAGCCTGGAGGGCTACAGTGCCTGGGGTTGCGGAGGCGTTGGAAATGACTGAGCACGCATACACTTCTTTGGGTGGATTGTTTTAATGATTGCTTCTTTCTCCGTCATTCCTTCCATCCTTTTTTTCCTCGCTCTTGTTTCCTCTCTCTTTCTCTGTCTCTGTCTCTAAGGGAGTAGAATATTCATTGAGTGGTACAAAGGAGAAGATGATTATCAGTTAATGATCTCAAAAACTCCAGTGGTCATTTGAACTAAAATACAATTTTTAAAGTATCTTACCGTTCAGCTTCTTCTTCTTTGTAACTGGGGATTTTGCTTTTCAAGCCATCTCAGATAGAGGTGCAAACAATAGCCCAGAAAACAGAAGTCCTCCATGCTCCCCCCAGCCCTCACACACTGTGTGATTTTAGGCAAATTTACCTTGTGCCCTGTTCTACTTTTAGCGAGGTGGAAGTATCCCTCCCTCTCTTGGTAGGAGATCTGTGAGCATGTAATTGAACTAACTCAGTTAATGAGACAGATGAGTGCCAGACAAGTTGCTAGACGCAGGAGAGAAAGCTCAGTCGTAACAAATCAATTATTTCAGCAGATGTTTCTGAGCACATGTTGAGTACAGATAAGTGCTTGTAGGCCTGGAAGGTTCACTATCTTGACGAATTCAAGATAGTGTCATTGTCCTTAGACTTGAACTGGATTTTCTTACTGCTGTGGTTTGATGAAAGTCAGGATTTATTTGGCATATGGTGTTAGTCGCTCAGTCATGTCTGACTCCCTGCTACCCCATGGTTGGTGAATGGGGAGTGGTCCAAATTTGGGTGGCTTTCTTCCCCAACCCCCCAGCCCCTCCCACCTCCGCCTGCCCCCCTGCCCCGCCCTGGCCCTGTGTTCACTGTCTGGTAAATATCTCTTGTCCACAGTGAAAACTGTATCTTGCCCCTCATTGTGACCCCTTATCATCTCAGATACATCCTAGGGAATGGGCCAGGGAACAGAACATACTTCCCTAGGCCCCTCCACCACCTGGGAAGTGTGCAGCGACTGGAGTTCTTATAAATGAGTCTCTGAGTATGCAGACATGCCAAGATGACCTGAAGTTCGGAAAAGTACTTTGGAGAGTGGAAATCATTGTATAAGTGTTGGCAAAACTCTTTATTGCTCATAAACATCACACCTATTTTCCATCTCAATTTATATGCCCTTTTTTTTTTTTTTTAATCTGTTTCCTTTAAATTTGCTTACCTCCAGGGTATGTGTGGCCACACAGTAGGAGCACGTGTACACCTTTTATGTCACCTGAACTAAAGGATGTCTGTATAGATTCCCTGAACTGGGACGTGAATCCATTTTCCTGTCTCCGGGAGCCCAGTTCTCTGTCCATTACACCCTCAAAGGAATACATTTGACTTCTGATGCCATCTTGGTCGCCGCACTGTAAATGTGGAAATCAGTTAGAAACNGAGCACGTGTACACCTTTTATGTCACCTGAACTAAAGGATGTCTGTATAGATTCCCTGAACTGGGACGTGAATCCATTTTCCTGTCTCCGGGAGCCCAGTTCTCTGTCCATTACACCCTCAAAGGAATACATTTGACTTCTGATGCCATCTTGGTCGCCGCACTGTAAATGTGGAAATCAGTTAGAAACCGCATTTTCACATTCTCTTGCACAGTTGCATTCTTCCTCCCAAGATAAGAAAATTGCATCAACCTTCATTGGGCTCCCATGGCAACTTGTTAAATTAGGTCAAGATGTGGGGGCAGATAACATGGCTTGAAAGCCTGCCTGTTAGCTGAGTTGAGAATACATCAAATGCAACACTGGCTTCCGCCAGAATGCACCTTCTTACCTTGGTGGGACTGCTTATGACTATCAAACTGATTCAATCAGAAAGCTCCATTTTCTTTTGTTTGAAGATACGTTATGAACCCCATCTGATTACAAAACCATCTGAGAGAAGTGGCCCAGTGTTTTCTGTGTATTTGATGGACCTAAACAAAATGCTCTCTAGATCCTTGACAAACAGAGGCATCCCTGGTTCCCCCCTCCCCCCGCCCGCCCCATTTCAGTAGGTGTAGAATGATATGCTGGATTTTCAAAGAGTGTTGATCCTTTCCCTTCTCTGTCCCTTTAGGCTCCTTTTATCAATGACGAAACTGAGACACAAAAAAATGACTTATTCCAAGCCTTCTGCAGGAAGGTGGCTCTTGAACTGAGCCTTAAGTGCTGGATGTCTCACCTGAGTATGAAATCTTTCTCTCTTAAAGAATGAGAGCACTCATTGGTTATCTCAGTTACTCGCATTAGAGTAGATTCAGGGCCTTGTGTCTTGCTTGCAGGGGGAGGGGGCATGGCAGGCAGGAGTGGGTGGAGCTATGGTCTCTGAACCACCTTCATAGAACTTCACTCCAGATTGCCAGACTTTAGTTGATGCAGATAAGGAATTCTCTCCTGTCACTCCTGCAGTTGGTGTGGAGCAGTCCTGCTGGTAATAGTTGTGTTGTCAGTGTGTAGGTGTGGCCCCAGCTTTGTGTTGCAATTGTTGTATGAAGTGCTCAGGGTCTCTTCTTTATCATGGAGCCTGGGAAAAGGCTAAGCTCCAAGCGATCCATTACCTGTAATGAAATTATGATTTACTATGCTGTGTAGACTTATGAATAGCTGATCCTTCAGCCTCTGAAAGACTGCATTTGAGATCATCAGGAATTCAACTTGCAAGTATTTTTGAGTGAAACATTGCACAAAGGGGTACCAGCCTTGTAGAAACGGAAGCCCTAGACAATCCCCCATTGCTTTTCAGTTCAGTCAGTTCAGTTGCTCAGTTGTGTCCGAGTCTTTGCGACCCCATGAATCGCAGCACGCCAGGCCTCCCTGTCCATCACCAACTCCCATAGTTTACCCAAACTCATATCCATTGAGTTGGTGATGCCATCCAGCCATCTTATCCTCTGTCATCCCCTTCTCCTCCTGCCTCCAATCCCTCCCAGCATCAGGGTCTTTTCCAGTGAGTCAGCTCTTCGCATGAGGTGGCCAAGTATTGGAGTTTCAGCTTCAGCATCAGTCCTTCCAATGAACACCCAGGACTAATCTTTAAAATGGGCTAGTTGGATCTCCTTGCAGTCCAAGGGACTCTCAAGACTCTTCTCTAACACCACAGTTCAAAAGCATAAATTCTTTGGCACTCAGCTTTCTTTGCAGCCCAACTCTCACATCCATACATGACCACTGGAAAAACCATAGCCTTGACTAGACGGACCTTTGTTGGCAAGGTAATGTCTCTGCTTTTGAATATGCTGTCTAGGTTGGTCATAACTTTCCTTCTAGGGAGTAAGCACCTTTTAATTTCATGGCTGCAGTCACCATCTGCAGTGATTTTGGAGCCCCCCAAAATAAAGTCTAACACTGTCTGCACTGTTTTCCCCATCTATTTCCCATACAGTGATGGGACCAGATGCCATGATCTTTGTTTTCTGAATGTTGAGCTTTAAGGCAACTTTTTCACTCTCCTTCACTTTCATCAAGAGGCTTTTTAGTTCCTCTTCACTTTCTGCCATAAGGGTGGTGTCATTTGCATATTTGAGGTTATTGATGTTTCTCCCGGCAATCTTGATTCCAGCTTGTGTTTCTTCCATTCCAGCGTTTCTCATAATGTGCTCTGCATATAAGTTAAATAAGAAGGGTGACAATATACAGCCTTGATATACTCCTTTTCCTATTTGGAACCAGTCTGTTGTTCCATGTCCATTTCTAACTATTGCTTCCTGACCTGCATATAGGTTTCTCAAGAGGCAGGTCAGGTGGTCTGCTATTCCCATCTCTTTCAGAATTTTCCTCAGTTTATTGTGATCCACACAGTCAAAGGCTTTGACATAGTCAAGAAAGCAGAAATAGATGCTTTAGCATCCGTTGCTTTTGCCCGAGATAAACTTTCTTCTCATTTTGTAGATAAATTAGAGCCCGTCTACCCTCACACAATAACAGAGTCCAAGGGCCACACCCAAAACCTGGGTGTTCTGACTGGTCATTGAGTTGTAGGGTTCAGAAACATAAAGGTACTGCTAAGAGATGTTCTTGAAAATAAACAACGTTCCTGCAAAAGGAAGGGCTTCCAGGCCCTTCAGTTCAGAATGAAACGTGAGCTTGGGCGGCATCACCTGAAATCACGGTTTTCTGAAGGAAAGCTGGATTGCAAAATCATCTCAGTGTCCTCAGGTACAACCCCCCCAGCAAAAGCTTCTCATGTGAGCCTCAGTCACTGATGAGGAAAGGAGAGGGGGTCCCCAGAGCAGAAGAAGACTGTGGTGTGAATTGGTGCAGGAGGTTGTAATTCTAGCCTACACGCCCATGGAGATGTTATTAGGAACAACTTGGAGCTTTATAATTGGGGGTGGAGGGAGTGTTCCCTAAGCCAGGTTCTGGATTACAGTCTCTCCATGTCAATACTGTGGCTGTAAGGTTGTGAGTTGACTACAGTCTTTCCTGACGTAAGCGTACAACCCTGGTGCTCTTTCTGTGCAGTCCTGCCGTTTTCAAGAGTCCTGAGGTTTGCAGCCCAGACAAAGCTGGAGTTGGCCTCAGGCTTACAGGGAGCGTCACTGTCTCAGGGCAGAGCATCCGTGGGTAGCGTCTGGATGGCTGGGAGGAGAAGAGTTTGGCAATGAGAGAGGCAGAAACAGCATCTGCCCTTTCCTCCTCAGAGGCCCCTGTGAGTGACGGGTTGTAAGAAGCCAGACAAACCCCCTCAGCCTACGTGGAGCCTAGCTACCAGCCAGCCTCTCAGAAGCTGGGGAATTCTGATCTTCTGCACTGTGTTTGGCGGTGGGTCCTCAGGGCGCACGTGGATTGTGAGTGGGATCTGAGTGGAGCAGTGAGTTGACATGCTGCTTAGTTATGAGACTGCTGGGGAAGTACGGGAGCTCGGGGTGGGGGTCCCCAGCAGCTCCGAGCTGGAGGGATCAGAAGCCCCTTAGTGTTGTTGCCTGCGTGGAGGTTCCACTGCCTCTGACTCCTGACTGGTTTGCATGGGGACAGTTGGTCTTAGACATCTGCCACCCGTGGAGAAAATCACATGGTGGGAGTACTCGGCCTCGTTGTTCTTTTTTTCCTTCTAAACGGCTTTGAAGGTGTGGACAGGGAGCTTCCCTGTTTTTGTCAGTCGTCTTTGAAGACCGCAGCTGGCTGAGCTACCCTGGGGACTGGACGCCGCTTCAGTAGCTCCAGGAAGCTGCCTTTAGGGCAGAGAGACCCCTTTATGCTGTACAAAACAGATGGCAGATCCTGGTGTTTAAACCACCTGAAGCCTGTGGGTGCCTGGATTTGGAGTCAGGAAACTCACAAGGGGACCCATCTTTTTAGGGGACACAGTACCCCCTTTCCCCTGCCAACCACCTGCTTTCGAGGCGTCTCTGGTTCTCCCATTTTCTGGGTGGCTGTTTCTTTAACAAACTCTTAACTCCATGTGGTGGAACTGGGTGGTGACCCTGCTGGAATGCCGCTCTGTCTCCTCTTGGAAGTGCCACCTTTGTGTCTTTGAAGCCGATGTTTCCCCTGAGCAGGATCCAGCCCGTGTGTTGCTGAGGCAACCATGCAGGTCCTGTTGGTATGAGCAGCTGGCCTGGAAAATCCCATGGCCTCAGCTGCCAAGGGCTCTTCCAGTTGGTCCCTTGATTGCGCCCATTGGCACCTCCTGGTTTCCTGGTTGCCATCCCAGCTTGGGTGCTGTCAGACCAGTGAGTGGGTCCTCAGCATGGAGACTCCTTCCATTCAACAGACGCATGGAGACTCCTTCCATTCAACAGACGCTACAGTCCACCCTTGAACACATGGGGTGAGGGGCACCGAACCCTGTACAGTCAGAAATCTGAGTAGCTACTAGCCTACTGTTGACCTGCTAGCGTAAACAATCCACTTACACATATTCTGTGTTTTATGTACATCTACATGTATTTTATGCCTTCCTGACCTCCCCTTTTTTTTTCTCTTAATGTTTTCATATTTCTAGGCTACGCAGTTTCTTTGATTTTTTTTCTTTTTTCAAATTGCTGCCAATCTATAAAAAGGATTTTTTAATATGTTTATATTAAAAAGAAATCCATGTATAAGTGGATCTGTGAAGCTCAAACCTGTGTTGTTCCAGGGTCTCTGTGTATCCCTCCCTGTGCTCTTCCCCCTAACGCGACTTTCTTGTGATGCTTACAGAAGGGGTGATTATCATCACCCCACCTGCTACTCTTAGGCCTTCAACTTAAGCACATGAGAGTTGAGAGGCTGTTTGACCTTGGGCTACGTGGCAGAGGCTTCATTGTGTCAGGGTTGAGAGCGGGAGCTCTAGAGCCAGGCAGCCAAAGTGTGTCCTGGTTTTGCCACTGACCAGAGCTGCATGGCTGTGGGCAAGCTGACCTCACTGTGTTCTCATCTGCAAAACGGTCACAAGAGCAGTTTCTGTCTCCTTGGATTGTGGTGGGAATTGCATGAATAGCTTATGGAAGGCACTCAGCACAGTGCCAGGTCCATAGGAAACCCTCTTTAGGTGCTGTTACCACTGTTTCATATTATTCTCCAGACCTTTTGTTTTTCCAGTACAGTTCTACATTCCTTCTGGTCAGAGGGTGATGGGTTTACCTTAGAGAATTCCGGTCATTCCTGGCAGTGTCTTGGGGAGCACAGCTGATACTTAATTTCAGTTTAGGGCACTTCATAAAGTCTCCCTGGTGGCTCAGTGGTGAGAAATAACTTGCCAGCCAATACAGGAGACGCGGGTTCAATCCCTGGGTTGGGAAGATATCCTGGAGGAGGAAATGGCAACCCACTCCATTATTCTTGCCTGGAGAATTCCATGGACAGAGGAACCTGGCGGGCTACGGTCCATGGGGTCACAAAGAGGCAGACGCAACCGAGCATGCGTACACCACCTAAGTCACTTCAGCTTTTCAGCTCAACCCACGTGTGTGCTGAGCTCTCACTGTGAGCTAGATTCTTTCCTATGCGTTCATATCTTTTAAAACTGTCACCAACAACCACGTGAAGAAACATCTGCTATCCTCACTTTATGGAGGAGGAATTAAGGTTCCCAGGGAGGGACGAGGTCTAGCCCAGAGTCACACAGCAGATGACAAAGAAGAGGCCTTTCACAGTTTTGCACAACGTCAGACAATTGGGAGGAAAATATCCAACATTAATAGCATGTTAGTTTGGGTCTGCTGAGCAGCAGATGTCGAGACATGATTGGACTTGTAAGAAATGTCCAGGGGCGGTGGGGGGGGGCGCTGACCTCTGAAGTACAGAGTGTCAGAGAGCGAGAGAAGGTGGAGGGCTTTCAAAGAGAAGGCGGGGACCTTTCAGGCCCAGTGGCAGACAGGAAGGAAAGAGACTTGTGAGAAGAACCTCCAAGGGCACACCAGTTCCAAGGAGGGGGCTGCCCAGTGGGGGAGCTCCCTGCCTGGCAGGAGTGACCCCATGTGACCTCCATGCCCAGTCCCTGGCCGCAGCAGCCCTAGGAAGCATGTTCTTGGTGGGGACCTGGGGATGGAGTCACAGATGCTCCCTGTGGCCAGAGGGTGGAGCCTCATGTGGCCGTGGCCCCATCAGCCCTGACTGATGAGTGTGGTGTCCGGCGGGTCACACAGCAGGGCGCTGGACCACAATCCCGACGCTCCTGGTGGCCCGTGACTGGCTTCTGGATTCAGAAGCTATTGACATTGACTTACCCAACTGCATTGTTTGCTCTGTGACTCACCTCTCCTTGAGCGATAATGAGAGTGAAAGTTGTCCTAAGGTGGGTGAATGTGAAAGTTTGCACTCGGTGTGGAGGCTGGGACCTGCTCTGCCAGAGAGGTGCTCTCAAGGCTGGGCTCTGAGGGGGTGTTGACCTTCAGAGCCAAGATGGGTGCACTTTCTCGTGAGGGCCCCTCTGGGCTGGGTTCTCAGTCCTTTCTTCTTTAAAGGCGTGGGCAGTCCCTTTTCAGCCTATCCCATTACAGTGGAGCAGACGTGTGTTCTGCTGCTGCCTCCTTGCTGCTCTTAATATTCTCTTCTGTTATTCCACCCAGGCTGGCTACCATGCTTTACATCTGAGGGGTGCTCAGAAATTATTTACTGGGTAAAGGCTTGAAAAGTTGTGCGCGCCAATGATGGTTTAAGATATAGTTCACCACTCCAAGAATTTGAATACGTCATTTCTCTCAGCTTTGGTACAAGGGGGAAACTTTACTCCTAGGATAAAATAAAGCTCAGAGATTGCATGGAAAATCTACTAGGAAAGGTCCAGGCTTCAGAACTCTCAAGTCTTATTTTCTAGTCCTAATCAGTGAAGCCATCTTTCTTCTTATTGACCTAGATGCTTAAGAAGGCATTTTCTTTTTTTTTTTCTAATTGCCTGTAGGCATGGCTGGATGGCTTCATCAACTCGATGGACATGAGTTTGGGTGAACTCTGGGAGTTGGTGATGGACAGGGAGGCCTGGCGTGCTGCAATTCATGGGGTCACAAAGAGTCGGATACGACTGAGCAACTGAACTGAGGATATATATATATATTTTTTTCATCTTTTAAAAAAAGTTTTGTTTTTCTAATTTTTACATTGTTGGTTTCTGCCATATACCAGTACGAATCAGCCATGACTATACATGCATCCTTTGGATATTTGTATTAGCTATCTAAAGCACCTTTTATTTCTGAACACAATTTGCACTGTTACTGTTCTGTTGCCCAGTCATGTCTGACTCTTTGCAACCCCATGGACTGCAGCCCGCCACCTTCCCTGTCCTTCACCATTTCCTGGAGTTTGCTTAAGCTCTTGTCCATTGAGTTGGTGATGCCATCTAACCATCTCATCCTCTGTCACCCCCTTCTCCTCCTGCCCTCAGTCTTTCCCAGCATCGGGGTCTTTTCCAGAGAGTCTACTTTTCTCATCAGGTGGCCAAAGTATTAGAGCTTCAGCATCAGTTTGTACTCTATACCCTCAAATCCAGACCTCACTCATTTCTGGTGACTTCTTAAAACAATCAGTTACCTAGAAGACATTGGGAGGAAAAGCTCTGAAGAAAGCCACTTCCTGGCTTGCGCTTTGCCAGCTCGCTGTCCAGGAGTGTGTCTGAGTGGCAGGGTGAACGTGATTAGACAGAGTTCTTGAGTTTGGAGGGAAGGCGCCTGTCTTTGAGGACAGGCTGCCCCTTTAAGAGAGGAACCGTCTCTTCTCCCTGCAGCCTCCCCAACACGTGTGTACTTGAACACTTGCAGGTGTGAGGAGCACAAGAAAAAACAAGGGCCTTTCCTCCAGACACTCAAGTGTGTAACTGTCTTGTGCTCAGGCCCCAGGCAGACCCAAGTGAGTCTCAGTTAAGTCTGCCCCAAATAGGGCAGTCTGGCTGAGCTAAGGCCCTCCAACAAGGCTTCCTGCCAGGTCGGTCTTGGACATTGATCTCTGGACAAGACTTTCTGCTCTTCCTTCGATTAATACTGATGGGATCTGTCTCTTGGGCCAAACTACAGACATTTGTGGGGAATGCTGGACTCACTGTAGCTCAGCCCTATGTAATTATTAGGTGGAGTGGGCTTGCTGTGGAGTATAAATGATTAGGGAAAAAAAAAATGTACATTGGGGGAAAGAGGATCTAAGTCTGTCTGTGGCCAAGATTTCCCCAAACCAGAAATGTCGGCTATACTTTCACTTGCAAAGCAGTTTGCATCTGCTCTTTCTGTGCCTGCCTACTTTGAATTAGAGCAGGAACTTCAGAGTTATCCCTCACTTGAAAAAACCTTAACTATCTTTTCATCTACAGTGTTTAAAACATTTTACGTTTATATATGGTAATCATTTTGCTTTTGCTTCTAACTTTGTCCTCTTTCAAAGTTGCCGTATAAAAGGCCAATTGAATTCTTGGAAGAATAATTGAATTTTATTTAGTGCTTTTGCTATTTTGTTTTTCTATTCCATCTTGTTTTTCCTTGTTTTTCTTTTGAAAAGTCTGCTTTTAAAAATATTTTTTCTGTTGTCAAATTCTTCTGTTTAATTCTACTGTTATGTTTTATATTCCCAAACTGTTCTACACTGTGGTCAGCTCTTTATATATATATCTATAAAGCAGGAAGGAGCTGTGATAACTATTTGCATTTTAGAGATGGATAAACTAAAGCCCAGAGAGGTTAAATGAGCTGTATGAGATCACTCAATGAATCAGGGAAGAAGTGGAGTCAAGGCTCTAGACACTTGACTCCCTATTTTGGGCATTTCCCACCATCATGTATATATTTTCATTTTATAGGATACTATCTGCTGTCATCTCAGTATGCCCAATGTCCGACATATTTATTTATTTAAATTTTTTGAAACACTTCCTCCTTTCTTTTGGTCTACTGTTTCAGAGACATGGACTTGACATTAAAGGCTAGTTTTGTTTTCTTAATTGTTTCCATTGTTAGATACTGGCTATTCCAGCATCTGTAAATGAAAGGGCATGAACCTGTTGTTTTTCATGATATTCACGAGGGATGTTTTTCAAGCACCTGTTAGAATGCTGTTTGTGGTTGTGCGTTGAGTTATAGGAACTTAGATCCTGGATTGCTGCCCTCGAGTTACTAGCCATTGATAGAGAACAAGTATCTAGAACATAATGGTTTAGAGTGATTTGTTGAACCAAGGCATCTCAGCCAGTTACAGAATGGATTGTGTGTGGATTGTGGTGGAGAGGAGATGAGATTGGGTTGAGTTGGGAGAAAAGGAGGGACATAACTCAGAAGAAATGGGGAAAGGCTCTTACAGGTATAAAAACAAGCCAAAGTACCATGCAGTCTCCGCTCTTCCGTCTTTTGAAAATCTTCCTGGTGCCCTGGTACCGACTCCTTCATCCTTTAGCTGAGGACAGTGCAGCTTCCTGTTGAGTTTGGCCCAGAGGTCAAGATGCTGTCAGGGTGCTTTCTGTTCAGTTTCTCATTAAACGTCAGGTCACAAGAACTGAAAGGAAAAAGAGGGACTTTGGGATCATTTATGAATGATAATTTAGAATGGGGTTGACAAGAAGCAGGTGACGTTTAGACTCTGGGGTCGCCCACCCACCCCCAGAGGTGGGCGCTCCTGCACTTGCTGTTGTTCCCTCGTCCAGTTTGTCCAGCTCTCTGCGACCTCATGGTCTACTGCACGCCAGGCACCCTGTCCTTCACCATCTCCCGGAGTTTGCTCAGCCTCATGTCCACTGAGTCAGTGATGCCATCCTGCAGTAGTTTGTAAGAAAGATAGACTTGTGAACAGATGGGTCATTTCTGGATTCGAGTGTTCTGTTTTTGCCTCCATCGTTTGGCTGTGGGTAGAGACACCTGGGCGAGAGGGCGGGGCTGCTTGGTCCCGTTCCTCTGTTTTAGGACCACCTGTCAGATGTGTGCTGTTGGAGCCAAGTAAACCCTGCTGCAAGGGTGACCAACCATGAGAGTTTCATAGGTTAAAATAAATGCGGTGTCCTGCCCACACTGAGGTGTTTGATTTGACTTTGAGAGTCGAGCTACAGAGATTAGATTCTCAAAGTAGCAGATGAATCCCCAAAGGACCTGAGGTGTGGTCATTTTTATTTTGGGGCGCATGTTGATGAAATGTAGCCTGGGAGTCCCCCATATTGTTTGGCCCCAAATATAGTTTAATAGAGAGAAGCAGTTTGGGTCACCTTTTCAAAACCCTGATACCTTTCTGCACAGGAGGATTATTTGAGTAAGACAGTTCAGTAAATGTTTACAGAGCTCACCTGTCCAAGACCGGGTCCCAGGCCAGGCACTGACTATGCCTGTAAGGGTCAATCAGATGTAACCCAGGCTCCCAGGGAACTGACAGCTGGATCATTTAACAGCAAGCAGGTTTTTTGATAGCTGGTGTTTGTTGGTGAGGCACCATCCCAGGCTTTGGGTTGCAGCAGTAGAAACACACAGGCCCTGCCCCTGGAGCATGTGTTCTAGTGATGAGAGAGACGCAGGGAGAGCCAGTTCTCAGGGCTGGCCCTGCTGAGAGCAAAGCATGACGGGAGGCTGCCCGAGACGAGACGCCGGCTGCCCGGGGCCTGACTCTTCTGTGTTAGCCTCGCACTGGGCACAGGTGACGGAGCGAGAACGTGCAGCTGAACTAGAAAAGCTGAAGCCCCCCTCTGACCGCGGTTCATGAGCAGTGAGATCATTGCCATGGCTGGCAACCCCCACATCTAGAAAATGGGAAGAAAAGATACCCACACGTGGCCACATGGAGAGAGATTATGATCCGCAGCATCGGGAACACCTTGCTAACCTCCCGTCCTAGCCTGTGCCTTTCCTTTTACCTAAGTAGCTCACATCTTAGCCTCAGAATAACGGAGGGAAAAAAATAAGCAGGGCTTTTAAATAACTACCCCTCATCTAGATAGATGGGGACTTCCTTCTAGTCCCTAGACAGACAGAAGGGGTGTAATCAACTCAATGAGTAGAAATTCACTTGAAGTTTTGCCTTAAAAATAAAGAGAGAGAGAATATAGCCTTGGATTTGACATGCTTTAGGGGTCCCCCTGGAGGGAGGTATCCTCCTGCGACTTGCTTTGCTGTCCTGGGGTCCCTCCAGGTGCCCACCCGATGTTATCTGTCCGGAGGCCTTGTCACCATTTTCAGATTGGGGCTGTCAGTGTTGTACTGAGAATTTTCCTCTTCCTCAGAAGCCGAGAAGAACAAAGCAGTCAGAGGAAATTCCCCACTGCAGCCGTGGAGGGGGAGCGTCCCCCCCACCTCCCCGCCCCGCCTGTGAGAGAGACTTCCTTCAAACAGGGACCCTCTGTTGTTGTGGCTCAGAGCTTCGCCTTGAGAAGCATAGTTTCCCAGTGATGCCACTGGATTCCTGACGTGTGACACCCCGGGGCGGCCTGGTGAAGGCCGCCGTTGACTGCCCTGGGCCCCTGGACAGGGACAGCATTGTGAGTCACACTCGGTGTGTGAGCTCCCCTGCCCATGACTGGCACTATTATTAGTACCATTCTCCGCTCCTGGGACAAAGGTCACTGGGACCAGAGTCCGGTTGGGTGGGTGGCGGGGGCTGGGCCCAGGGCCGAGAGGAGGTGTGAGTGGAATGGAGGCGAGAGAAGGCTTTTCCAGATGAAGATGCATTGGAGGGAGGCGGGCAGGGACGGAGCCCTGGCCCTGCAGATTTGGGCAGACTGACCCCGAGCGAGCAGAAACAGCCCCTGCGAGAACTCGGGTTGAGCGGGCTGGCCTTAGCCAGCATGTGGGCAAGTCTGGGACTTGAGAACTTCCCTTGGGTCTGGACTTGGGTTCTATCAGCAGGTCAGAGTTGCCAGTGACCCCAGAGCCACCTTTGGGAGTGGGCCACCCTGAGAGGTCCTGATCTTCCCTCCCAGACCAAAGGGGAGGATGGATACATTGTCATGGAAACAGGCTCCAGCATGGGCCTCTCCACTGGTCCAGCCTGGGCACCAGCCACCCCGACGCCCACATTCCGGACTGTCTGGCTGGGAAAAGAAGCCCATGTCTGTCCTATCTCTGATGCCCACACAACCTAAAAGAGGGTTAGGGTGTCAGCAGAAATGTACAAGAGAGGAATTTCTGGGAAACATCATGGATCCCTTTTATTCAGGGTCACATTGTAGGCTTTCTGAAAGGCTAGCAGCAGCTTCCAGAATGCCCCGGGTGGGAGCGCTGTGCGTGCCGTTGGCAGGGCTAGGCTGGCAGGATCTCTCCTCAAGAATAAGGGAAGGAAACTCGTGCTGACATCACTGCTGCTATGACTTCGTTCTTGTGCAGCCTGCAGACACGTTCCTCCCTGCCTCCCCATCCTGCTCCCTGTCCTTTCTCTCGGCATCTGGTTTTCCTATTTATCCTCCCTCTTCCCTTCAGTAAATAGAAAAAAAAAGAGGCACCACACCTAGGACTTGGGCTCCCAGTTCCCGATTTTCAGTTTTGTGTTCCTTATGAACAAAAGACAACTCACATGGAGGGGGAAAAAACACCCATGTGCAAGGACTCACCCTGTCTCCGGCCACATCCACAGACCCCAGGGATCAGATGTCTGCAGACAGTGGGGTGCGGCTCTGAAGTGGCAGCAGGAGCTGCGGGAATAGGTCTGTCTGACCTCCCTCCCTCGTGAGTTGGTCCCTGTGATGCTAATCCAAGCCCCGTCCCCACGCTATGGCTGCGCATCTGAAGGGTGGGGGCCTGAGGTGGCTCTTGGATCCCCCTCCCTGGGGAATCTGGATGTGCTTGCTTCTCCCTGCCATTGACCACAACTTCCCAGGGAAAAGAATCCCCATAATTCTTCCTCTTTGCTCAGCCTGGTATGATTAGACCCCTTATCCCTAAAGGGACTTTAAGACAAGTGGAATGAAAGAGGGGCATACCCCGTGGCTCAGCGGTGAAAAATCTGCCTGCCAATGCAGGAGATGCAGAAGACTCAGGTTCGATCCCTGGGCCAGAAAGATCCCCGGAGAAGGAAATGGCAACCCACTCCAGTATTCTTGCCTGAAGAATCCCATGGACAGGGGAGCCTAGCAGGCTTCATAGGATCACAAAGAATTGGCAATGACTGAGCGTGCACACGCACACACACACACACACACACACACACACACAGAGTATGAAAGATGTTTGAAGACAGCTAATGGGGGTGAGAAGTAATGAAATTACATGGCCTAATGGTGACCATGAGGGGTGCAGATGGAGCTGGAAGTGTCACCTGTGTAGAGGACACCAAGGTCCCCAGTGGTCAGACTGACTAGGGGACCACTGGCCATCTGGTATCCTGGACTGCTTGCTGTGAGCCATGAGGAAGAGCTGTTTTTCAAATGCAAGGCCCTTTTACCCCAAGGACCATTGCAGCCAGCGGGCAGGTTAGATGCCAGCTCTGGGTTGGACTTGCCTGGGGGCAAGTTCATGGCTTGAGATGGAGATTTAGGGAGTCAGGCAGGCTGCCTGGGTTCTAGCCATACCACTTCTGACCTGCACAACCTTGGACAAGACACACAGTGGGTCAGTTTTCTCTGCTGTACAGTGGGAGGAACAAATGTGATAACAATAGTATCTACTCAGGGAGTTATTGTGAGGGATAAATATTGGGTTGGTCATAAAAGATCATTTGGATTTTTCCCTATGATGTTACAGAAAAACCCGAATGAACATTTTGGGGAACCCAATAAGATGCTCTAAAACATGACATATTACTATGGTACATAGTAGGTGCACAGTAAATCCCAGCTCCTGTTCCTGTTTTCCTTTACCAGGTGTCTGAAAGCAGACCTCTCTCCACCATGCCTATGGTCTATGGTCTTGACCCAAGAGAGGACCGTGAACTCCTGGCTTATTTTCGTAATTTGGGGATAGTTGGTTTTTCCTTTCATGTCTCATTTCAGTGGTTCAGTGGGTATCTACTCTACACTTCTTCAGGATACCTATTATGTCACAAGGGCTATTGTAACTAATTCTATAGCATTTCTTAATAGAAATTGGTTTTCTTCCTCCTGCCCATCCGGATGGCTTCTCAATGGATTCCTCATAGGAAGTCACGACAGGACATTCCTTCTGGCAGAGGGTGGTAGCTGGTGACTATTTGGCTGCCAAGGAAACTGCAAATGTGTCTGAGCTGTCTAGAAAATGTTTTTTTTTTTCCCCCCCACTGGGGTGGAAACAGAGAAGAGGGTAAGGCTTTACCAGCGTCATTCCTGGGACTGTTTCTTCAAATGTTAATGTACTTTGCAGGCATTGGCTGGATTATTTAATTCTAGAATATGTGTAAGGTATTTCTTGCAAGATGGTTTTAAACTACTCAGGGTTCATTCATAGAAGGGTGAGGTAGAGGTATTTCATTTTCCTTACTGAGCTTGGGCTGGGCTGAGGAGGGACCACTGGATGCTATTACTATAGCCAAGGCTTCCTTGGGGTGTCCCACCAGTGATGACGAGCACCAGCCGCTGTTTGCTCATAGGCGTCCATCAAGATTACCCTGGGGCCTGCAGTCAAGGTCTGGGGATTGGCCCGCTGTGTTCTAACTGTGCCTAAACCAACGTGACGTCATTTTTCCCAAGCACCTTACTCTGCACCGATAGAATGGGGGCAGTCAGCCCAGTCTGCTGTGCCTATAAGGAGACTGGGGAGTGGGTTTTAGGAATAAGCAAGATGGTGAACGTGAAAATGTCTTGTACGTGTGTCCAAGGCATGACAAGAGATTGCCCTCCTAGATCATGAAGGGCATTTCTTTATTAGATCGAGAGGCAAGGCAAGCTTGTTTCCTACTGCATCTCAGACACATTTGGAACTCAGGTTAAGGATTGCTGCTGCTGCTAAGTCACTTCAGTCGTGTCCGACTCTGTGTGACCCCATAGACGGCAGCCCACCAGGCTCCTCAATCCCTGGGATTCTCCAGGCAAGAATAATGGAGAGGGTTGCCATTTCCTTCTCCAATACATGAAAGAGAAAAGTGAAAGTGAAGTCGCTCAGTCTGTCCGACTATTAGCGATCCCATGGACTGCAACCCACCAGGCTCCTCCGTCCATTGGATTTTCCAGGCAAGAGTACTGGGGTGGGGTGCCACTGCCTTCCCCCCAGGTTAAGGATTACAGCCTAACAAACTCAAGTTTTCTTACTTGAGTCAGAGCATGCCAGGCTTTCTTTGTCTACACGGACTGGCTGTCTCCAGCTGCACTGTGTCCAGATCTCTTCTGAGATGCTATTAACAAGGCCTACATGTCTACACAGCGTAGATGTGTAACAAGCAGTGTGGACTGTGTTGAGCCCATATCTGTCTCTGTAGCTACACCCATAAATCAGATAGGAATCTCTGGCATCATTGTCATTTCTGAATAGAAAACTGTCCTAGAAGGAAATCTATGTAGCACAGACTCTTTTAGTATAAGATAAACTAACAATCAGAGTATGTCATGCCTTCCAGAACTAAGACTTTGACAGTGTTAATGACTAAGATAAGAAGTGTGTGTGTGTGTGTGTGTGTGTGTGTATGAATTAGAGTTTGCTTTACCGTGGTGAATTTCTGAGACAGTGCTAACCTGACCTTTGAGGATTTCATAGCTGGCAAGTTAATTTCCTCCCTTTCTTAGTTTGGATGCTTGCCTGTAGGCATCTTGGGGGACTGGATTGTGGTAGAGAGGAATATTATGACCAAGAGAACATCTAACTTCTCTTCCTTTGTTAGATCGCCCTAAAGTAATGATTCTTCTCCCTCGAAAACCAGGGACCAAAGGGTCCTTACTGTAGACTCTGCTTATGGGCTTTTGACTTCTGCTTGGAGCTGACAAAGATACTCCTCGGTTCATACCTTGAGTATTTCATAAGGCAGAAATAATGACTTTGTTTTTGAAGGCCAAGCTGACCATGTCACCTTAGAGTATGTCAAAGGAGCAATCCAGGATTTTCTTTCTAGAATTTGCTTAGCCATAAAAGATGGACTGACTTTTAAATTGATCTAAATAAGGCAATTGATACTCCATCCTAAAGGCAGTTTTGGTGGGAATTCTTCACCATTTCGGTCTGTTCCACCAACTCCTGCAACTCTTGTGCTCTGGGTATTCCTTGTTTTCTCCTGGAGGCTGGGCTGGGAGGAAAGGGGCCGGGATTCGCTGCTGAATGTGTGGCGCATCTGGTGTAGTGATTCACCATGGCTTGTGTCTCCAGGCAGCGGACCGATCCAGCTCTGGCAGTTTCTTCTGGAATTACTCACGGATAAGTCCTGTCAGTCTTTCATCAGCTGGACAGGAGATGGCTGGGAATTCAAGCTTTCTGACCCAGATGAGGTAAGGAGGGAGTGACTTGAGAGTGTTGTGTCCCCGGATGGTGAGAGAGAGCTCTGGGGATGGGCTGTATGGGGCTTGATGGTGTTTTCTAGGGTTTGAATCCCAGCTCTGCCACCTGCTACTTGGGGGACCTCCTCTGAGCCTGAGTTGCATCATTTGGAAAACACGGAAAAGACCCACTACGTTGCCCGTTCGTTTTTCAGCTTAATGGATAGGATGTGCCTACAGTGCCTGTCACATATTAGGCCTTTTATAAACACAAGTTGGGCTTCCCTTTTGCTCAGTGGTAAAGAACCCATCTGCCAGTGCAGGATACTCGGGTTCAGTCCCTTGGTTGGGAAGATCCCCTGGAGAAGGAAAGGGCAGCCCATTCCTGTATTCTTGCCTAGAAAATGCTATGGACCAGAACCTGGTGGGCTGCAGTCCATGGGGTTGCAAAAAGAGTTGGAAACGACTTGGCAACTAAACAACAAAAACAGACGTTGCCTTCTCTGACTTTGTTCCCTTCTTGGCCTTGTGGCTCTGTGAATATGGAAGGCGTCTGACAATTTGAGAGGCCTTCAGTGTTTGGTGAGATTTGCTCATCATTTTGTTTTTTTCATCAACAAACAGTGAGGGGAGGAGGAATACACCGAGTCTGAGATGAACATATACACATTGCCTGTGGGCTTTCGTGATAGCTCAGTTGGTAAAGAGTCCACCTACAATGCAGGAGACCCCAGTTCAATCCCTGGATCGGGAAGATCCACTGGAGAAGGGATAGGCTACCCACTCCAGTATTCTTGGCCTTCCCTTGTGGCTCAGCTGGTAAAAAAAATCTGCCTGTAATGTAGGAGACCTTGGTTCGATCCCTGGGTTGCAAAGATCCCCTGGAGAAGGGAAAAGATACCCACTCCAGTATTCTGCCCTGGAGAATTCCATGGATGTGTATGGGATCGCAGAGAGTCGACAACCAGCAAGGACCTACTGTCTAGCACAGGGAAATCTAGTCAATATTCTATGATAATCTGAAAAGATCTGAAAATATATGTATGTAGAAGTGAATCACTTTGCCATACACTAGAAACTAACACAACATTGTAAATCAGTTATACATCAATAAGAAAACAAAAACAAAAAAACAAATCAGGTGGTTGCTCTGTGACACGCCCAAATTTGGAGGATGCAGAGCAATGAACAAGAGAGAGGCCCTCTGTTCCGGCTGAGGTGAGAAGCCCTGTGCCTCGAAAAAAAAAAAAGATGCTTCCTGTTGATGAAAGACAGGTGTGACTGTAACTCAGTCCTTCATTCCTCACATCAGATTTCATGCTTTCAAAGCAAAGGTGTTCTATTAATAATACAGGGTAAGAGGAGACTCTATAGTGTCTCATAAAAAAGATTCTTTTTTAAATATCAAATGCTTTAACTCCCATTCCATAGAAGTTCAGGGTCACTGCGTTTTCATCAGCTTAAAGAATCAACTTCACTGCCAACCTGGTCTAGCCCTCAAAACTTGGATTTCAGAAAAGTAACTTCTTTGTTGATGAATCTCTAGCCATCTTTTGAACATCATGGGTCATCACCAATGAGTTCAGGCACACTAACATGTATCTTGGGCTTATTCTGAAAGTGTTCACCCCTCTTCTTTTTTAAAAATTAAATTTCAGGTGGCCAGGAGATGGGGAAAAAGGAAAAACAAGCCTAAGATGAATTATGAGAAACTGAGCCGTGGCCTTCGCTACTATTATGACAAAAACATCATCCACAAGACAGCGGGTAAACGCTACGTGTACCGTTTTGTGTGTGACCTGCAAAGCCTGCTGGGGTACACGCCCGAGGAGCTCCATGCCATGCTGGATGTCAAGCCCGACGCCGACGAGTGATGGACGCTGAGGGGCCGGGGAAACCCTGCTGAGACATTTCAGAGAACAACCATGTCGGTCGGACTCTTAATTTTTTAATTGTTATTCTATTTTTAATTTTCCAGAACTCATTTTTTTTACATTCAGGGGTGGGAGCTAAGTGAGCTGCAGCTATAATCCATTGTGTGCCGTTGAAGGAGAGCCAGGACTGGTGGGGTGGGTGGGACAAGAAATTCTGGAGCGGATTTTCAGGAGACAAGGGCCTTCTTAGAAGCTTGAAGAATCTGGCTTAAGGGAGGAAGAGACTAACACGTCCAGTTATAAAAATTAAAAAAAAAATCATCCACAAAAAAAATGTCTTGAGTTATGGACCTATTAGCAAAGGAAATTGATGCACCAGGAGTCTTGAAACTAATGAAAGGCAGTTAATTTCCTTTTGTCTTTAGGTCTGGGAGGGCAAAAAAGAGGGAGGTAGGATAAAGCCTTTGGTTTGGGGGTGCACTAAAAAATCACAGACTATTGACCTTTTTGTTCTACTTTTGAAACAAAGATGGACTTCAGTGGGAAGGGGCTGAAACTGTTTTTGTGTTAAAATTTATTCTATTAAATTTTGTGCCAGTATTTTTTTTTTTCCTTAAAAATCGTCTTAAGCTCTAAGGTGGTCTCAGTATTGCGGTATCATGCAATTTTGTTTTTATTTGCCAACTGAGGATTCTGACACAGTGAAAGGAAACTGTTTATATAGACCCCACTGGAAAGACAAAGCGCCATCACTGAAATTTGGGGATCCCAAGTTCATGTGACTGATGTGCGAAGGAAAAAAAATGATGCTAATTTGGGTACAAGGGAACTGTGCATGTGAGTTTCTCCTTTAATTTTTAAAAATTATGATCACACCCCTCTACTTATTTGTCATGAGTGTATTCTCAGAGTTTGGACTTAACATTGAGCTAAGAAGCATTAAGTCTTTGAACTGAATGTATTTTGCAGCCCTGCTTTGAATAATAGTAAATGTAGGAGCACTGTAGAAGTCTTAGGAAAGAGGGAGTGAAGGGAGACGATTGACCTGGTTCTCTACTGGTTTTTTAGACTTGTAACATACATGACTCGGAATAAAATCTGTATGCACGGGCATTACCCCTCAGGTCTTAGGAAATAAGTCCTGAATGCATGTCCTTCCCAACTAACACTCTGTACTTTGTCCTTTGTGTCTTATTTTCCTAGCATCCCACATTTATCACTTTTCCCCACTCTGTTGTTCAGTAGGAGGAAATGTACAGCTTTCTGATGGGTGAGTGAAAGAGTAGCCGCAGACGTGTCATGAGTTGGAGAGTGTTTGATAAAGCCATTTAGATGTCCTGGGTTTTAGAAGCCATGGAAACTGAGGGAGCCTAGGAATAAAATGTGGCTCGGCTGTCTTTGGGAAAAGTGCAGGGCTTTCCTTTGAAGGGTTTAAGGCAGCTGTGTCGGGTGTCAGGTGAGACTGGGTGGGCAGGCAAAGGTGCACAGAGCAGAGGCTATAAGGGTCCCGTGCTTGGATCTGTTGTCCTGGCACAGGATAAGGGAAGGTTGCTAATTGCAAAGGAAGGAAGCTTGAAGGCATAGGAACTATGAGGAAAGGAGCTTGGGTGTAGCAATAAGGTGGTCCATGAGATTCAAATCTACTTTTACTTCTCCCAGAGTTGAACTACAAATATTATCAACCGAGGCCATTGTCAAGGGTCATCTGAAAATGGAGTTTGGGGAGAGGGGACCAACATCTGACTACTAAGGAAAAGTGCCTAATACAATTAGAATCCTCTCTTCCTCAGCTCAACAGGTGCCGGATTGAAAAGGAGGGTGACAGAGGGATGGCTTTCAGCGAGGGAGGGGAAGAAACCCTCAGGACGGGCTTCTCGGGGTTGGCCCTTGTTGGGCTCCAGCTGAGAAACTGGAAGTCTACTAACTACCTTCTAGCATAGCTTCAAGAAAGTGGATTGTTTTCTCCCAGGTCTTCTTGCAGACCCCGGATTATCAGGAACTTAACTCTGTGATTCACGCGCTTCCTCATACCGAGAAATCGGAGCGTCCGCTTGGAAAGCAGAGGCAGCATTTCGCCCAGCTGTGTATTGTGTTCTTCTTCCGGACGCAGGTGCCTTAATGAAGCTCTCGACATATTTTAGGAGCTGCTCAGGGAGTGTTAGGCGGAACTGTTTGGACTACATTGTTTTCTCTTAGATTATGTGATCTTTGTTGGGCACTGGCAAAGATGTGCGTGCGCGTGTGTGTCTCTTGTGTGTGTTTGCAGACGTGCAGAACTGCAGCTGAGAGAATGCTGGGGCTTTCTCATGATGTCTTTCCACATTTCAGTGATGGGTGAGAGTAGAACCAAGGCCAGACTTGGGTCCTTGCTTCTTTGCCACCAGGCATATCACTTCCTCAGCTCAACAGCCCTTTCCTTTTCAATCGATGCTGAGACGCCCTCCCTGTGTATGTCTGACTCCTGCCATAGTTCACGTAAACAAGTGCCTCCTCATGCTTTTCAGCCGCTTGTTTGCTAAGATGCACCCCCTCCCCCGCCCTGCTCTCTCTCTCCCAGTCCACTGTTTCCAGTATTTGTAGATAGCGTGTTAGTTCAAACAGCTTTGTCAATCTGGCCAGATGCTTTTTTTTTTTTCCTCTTTCTGTCCAGAGACCATCCCAGAAAGAGTGGTGGGTGGTTTATACACTGGAAATGGAGCAGAATTGTTGGATTTCTGCTTTAAAAAAATAAAAACACATGTAAACTTCAGAGGAAGGATGGGCAAATCTGGTTGAGTTGGGTGAAACTGTTTTCCTGGAGATGCATCTGTTAACCCATGTTGGTTTGGGCTGTAGGGTTCAGAGTCACTTTGGTTCCCTTTCGCTTTCAGGGAAGGGACTTCCCTACACAGAGCCCTGGTTTTTTGGCTATGGAGATTAGAGGTAACATTCAGAGATCAGATATGCTTTTCCTCACTTTGGGGCTGAACACTCTGGGTTTTAGAGCATTAACCTGCCTAATCTTCATGGTGAAAACGACACCTTCTCTATCCTAGTCATGCTGTGCATGCCGCTTTCTCTGTTGGGGTCTATATAAATGGGTTGAACTGTTAATCTACATTCCAAAGAAGTTTCGAGGAACCATAAATATATGTATACATATACATATATAAAATATATATATTAAAATGAAATTTATCTCTATCAGGAATACTGCCTCAGTTATTGAACTTTTTTTTAGAATACTTTTTTTTTAAGCTGAGAAGTATAGGGGTGAAAAAGATGTTATATTGTGTTTGACTATTTTCCAACTTGTATTTTCATATAATTTATATTTTTTAAGAGCTGAAAATTTAAAAGCAAGATGAAAAAAAAAAAAGGAAAAGCAGGTGCTTTTTAAAAAATCAGAACTGAGGTAGCTTAGAGATGTAGCGATGTAAGTGTCTATGTGTTTTTTTTTAATGCAAAAAAAATTTCTTATGGGGGAGTTTTTCGTTCGTTTATTTTAGTAGCTGATGCTGGCACATCATTTTGCTGNGAAAAAAAAAAAGGAAAAGCAGGTGCTTTTTAAAAAATCAGAACTGAGGTAGCTTAGAGATGTAGCGATGTAAGTGTCTATGTGTTTTTTTTTAATGCAAAAAAAATTTCTTATGGGGGAGTTTTTCGTTCGTTTATTTTAGTAGCTGATGCTGGCACATCATTTTGCTGGAGAATTTTTTATATACTGTAGCCTGATTTCATATTGTATTTTAAACTGTGTGAGATTAAAAGCAAAGAAATTCATTCATAACGATGTGGGTTTGGCTCCGTTCTTTCCTGTCTGGTTCATGTGTGAAAGGAGGACAAATTAGCCAACCAGAGACAAGCACAGGAAGGAATGCAGCTTCATCTGATCTCACTAGCTCTGCACCATTTCAGATAAAGATTTCCTAATAAAGTGAGGACTAACATAGGAATATGGGGAAGTGTCATCTGACATCCCGGTTACTGAAGATGGAGTCATCCTTTGTGGAATGTCCCCGCCTCATCATACCACATTTTGATCGTGTCTGAGGACTAAGAGGCACATGAAGAAACATTTTAATGACTCAACAGATAAACATTTGATTTCAGCTAGGTAAAGTTCCTGATACTGACACAGGACGTTGAACATCTTTGGTCCATGCTTGGGAACAGCACTCTTCCCCCTCCTTCTTACACTCATTTTGTCCTGTGCCGATTCAGACCCAGTGCATTCATCTTGGCCCCAACTCTTTTGGGGGGCCTGAAAATGGGGAATGGTAACATCCAGGCCCTCAGCAGCCATAAATACAACCGTATTTAGGAACACATGCTGCATGGTGGCTCTTCTCTTGTTAAAACTGCAGAAGGTGGATGTTTTTAATTAACACCAGCATTCACAACATGAATCCCAACTCACAGCTGGAAAGAGAATTTTTGCTGAATTGGTCACAAAGAGAGCTCTGTTTTTGGAAAATCGGTTTCTTCCAGCCTGGAGCTTGAGGTTTCCTGAGTGCACATTAAACACTGACTGTGTGGTCCAGTGGTCAGGGAGCCCAACTGGCCGAGAGGAGGCTTCCAGATCTACCTCCCAGGTAAGCCATCACCACTCACTGGGGGACCGTGGTGCGATGGCTGGAGGTCCTTATATTTTTTAGTCTTTCAGTTGCCACCTTGGGCAAAACCACAACTCTGGAGCCAACCTAAGGCCACATCTGGGCTCTTCTCCCCCTGAATCCACAGAATATAGAGACCAGGACTTCATCTCAATCAGGGATCTGGTCAGAGAGCTTTCCATCACTGTCAAGATGCTGTTATTCCTGCAGAGTATGTTATTTCATGCTGGCTAGGTTAAAAGATACCAGATACACTTGAATGAATCAGCTTAGACCTCTGTTGCCGTTTGGCTGGGGAATTCTCAGACACCTAGGCTTTGGTCATCTCGATGATCCTGCTGAGACCACCATATAGAAGCTGGGGGTGATGGCAGAGGGAGTATCTTCTAAAACTCCCGCCAGACTTGGGGGAACCGGGTCTGGATAGAACAGAAGGTGGTGCAGGGAAAAAAGGAATCATTTAAAAACAACTGGTATCTTCACTTCTGCCCTTCCCTCTATGGACCTAGGATATTTACTTCCCTGTCATGTTGAATTTAGAGTTGGCCATGTGATTAACTCTGCCCCATGAGTTGTTAGAAGAAATAATGCAGCGAAGACTTGAATTGTGTTTGCCTGATAGTGTGTTCTCTTGCACCTCTGCCCATGCAGTGAGAAGATTGTGCCTCAGTTTCCCCCCTGCTCCAGTGAGAATGAGAGGAGCACTGCCCATCCAACCCACCATCCTGAGTTTGGAACCAAACTCAGCCTGGTTCACCCTAGATAATTTCATCCCAAGCTGGCTGAGGGGCATATAGTGAGTTTAAATGATTCTTTTAAACTTCCCAGTGTTAGAGTGGGTATTATACAGCAAGAGCTGCCTGTAACAGTGTTAAACATGGCAGTCTCTGGGTTGCAATGGTTTTTCATTTCTTATTTTCCTTTCACATTCTTTACAAATGTTTTGTTTGCTTTTTTAATAAAGATAGTTTAAAAATAAACCATATATGAAAAAATTTTAAAAACAAAGCTGATGGTCAGACATCTACAGGTTTTAACAGGCTTTGGGCAGTTGTAGGATAGAGTAATTGCCCAAGGCTAGTCTAGCACTACACTGCTATGACCTTGGAGCAAGCTACAGCACCCATGCCAGAAATAAATGAATCCCTCGTGACCAAAAATTGAGCGAAAGAGCTTACCCATATAATGAAGTGTAACTATTTTAACCTAAAGAAGGAAGAGGATTATGAGTGAAATGAGCCAGGCAGTGGAGACTGGAGAGCACACACAGGTTGTGTGTGGGCTGGGTCTATAGCACAGAGACGCCCAGCGTGTCCTCGACAGTGTCAGGACTCGCCTCTGCAGCTCAGGTGTCTGGCAGTAAGACCATGGGCTTGTCTCGGAATCCTGCAGAGCAACCCCCCCCATGAACTGGCTGAGTGGAGGCTCCCCCTCCAAGATGCAAATGAATCTCCTGTCTTGTCTCCAGTGGCTCAGCCCCACATTACATTCCTGCCTCGTCCCTGTAGAATTTGAGTTTGCCAGCCCTGTGACCATCTCTCCACCTTCCATGCGTTCTTGGCGTGAAACAACGTTATTCTGGAAACCTACCATGGAAGAGAGCACGAGAGGTCATCGAGTTCATCAGAACCAGCTGCTTCTAAGCCCTTCTTGTTTCTGTGAAGCCGTGTTGCCACCCAGGAACTCTGAAAGGTCCCTTTTGATGCTGCTGCTGGTGGCTCACCCTCCCTGGGAACCACAGCCCTGGTTACTAAGAGAGATGCTTCATACACCCAAAGGGGACAAGGACAGTCTTCTTTCAGTAAGGAAGCTTTTCCAGTCCCACACCCTTGCCAAGCTCCGCTTCTCCCCAGCGTTTCTCTGGGCTGTGGTTTGTGGTGAAAATGCCAGTTGTACAGAAACCTTTCTGTAGCTCAGATGCAGGGCTTCTTGACCCTCCAAGGACTGGCCTGTGCCCTTTCTGGGTTTACTGCTCAGCATACCACAGATTGTCTTCTGGTCCTTGTGATTACTCCCAGTTAGGAGAATCCTCCCCAAAGAACAATGCGTAGCAGAAGAGAAAAGGTCTTTCTAAGGCCCCTCTTGCAAGGAGGCAGGGGTTTAAGAATATCTGATAAAAGCAGCTGTTGATTGACCAGTGAAAATGTTAAAAGGCTTGAAATTGAGGGGGAAATAAAACATCTATTGGGAATTGAGAACTCCAAATTAGTTGAGGACTGGGGCTGTGGCTCCCTGCCTCTTGGTCAGTGACATTTCCTGCTTTACTGAATGTCCCAGACCCTTTCTTTTTTTTTTCCCCTATTTTCCTGGGATATATTTCTATCCTGGGAAAGCCGATTTCATTTGCTTGCCGGGTGTACCTCAATGTGCTGACACCCAAGGTGATGACAGTGATGACCATCTGCCTGGAGCAGCCCTGGGGGCTCAGCAGTGGCCAGCTCTCAGCACCTGCTGGGCAATCCCCAAAGCCTAGTCCTGCATCTCATCTTTCCTGCCATCCGGGTTCTAGTGGGCTCTCAGCCATAGCATCTTTCAGAGCTCTGGTCCTGCCATGTGACAGCACGTGGAGAAGCGAGGTTGTCAGCAGCCACTTAGGGGACCTACAGCAGTCATTTGACAGCCACCTTCTCCCTGCCCATTCCACATGTCAGCCCAAGACACTGCCCTGGCAGGAGCAGGCTGTCTTTAACTTTCCTACAGGCAAATCCTGAAATTTAATCATGACGCTTATGCCCTTTCCTCCCAGCTCCAGTCCCCTTTCTCTACTCTGACTCTCATCCATTTTCCAAGTAACACATCCTAGTTTAAAGTTGGCCCCAGTTGACTCCCTGGTGGCTCAGACAGTAAAGAATCTCCTTGCAGTGCTGGAGACCCGGGTTCAGTCCTTGGGTTGGGAAGATCCCTTGGAGGAGAGCATGGCAACCCACTCCAACATTCTTACCTGGAGAATCCTCATGGACAGAGGAGCCTGGCAGGCTATGGTCCATGGGGTTCCAAAGAGTAGGACACGACTGAGTGACTAAGCACACACACACACACAGTTTCTCTTCTAATGGATTCCAACAGCCTGTTCAGTGCTGATGTTCAGGTTGGGTTCTGGGGTGGCAGAAGGCTTTTATCTCCTGGTTTTCAGAAACTGAAAACACGGGGTCTTGTAGATCACAGTTCATGGGGTTACAGGATGTTCTAGCTGGAAGGTGCCCCTGCACAGTGACACTACCATCCGAATTTATTCAGATAAAGGACGGTCACTGAATCACTGTTGTTCTCACTGTGCCCAGTATTAGGGAAGCCAGAAGGGAAATATAGATGCCGTTTCCCGTTTGCTCTGCTTTTAGTGAATGACAGGTTGCAGACAAGTAACTGGAAGAATTCCTATCCAGTGGACTGACGGGGTGCTTTGATAAGAGGAGAAACACTGAACCTAGAAGAATTTATATCCTAATGGGAAGTAACAGTTAGCAGGGTGGAGAGGGAAAGACATGCAGGTCTAGAAGTGAGAAAGTGTGTGGACCAATAGAGTCTGGAAGTTGTTCTGGGGCCCCAGAGCACAGGATGAGAAAAGTGGTGGCAGGTAGGGATGGGGAGACAGAGGAGGCGGCTCAGGGCCTTGTGGGCCAGGTGAGAGTAAGCTAGGGCCCCGAGGGTCTTCCCAAGGCCAAGTCACTTGACCCTATCTGTGCTCGGAAAGATTATTCGGGCTGTAGAGTAAGGGCATCAGAGGGGACGAGGGTGGGGTCAGAGAGACCAGCCAGAAAATAGTTTCATTTTTTGGGGAGAGAAGCCTTCCAGAGAGTCAGCCCTGAGTGGACCACCAAGGTGCTTAGGAGACGGCATTTCCAGGACGGGGTGGTTTGTTGGTGTGGATGGGCGGGGGAGCAGGGCCATTGTGCGAGCACTGGGGTTTGGGTGGTGCCCAAGGATGACTGTTACAGTCCTTGTGCTCAGTCAGCATGTCCCCAGGGCACGGATGTTAGGTCTGGAAAGAACGTTAGAGATAAAGTCCAGTTCCCGCATCGTGTAGTTGACTCGTGCGAGGTCACATAGCTAACTGGTGACAGAGGTGACAAGTTTCAGCTCTGCTGATTCTAAGGCCATACCTATGCATCCAAGGAAGGCCTGTCCCTCCAACACAGGTGAGAAATAGTCCATCTCTTCCCTCCCTCCCTAACTCCTTTCCTTCTCTCCTTCCTACCCTCCCTCCAGCTGAGATCAAGAGCTATTCAGCTTTCAGATGACTATGACAGGTCTCCCTGTGTGACTGACAGAGACTGTCTCCTCTCATCATGGCAGTCTCCATGGAGCCCAGGACATGGGCCTCCATCCCAGGCTGTAAGTGAAGAGAAAGAGGAGGTGTTACTTCCTCTGCTCCAGCAGTCCCTCTCTGGCCTCCCTCTTCTTCCCAAGCACTCACCTCCCGCCTCCACGCCCTCAGGTGCTGTCTCAGCCCCACTTGCTGAGCATCACTTAGCATTATTCTCAGGATCTTGTTTGGGGCAGAAGAAAGAGCTGGTATCTGTTGGATCAGCTCTGTGACAGCTTCCCTTCCCCAGCCAGCACTTCTTGCCATCTCTAAATCTTGGTCTCACACCTCTCCTCTGAGATTGACAGCCTCCTGCTTTTTTAAAAAAAATCTATTATCCCAGTTCTTTGTGACTCCCTCTTTTTCTCACCTGTTCCCTTTATTCTCCATCTGAATTTCCTCTCTCTGTCTCTCTTATCTTATATATCTAGAGGAGAAATGTCATAGGCTGGAGATGAAAGGCAGTGTGACATTTAAGAGTATGGACTCTGATGCCACTTTGGGGCTGTGTGACTTTGGGCAAGTTAATTAACCTCTCTGTGTCTCAATTTCTTCATCCATGAAACAAGGATGAATAACCTCTCTGTATCTGTTTTTTCATCCATGAACTAACCTCACAGGATTGATGTAGTGTTTGCTGTTTAATATATCTTGAAACTTGCCACATAGTAAGTGATATGTAAGGGTTTTTTGTTTGTTTAGTTGTTAAGTCGTGTCCAGCTTTTTTGTGACCCCATGGACTGTAGCCTGCCAGGCTCCTCTGTCTATGGAATTCTCCAGGCAAGAATACTGGCGTGGGTTGCCATCTCCTTCTCCAGGGATTGAACCCGAGTGTCCTGCTTGGCAGGCAGATTATTTACCGCTGAACCACGAGAGCTAGTAATAAATGAGAAGCTACAGCTCAAGAAAGCTTTTCTTTCCCTCCTGGGAGAACCATTTCCCCTCTGGATTCATGGGACAAGGAGAAGTCTTGGGCATTTAGGGTAAAGTCTCTGAAGGGTCTGTCTGCAGAGCCCGGAGTGTCTTCTCCGCCCTCCCAGGCCTCGGAAGGGAAGGTTCTGGTGCCAAGGCCCCCTGCCTGGCACAGCCAGCTCGCTGCCGCAGCTGCAGGTGGGCAGAGCACTGGCTCCGGGCTTGGAAAGGCGGACGTTGTTCCGGCCAGCTCCAGGACTCAGCGTTTTCCACTACTCCTCTCTCTGTTTGTTTTCCTCTCTGGGCTCCCCATGCTGAGTAGGGGCTCCTGAATGACGTCCAACAGCAATGCTGGGCCCGCTCTGAGCCCTCCCGTTGGCAGCGGAGGGCCCCGGGCTGGCAGCCCCTGCACAGGGCTCTCTTGCTCACAAAGTGCCATTGTACAGGGCGGTCTGTGGGAGACAAATGCAAGGGATTTCAAAATCAATGGGGAGTTATTTTTATCTGTGGAAGGGCTGAAATACCTTTGTTTTCCATCTCAGAAAACAAACCTTAAAGGATCTCTAAGCTGCAGAGAGTGTCTCCATTTGTCCCAGGAGTCAAGTTCACCAGGGAGGCTTCTGAAAGGATGCAGTTTAAACCCCAGGCTGCCAGGGCCCACGTGGCCCTCCCAGGATGGGGTCTTCCAGGCTTGGTCCCAAATCTATGTCTGATGTGAACTTCAAGCCCCGGATCTTTGCTCCTGCAAGTAACGGAGCACTGACTCGCTCCTCCAGAGTGGGTGCCTTCTTGTTCCCCCACCACCCGCGCCCCCCAGTTCTTCACAGACTGCTTCTCTCCTCCAGGCCCTCAGCCTTCAGCAGGGCCCAACTCAGGACCATCTCACGGGTGGATGTGCACACTTGGGGGATCACACAGAATAAGACATGGACTATGGGAGGACTTTGACTCTCATTTATTTTCACTCTAAAAATAGGAGACATTCTTATTTATTACTACGGAATACCCTTATCCATCTCAGTGCTTTTGGTCAGCCTTCTTCCGCTCCTGGGCATGTACTCAAAGCACTATAAGGGGACGTCCCTGGTTTTCCAGTGGTTAAGAATCCATTTGGCAACTCAGGGGACTGAGGTTCAATCCCTGGTCACAGAACCAAGATCCCACATGCCATGGAGCAGCTAAGCCTGCACACCGCAAGGGTTGGTGCTGTGCCACAAAAGATCCTACATGAGGCAACAAAGATCCTTCAGGCAGAACCTAAGACTCGATGCAGCCAAATAAACAAATAAATATTTTTTAAAAAGCACTGTAGGCCAAGCATGGATCATGCAACACAGAAGGGGGTCTACACCACTACTGTTCTTTCTTTCTTTGCTTCCAGAAAATTACAATGTTTTAAGATTTACATGAACGCAATGAGCAGATTTACAACCCAGAATATCTAATTTTAACCAAACAGCCCTCACAAAAGAGACAAGTGGCTTAAAATGTTTCCTGCAATGAAACTGGATTATAGATGATAGGAACAGGTCAGGCACACAAAGACAAAAAAAAGAAAAAAGGGGGATTACGTCTTTAACTCCTGGAACAAATTATTTGTTAGCCATATGCCGAGGTTAAGACAATAATTTAATTATATTTTGCAAAAATTTTTTTCCAAATTATCAACACTATATTAAATATAGATGTAAATCCATTGTCGTTAATAAACAGTGCCTGGGCACTCATATTATTATCAATCAATACTAATAGACATTAGCTAGTGCATCTAATCCATAAATAAATATGCATATGTTGGAAGTGCTGCTCAAAGAATCTTTGCTGATGGGAGTATAGGGTCAGAAAATTTTTGAGATGACGGCTATAAAGGAGTATTTTCTGTGAGCTGGCAATTTTTCTGCTTATGATGGAGAAAGCTCATTTGCAATCAGTTAAAATCAGGGTTTAAATTCTGACTCCATGACTCAATAAACTACTCAGTATCTTTGAGTCTCAGTTTCCACAAAATCACAATAATGCCAGTCATCTTGCAGGTCCATTTTGAGGTCAATAAAATAATTTATATTAATTACACAAGTTTGTGTTCATGTGTCTCTCAGTAGTGTCCGGCTCTCTTTGGATCCCCTGGACTGTAGCCCAACAGGCTCCTCTGTCCATGGGATTTCCCTGGCAAGAATACTGGTGTGGGTAGCCATTCCCTTCTCCAGGGAATCTTCCCAACCCAAGGATCGAACCCAAGTCTCACATCTCTTGCATTGACAGCTTGATTCTTTACCACTAGAGCCACCTGCTGCCTCTCCCTCAGAAATACTTAACATATAAGAAGCGCTCAGGGATGCTTCTCCTTTTCTTGGTCTTCCTCTTGCTTCTTCTAGAGCTGGGGAAGATCAGAGAGTTCATAATGAAATGGAGCTCACCCTCCAAAATCCCACTCTGACCCTCAGGGAACATTTCCTTGTGACTGAGAAAGTGAGCCTGTGGTTTTCAATACATGACTGGCTGTTCTTGGCTGTAAGAGAAGATTTGAGTGTGTCTGTGTTTAAAAACAAGCCTGGGGAGGCCCTTCCTGGTGGCTTCCTAGCAAGTGTGCAATAAATGGTCTTCTGTTGGATTTAATCGAGTTCCCAGCAGACCATTTTTCTACATCAGAAAGTAGAGCTCAACAGCGCTGCAATTGGCAGTAATTAGCCCCCCATGATGCAGCTCAGCCGCAGATCTCAAAAGTGAGTGAGCCATGGATATGGAGAAAACCCCACCCAGCCTGGGCCCCTGGCCTTTGGCCGAGGATCAGGCACCACCCAGCTGTGTTACAGAAGCAGCAGGGTGTGGGGGTAGGGTGGGGAGTGAGGCTCAGTCCTTCTGGTTCATTTCCCCAGCTCTCATTTAGCACATGAGGATGCAAGATGAAGGATGGTGGAGCCTTTAAAGTGTGAGAGCCACCATCTTCCTCTCCACCCATAAATATTTCTCGAACTAGGATTTGGATGAGCACATAAAAGCCAAATGCCCGCTTTGAGAGAGCATTGATCAACATGGACACATGGACGCCCCTTACCCACTCAGACCCCCATTCTCAAAGAGCTTCACGCTCAAGTCTGAATCCCAGCTCTTCCATCCTATTGTAATTGAACCTGGGAGAACTTTACGAGGAGTCAGAGACTCCATTTCAAAGTCTCAGAGAATGATCCGTGAGTGTTTCATTCACAATCCTAAGAAAGAGCAAATGAGGTGGTCAAGGCCAGCGTTCCAAGTGTGATGTAGATATTGGAAGAGATTCACTTCACACAGAAACAGCCTCCAGCCAAAGGTGGGGGAGCTGCTGTGACCTGAGTGGCTGACACAGAAGCTGTTCCGGTCCACTGCTCTGCGGGTGACCTCAGCAGTGAGCTCTCCTGCCATCTATTCCAGACAGGTGACCAACCTGTGAGTCAGGCTTGCCTGGGCAGGAGGCAGCTGATACAGAGAATACACCTCTTCCTGTAACCTGACAGCTACGACCCTTGGCCTTTTGGATGGGGGGTGGGCAGTACTTCATCTGGGGACAAAGCTGCCTTTGTCCTACTAAGCTGCCCATAGGTTGGAAGGAAGAACTCCTTCCTTCCCTCTCGTTCTGCCTGCCACCCAGGGTCTGGAGCTCATGGATTTTCCCTGAACCATCCACTTCTTTTTCTTTCTTAGGCCAGACTTTCTTGAGTTTCAGATGAACTATGCTTGATTTGTAACTCTGCCTTCATGAAAAAATTTGCTTTGTCTTTTTAAAAGGGAACTCCTAGAGTCTACTGTGTCAGCTCCCGAGCCTGCAGTTAGTGATAAACTTCTGGGACTTGTCTATCCTTCTCAGTACTCTACTTTCTGAATTTCAAAAAATCCATCTCAGCAGCTTAATTCTCTAAAGTCCAAAACAAGGACTTCAGAAGTAGGCAGCCTTAAGATCAAGTTGCGGGACATTTGACACATGACAACCTTTTTGCAGCATCATTTCTTCTTTTGCAAATTGGATAAAGAAAGTGAAAGTGAAGTCGCTCAGTCCTGTCCGACTCTCTGCAACCCCATGGACTGTAGCCTACCAGGCTCCTCTGTCCATGGGATTCTCTAGGCAAAAATACTGGAGTAGGTTGCCATTTCCTTCTCCAGGGGATCTTCCCGACCCAGGGATTGAACCCAGGTCTCCTGTATTGCAGGTAGACGCTTTAACCTCTGAGCCACCAGGGAAGCAAATTGGATAATACCAACTTAAAGAACCTGCCTGCCAATGCAGGAGATATAAGAGACTTGGGTTTGATTCCTGGGTCTGGAAGATTCCCTGGAGGAGGGCATGGCAATCCACTTCAGTGTTCTTGCCTGGAGAATCCCATGGACAGAGGAGCCTGTCAGGCTGAAGTTCATAGGGTCACAAAGAGTCAGACATGATTGAAGCAACTTAGCACACAATAGAGTTATTATATCAATCAAATGGAATAATATAATAAAGTGACTTTTAAGAGACCTGACATATAGCAAATACTCAATAAGCATTAGTTTCCTTTCCTTCATTCATTCTGTAAGGTAGAGAATCCCCCCAAAATATTTTCATTCTTTTTTGATATTAATTTTACATTTTCTGAAAAGGTAGTATATTTATTAAAAATTTAGATAACTGAAAAATACTCAGAAGATAACTTAAAAACACCTCAGTCTTCACTATTGAAATTTTGGTGTGTATTCTTTCAGAATTTATACATATGCACATGCATTTGATACTAAACATGCTTTTTCATTCACAAAAAATTTATCTACAGTGATGGGCACAGATCTTAACTGTCCCTTTAACAAATTTGTATAAGCAGCACATCCAGAAAGTTCCCATCTCTATACCCTGTAGGTGTTCACTATTCTAGTTTCTATTACCATAAGTTGCTTTTGCCAGTTCTTGAACTTCATAATTCATGGGGCATTGGGTGGAGTACTGAAAAAGGTTTTGCACCAGTCCTGGAACAAAATTAGCCCTTGACTAAATACTGTTGTACTTCTGCCTAATAAAGCTGGAAAGTAAGACTCAAAAGGGTCAAACTATTTTCAAGTCACTTAGCTCAAGAATATTTTTAGGAATACAAAAATACCCAGCAAATCTACAATGTCTGGCATCCAATAAAAAATTACCAGGCATTCAAAAACACAAGAAAATATGACCCCAAATGAGGAAAAAAATCAGTTGAATATTTCCCAGGAATGACACAGATATTAGAATTAGTACACAAAGATATTAAAAGGGAGTAATGATTTCACATGTTCAAAGAACTATGAGAACATGATACATAGAGATATGAAACATATTTTAAAAATGACCCAAGTCAAGCTTCTTGAGATGACTATAATGTATGAGATGAAAGATACACTGGATGGTATTAATGATACGCTTAACACTGCAGAAGGAAAAAAGGATGAACTCNTCAAAGAACTATGAGAACATGATACATAGAGATATGAAACATATTTTAAAAATGACCCAAGTCAAGCTTCCTGAGATGACTATAATGTATGAGATGAAAGATACACTGGATGGTATTAACGATACGCTTAACACTGCAGAAGGAAAAAAGGATGAACTCAAAGTCATAGCAATACAAGTTGTGTCAAACTAAGCATGTAGAAAAGAAAGGCTGAAAAGAAAATGAACAGACTCTTAGTGAGCTGTGCAACAAATCTAAGTGTCTGCGTAAACATGCAACCAGAGTCTCCAAATGGCCAGAAAGTGTGATTAAAAAATACATTTTTTAAAGAAGGATTAATGACTGAAATTGTTCCAAATTTGATTAAAACTATCAATACACAGCTGTAAGACACAGAAGCCCAACAAACGCTATGCACATGAAAATTGAAAAAAATACAGTAAAGCACATCAGGATCAAATTGTTTACAACCAGTGATATAAAAGAAACCTTAAAATTAATTAGAAAAGAAAGACACATTACAAAAAAAAAGGACAAAGGCAAGAATATTAGCATATTTCTCATCAAAAGCAATTTAAGCAATAACATAGAATACAACATCTTTAATGTACTGAAAGGAAAAAATCAATCAATCTAGAATTCTATACTTACTGAATACATCTTTAAAAAGCAAAGGCAAAGCAAAGACTTTTTCAGATATAAAATACTGAAGGATTTTCATTACCAACAGAACTGCACTATAAGAAATTGTAAAGAATATTCCTCAAGTAGAAGGAAAACAATACCAGGTGGAAATCTGGATCTCACAATGGAATTAAGAGCCTAGAAATGGTAACTATGTGGAGAAATGGAAAAAATATTTTTTTCTTATTATTTAACTTTCTTTGGAAGAAAATTTATTGTTTAAAGCAAGCAAAAGAGCAGTGTAATGTGAGGCTTATTACACGGGTAGAAATAAACTGTGTGATAACAGTAGTTAAAATTCAGGAGGCAGATAATGGAAGTATATTGTTGTAAAAGTCTTTTAATTATATGTAAAGTGGTATAATATGACTTGAACACTGATTACGATAAGTCAAAGGCATGGTTTATGAACCTAATTCAACCATTAAAATAATACAACAAAAGAGATAAAATGGAAAAATAAAAAGATATGCAATTAATTCAAAAGAGAGCATAAAGAAAGGGGAAAGAGAACAAAAGATGGGTGGAATAAATAAAAAAGTCAGCTGGTAGATTTTAAACCACCATACAAACTAGAAGTAGTTTAATTATCCCAATTAAAAGATAACACTATTACGATGATAAAGAGAAAAATCCAGCTGTATGAATGCACATCATACACCCAGCTATGAAGTGAAGTGAAGTGAAAGTGGTTCAGTCGTGTCCGACTCTTCGCGACCCTGTGGACTATACAGTACATGGAACTCTCCAGGCCAGAATATAGGGGTGGGTACCCTATCCCTGCTCCAGGGAATCTTCCCAACCCAGGAATCGAACCGGGGTCTCCTGCATTGTGGGTGGATTCTTGATCAGCTGAGCTACCAGAGAAGATCATATCCAGGTGTAAGAATATGTATCAAACAAATAGGTGAAATTAAAATGGAAAATTATATACAATGTTAATTAGCTAATGTTAGTGAAGATTAGGTCAGAATGGCTATATTAATATCAGAATATGTAGATTTTAGAACAAAAAAATACTACCAGTCATAGGGAGGGTCATTTAATAATGATAAAGTAGTCAGTTCACCAAATGATAAAGTGGTCAGTTCACCAATATAACAATCTTAAATGTTTATGTAACAGATAATTGAGCTTCATTATACATGAGACAAAAAGTGATAAGGTGAGAGGAGAAAAACAAATCCACACTTATTATAAAGTCAGAGATTTTAATAATTGATAGAAAATGTAGACAGAAAGTATCTAGAAGATTTGCATAACACTTAATCAAATTAACTTAATTGACAATTTTAGAATACTATACCCAACAATGGCAGAATACACTTTCAAAAATCAATGAAACATTTACCACGATAGACAATGTATTATAATAAAATAAATCCTAATAAACGTAAAAGAGTCAAGTCATAGAAAATCAGTTCTATAACCACACGGTATTAAATTATAAATTAATATCAGGAAAATAGCTGGAAACCTCTAAATAGTCCAAGCTAATATTCATAAATAACTCATAGGTTATAGATAAATCCAAAGAGAAAACTTAAAGTTGTTAAACTGAGTAAACGGGCTTCCTCAGTGGCTCAGACGGTAAAGAATCTGCCTGCAATGCAGAAGACCCAAATTCCATCCCTAGGTCAAGAAGGTTCTCTGGAGGAGGCCATGGCAATCCACTCCAGTATTCTTGCCTGTAGAAGTCTATGGACAGAGGAGCCTGGCAGGCTACAGTCCATAGGGTTGCACAGAGTCGGACACAACTGAAGTGACTTAGCATGCACATAAACTGAATGAAAATCAAAACCCAACACTAAAATAAATGGTTTCAAGCAGTACTTAAGAGAACATGTATAGCCCCAAATGCCTTACAGTAAAAAAGAAAAAAAGGTCTAAATCAATGAACTCTACTTCCGCCTTAATGAACTAGAAAAGCAAATAAAAGTAAAGAAAGTAAAAGAGATGAAAGAAGATAAGTCAGAGTCAACATTTTAGAAGCAGAAAAGCAATAAAGAAAATCCATGAAATAAAGAGATGGTTCTTTGAAATGATTGTTAAACTCAATAACCCTATAATGAGGGAGGTGGCCCAGCATGAGTCACACGCTTATCCCCTGAAGATTAGCTACACAATGGCTAAGTCACCCTCTAGCTGGGACCTCCAATAGGTTGGGTGGGTCCAGTGAGCAGGCAACTCAGTGTTTCCACTTTACTGGGTCAAAGTTTATGTATGTGACTATTTTAATTCCTTCAAACAGCTTACATTTCCACAAAGAGTATATATGAGCTGCTGCCGCTGCTCTAAGTCGCTTCAGTCGTGTCTGACTCTGTGCGACCCCACAGATGGCAGCCCACCAGGCTCCTCCGTCCCTGGGATTCTCCAGGCAAGAACACTGGAGTAGGTTGCCATTTCCTTCTCCAATGCATGAAAGTGAAAAGTGAAAGTGAAATCGCTCAGTGGTGTCCGACTCTTAGCGACCACATGGACTGCAGCCCATCACGCTCCTCCATCCATGGGATTTTCCAGGCAAGAGTGCTGGAGTGGGGGGCCATTGCCTTCTCCATATATATGAGCAACACTCTCTGAATCAAATTAACAGAATGGAATAACGCCATTTGCGTGGATGGACCTAGCTATTATCCCGCTAAGTGAAGTAAGTCAGAGAAAGACAAGCACCATATATCAGTCACATGTGGAATCTAACTGAAAATGATACAAATGACTTTATTTGTAAAACAGAAACAGAGTCAGAGATTTCAAAAACAAATTTATGACTACCAATGAGGAAGAAGGGGAGTATAAACTAAGAGCTTGGGATTAACAGACACACATTACCATATATAAAACTGATAACCAAACAAGGATGTACTGTATAGCACAGGGAGCTCTACTCAATACTCTTTAGTAACCTATGTGGGTGAAGATCTGGAAAAAATGAATACATGCATAACTGAGACACTTTACTGCATACCTGAAACTAACACAACGTTGTAAGCCAACTATACTCCAATCAAATAAAAATGTAAAATGTGGGCCATAAAAATAAATAAGTGAACCACTCATTTGTCTGTTCCACAACATCTAAGTTTTGCAAATACGACATTCAACTTAGGTAAATAAAATATTGGAGAGGGAATAGCTAATGTTATGTCCTTTCCTGAGCATGGAGCATGTCTCCTGTATCTTCAACTCAATCCTTTACCGGAGTCTCCTTTGCTTCTGCCCCTAATTTTGGGGAGGCCTTAAGGATCTAGACTTAGCATCTTAGGAGTGACCCTTCTTAGAGAGTTCACAACTTTCATGATTTCATTTAGTACTTTTGTAATAACAATCTTCAACATCTACGGCCTCTTCCTAACTGTTCTTCTAAGTCATAATATTTGTGGCCAGAACCAGAGACATCAACCTGGACTTGTTTTTCCTCTTTTGTTTCATCCAATCTTTTGCCAAGTTTTTGGCCATCTGTGTTGGCATCTTTCTTTCTGATCTGCCCACTATCTATCTCTGTTATTCAGACCACATGAAGGCAATGAATGGCAGATTCTCAGCCCCCAAGTTTAGATTTTACAGTCGAAGGCCCATAGGAGGATGGACTATATATTTCAGTCCCGATTCCAAAGTCTCTGAGTGGATCACGTTCCTATTTCTGAACAGTTACATACAGCTAGGGGTCAGAGTCACACAGCAGAAATATGAGAGGTTATCAGCCCTAGGGGTGGGTGTGTTGTTCCCAGAAAACAGCCTGGGAGGAAAATTCTATAATTGGCCTTCACATGAGTCCTTGAAATTTTACGGAAAGAACTTTAAGTGTTATCTAAAGTCAGAATTTGGGATATATTCCATACATTGTCAGTGAAATTAGATTCAGATATGGGTCTCCTTAATATTAAGCTGGAAATATTTCTATAATTATTTTCATGAAAAAAAAAAAAAAAAAAGTCCTGAATGTGCAATGAAAGGAAACATCGTCCCATCTTCTTGGTTTTCATTTAAGTAGAAAACTCACAGCACCAGCCACCAGCAGCCTTTTCAGACCTTCATTTTTCATTATCCAGACGTGTGGCATGGAATTCCCCCGATACCAAGGTTGGTGGCCTTCAATTCCTTGCTGCTCCATGCCATTGGGGTGACATCAGCATTCTGGGCTTTCCCAGACGTGAGCCCAGAGACTCTTAGTTCCCTTAAAATGTGTTGTTTTTGGATTCCACAGAGTAAGCCAACAGGTCTAGAGGAGACTGCCCTATGGCTTAGAATGCTGTCCCTTAGTGCACTAACCACTGGGGCTTCCCAGGTGGCACACTGCTAAAGAATCTGCCAGCTGATACAGGAGAGGCAAGAGCCCGAAGATTCTAACCCTGGATCAGGAAGATCCCCTGGAGGAGGAAATGGCAACCCACTCTAGTATTCTCACCTGGAGAAATTCCATAGAGAGAGAGGAGTCTGGTGTGCCACAGTTCACGGAGCCACGAAGAGTCGGACATGGCTGAGCATACACACTGCACCAATGACTAAAGTTCAACTCAAAGAAAAGCAATGAACTCAAGGAAAGAGTCACTCTTTTGGCTGTTAGGTATTTGGGTATTTCTATTAAGTATTCCAAAGTGAAGGACTGCCTCATCTCCGTTCTACCTCATCTCCCATATTCTGTGCTACATTTGTGAAGGATTTTTTTTTTGCATCCAGGGGTTTGCTGTACCATCTCATGCCTCTGGGTTTATGCAACTGTTGCCTTTGACTTTTCTGTGTAGTTGGAGTCTACTCGTTCCCCAAAGTCCAGCTCAAATAGTTCCTCTTTTATTAAAAATTGATTCATTAATCCATTTGGCTCTGCTAGGTCCTCCTTGTGCTTCATGGGCTTTCTCTAGGAAAGAGAAGCATGTTGAGGAGCATGTTCACAAGCCAGCGCTCTAGAGCTCACACGCTCAGTAGTTGCAGCACGTGGGTTCCGTTGCCCTGCGGCATGTAGGATCTTAGTTCCCCTCTCGGGGATAGAGCCTGAGTCCCCTGCATTGGAAGGCGGATTCTTACCCACTGGACCACCAGGGAAGTCCCTCCTCTATTTTGAAGCCTCCTACCTCAATTTTCCCTTCTCCTCCTCTTCTGCTGTTACAGCTGTTCTTTCATAAGTGAACCTGTGATTCTTTGGCTCTTCAAGAACTTTTAACAAATAGGTTGAACCTATTTGGTGCTAGGCGTGAGTGTTTGACTTGTACAGATTGAAAGTATAGGATGGAAAGGCATATTTCTTGACTACAAGTATATTTAATCTCATGGAGAGGCAAAAAAGAAAATAAAACACCATATAAATTGATGGAGAGTTACAATGTGTGCATAAGGAAAGGAACAGGCCATTTTGTTCTCTCCTCCTGGTGTTTCCTTTAATGTGGAAGGAGTTCCGTTAGCTTAACACTCTGAGCTTTTCTCTGAGCCTTACGAGCTCTGTGCTAAGGAGTGATATATTTGATTGGTAAAATTTGAAAGAATTTAGTCCTGTTCATAAGGGATTCATACTCTCTTCTCTTACCCCATCCCACAAATCTTCCAATGGGGAAGTCTGACCCGTCCATCTGAGCCTGTGTGTCAGAGGGTAAGTTAGCTAAATTCTGAGTCTTTAGGAAGCTTTTGTCCACTTATCTATCCATAGGTACAAGCCCCTCCCTATGAAGTCAGCTTTATCAGTTATAAGGGTAATATTTTGGTATTCTGTTCCATCTCCTTTTTTTGGGGGGGGTCATTTAAAATTTTTTTTCAGGGACTTCCCTGGTGGTCCAGTGGCTAAGACTCTGCACTCCCAGTGCAGGAGGCCTGGGTTCAATCCCTGGTCAGGGATCTAGATCCCACAAGTCACAGCTAAGACCCAGCACAGCCAAATAAATAAAAATAAATACTTTAAAAAATCTCTTTCAGACCTCATGTGCTGTATGCATTCTTCTGGGAATGAGCTATTTTACCTCGTATGATGTCTTCCAGATCCATCCACATTGTCACAAACAGTAGAATCGCCTTCTTTTTTAAGGCTGAGTAATATCCCATCATATACATACACTATACTTTTTAATCTATTTGTCTGTCAATGGACATCTGGGTTGTTTCCACATTTTGGTTGTTGTAAACAATGCTACAATGAACAAGAGGTTGTAGTTACCTCTTTGAGACACTGATTTCAATTCTTTTGAATATATACCTAAAAATGGGATTGTTAGGTCATATGGTAGTTCTATTTTTAAGTTCTGAGGAACTTCCCTACAGTTTTGCACAAAGGTGGACTCATTGGAAAAGACTCTGAGGCTGGGAGGGATTGGGGGCAGGAGGAGAAGGGGACGACAGAGGATGAGATGGCTGGATGGCATCACCGACTCGATGGACGTGAGTCTGAGTGAACTCCGGGAGTTGGTGATGGACAGGTAGGCCGGGCGTGCTGTGATTCATGGGGTCGCAGAGTCGGACACAACTGAGCGACAGAACTGAACGGAACTGAACATCATTACAGAGTCCCACTAACAGTGTACCAGGGTTCCAATTCCTTCACACCCTTGCCAGCACTTGTTATCTTTTGAGCTTTGTCTGTGTTCCGTCTAGCCTACTCATTTATTTTGGCTAAAGTTAGGGAGAAATGACCCAACAAGGTAGACACCCATGTGGCAGGTCTCCAGGGTGGGCCTTGACAGATGGGAGGGGTTGGTGGGGTACGGAGGGAGGGAGGTCAAAGCAGGTAGTGGAAGAGTCTGCTCTCAGGGACTAAGCCCTTCTAATCTCATGAAGAGAGGGGGTCAAGGGGGAGAGTTCCCAGCCAGTGAAGGCTCCAGACATCTGTTTCTCATCTTTCTATCCATTTATGATTTTCTCCCTCTTCCTCCCTCTGACTCTTGGGGTTGGCTGCAGCCGGAAAGCCCATGCGGAGGTAAGGTTCTCGGTAAATCACCGAGAAGGCTCCAGGGCTTTGGGGCTCATTTTTCACTGGAAAAAGCCCAATCCAGGGGAGAGTGGCGAGGACTGGTAAAGAAAGCTGGCCTGGGATTTCTCTGTGTCCTGTTGCTTCTCTGCACAGTGAGTGGGGAGTGAGGGGCAGAGGGTGGTGCTTATGTGCGTGTGTGCGTCCAGGGATGGCTCAGACCCTTGCTTGCCACTTTCAGCAGGCAAAACCTCTAATTGGCTGAAGTTTGGCAGTCTTGTCCACACTCCCTGGCCCCGTATAGCTAAGGACAAGGGTGTCCTTCCATGAGAAAGTCTCTGCGGAGCGTGGTCTGAGCCCAAGCTCCTGCTCTTCACTTGCCGCCCACAGACTTCACAGGGAAGTGGACGGGGGCAGGGAGATCACACCCAGATGATGAGGGAATTGTGGCCAAGTGGGAACAGAGCGAGGCAAGGGAGACTGTGAGCCCATAAAAGTTAAGTAGTAGGAAATGCCAGCTTCTGGGATCTCTTAAGGGCTGGAATTTCTTAGTCTTTCTAGAACAGTGTTGCCTTTAACATTTAAGCTGCTTTCTACAGTTAAGCTATTTTGCATCCATATTCAGTGAGAGCCACGTTAGGACATAAGTCTCCACAGGCTAAGAAAGTCACAGATGAACATATGAAGACAATCAGGTTCTGGTCTGACCTCTCTCACAGACACGGAAACTTCGTGTAGGTCATTTAGCCTCCAGGCCTTGGTTTCATGAGCCTTGAGAATTCAAGTGATGCTGTATTAGAAATAATTCAATTTTACTTTGAGATTCTCAAGAGATGGCGTTAATAATAATTCTCTATTATGAGCTCCATCATTCATGGGGTAGGTTTTCCTTGGAACTTCAGGACTTCTGAAGGCCTTGAAATCATCTGGGATGGGCCTTTGTGATATAATGTTTGTTTTAATATTTTTTAAAAAATATTTTTTGGTCATGGATCATTTTTAGTCTTTATTGAATTTGCTACAGTATCACTTCTGTTTGATGTCTTAATTTTTTGGCCAAAGGGTATATGGGATCTTAGCCCTCCAACCAGGGATCGAATCTTCACCCCCTGCATTGGAAGGTGAAATCTTAATCACTGCACCACCAAAGTCCCTTCATTCAGTATTGTCTGTGGTCTCTTCCACTTACCAGTCCATCAAAGTCCTAGAGTCTAGGGTTCTTCCCTTGAGTGACTCAGCCCACTTAAACAGCCTAATTTGAAATTCACATGCATGAAAAAGGATACTTGTAACATATTCAGGTGTGAGAAAAAGCCTGGGAAACGTAGTTTCCAGAAAATGTGGCTGGTTTATGAGAATAATAGATAAGATGATTTAAAATTGAGACCATTCCTGACAACCTAAGACAAAAGGTTCCCTTTGCACAAAAACCTTTCTAATTCATTTTTTAGGACTCTGAGAAGAACCTCTGGCTTTTCTCAGTGTTTACCACAGACCTCCATTTCAATATTTTTTTCAATGCTCCTACTGAGAAGGAGAGGCAATAGTCTGGTGGAATTCATACTAAGAGGGACATGACTAGTATCACAGCCCGAGAGCAATAGGGAGAGAGTTTGAGTGTCTGAACTGAACTAAACAGATAACCCCACTCCCTACTATAAACAACAGCACAAAATTCCATTCAAGAGACCTTCCTGATTCTGTTTATAGCAACATCTGGGAATTTCCCCACAGTTGGTTTCGCTAAAGCTTTGCTCCTGGGACAATTCACAATACCTGAACCTAGCTTCAGCTTTTCATAGAATGAATTCTTTCCCAGAGACTCCACAGAGCTAGTAAAATGAAAGTTTTTTTTAGATGACCTCAACTATGAATTGGACAGAAATGCACAAGCATGTTTGAATTCAGCAGAGAGTGCAGCCTATTAGTTGAGTTCTTACTGTGTACCAGGCACTGTGCCAGTCACTTGGCCTAACCTATATTATCTGTCACAACAATGCTAAGAGGAAATTACTCTTATTATTCCATTTTGCATATGAGAAAACTGAGACTCAGGGAGAGATGTTAAACCACCTGCCCAAATTCACACAACTGATGTGTGTGCTCCGTGGTGTCCGACTCTTTGTGACTCCGTGGACTGTAGGCTGCCAGGCTCCTCTGTCCATAGGATTTCCCAGGTAAGCATACTGGAGCAGTTTGTCATTTCCTATTCCAGGGGATCTTAGAGACCCAGGGATTGAACGTGTATCTCTTGCACCTCCTGCATTGGCAGGCAGGTTCTTTACCACTGTACCACCTGGAAAGCCCTTCATACAACTGATAGGTGCTGATTATTTGTACATAGGCTGATTGACTGCAGAGTCTATATTTTCCTTAATTGTGTTTTCTGATTCTCTGGGAACTGGGAGCCTGGGATTAAATCAACATGTATCCCAGCACATGCTTAGAGCATCACTCAACATCCCTTAGCTGATCTAAATAGTCAACACAACTGATACTTGGAGTGCTAAGAGGACAGGTCTCCAGGACTGGGATGTAAAGTACCTCTCTCCTTCCATCTTCCTGGGAATCACTACTGACAATGTCTGTGGTTCTAATATTCATGCTAATTCCATTTCGGTGACTGAATGTGAGTGAGAAGGGAAAAGGGTGGACATGGCTATTGGTTCCCACTGGAAATGTGGGAAGGAATATCAGCATTCCTGGAAATGTCAGACTGCAACATTCTTTGAGCAAATCCAAAGCAAAGGTGGGAAGCAGACAGGTGATTCCATCTCTCCCACTTTTCCCTAGCAGTTTGATGTGATGGAGAGAAGGAGAAGGCTCCCATGGTGGAAAATGGTGACGGATGTGCCCGGTCTGGACTGACCAAGGGGAATGTGCTGAGATCAGCCAGCTCAGCCAGAGGCACTTGGATCCTCCCACACTTTGGGCAAGGAGATACTCCCTTTCCACAGTCTGCACAGAAACTGTGGCCCCTGGGCCTCCTCTCTTCCTTTGGCCCTGATGCTCCACACTTTGATGGCGAAGCCCCTGTTGACATTTTGGGGAGAGGATAAGGAAGTGAGTGAGTAGGTGGGTTGCAAGCCCTTTTCCCGCTGCTGTGACCTTTACACAAGCTCTGTATTCTCTGCCTGGAGCCCACAGGAGGCTCTCTGCACGAGTGATTTGCATCTCTTTCAACTGCTTCACTAGAACATGGGTGGGAGGCACGACCTGGGGCCTGGAGGGAATCCGCCCTCAGACAGTGGGTGCTGGGAGGCTTGTCTACCAAGAAGACAGCACAGCTGGAGCTTCAGAGATGGCCTGAGGGTCCTCCCACTGCCTGGTTTGAGACATGATGTTATCTGAAGGCTGGTCATTCAGTGGTTCAAAGAACGTCTCTCTTGCATTTCAGAGCCCTAGGTTTTGAGTCTAACAAGTGGCCAAGTCTTCTCAAAGCCCATCTATAAGCAAGAGCAGTGCTGGCCGTGTCATAGGTTAGCTGACTCAAATGAGGCCCGAGTGCCAACAGGTCCTGACCATCCATTAGACTATTACTGAGTAAGAGATGACTGCTGCTGCTGCTGCTGCTGCTAAGTCACTTCAGTCGTGTCCGACTCTGTGTGACCCCATAGACGGCAGCCCTCCAGGCTCCCCCATCCCTGGGATTCTCCAGGCAAGAATACTGGAGTGGGTTGCCATTTCCTTCTCCAATGCATGAAAGAGAAAAGTGAAAGTGAAGTTGCTCAGTCTGTCCGACTGTTAGCGACCCCATGGACTGCAGCCCACCAGGCTACTCCGTCCATTGGATTTTCCAGGCAAGAGTACTGGGGTGGGGTGTCATTGCCTTCCCCGAGAGATGACTGCTATGACTACCCAAATAAGCGGTATATTATTAGTTAAAGATATGTATTCATTCTGTTATCATTTCATAATACAAGCAGTTAGTATTTATCTAACAGACACTGCGTTAAATATTTTTATTCATTTTAGTAAAACACATATTTATTTTGGGCATTTAGATGCCAAGGCTCTTCTTCTCCATAAAAACACCAAATGGCAGCTGATGGGAGGCCCAGAGGCCCCAGGGGCCCTGGAATGAAAGCCCGTGATGGCTTCCGTGGAGGCTTCAGTGTCTGGAGGCCAGAGAGGAGGCCAGGGAAGAGGCTGCGGAGCTCGCAGAGGCAAGAGGTGCCAGGCATTGTCCTAGGAACTGGCAATTCAGTTGAAAATGAGATCCTAGCTCTCCTAGGGTTTGTGTTCTGTTAGTAAAGACAGACGGTAAACAGTTATACGAAGAGGCCTTACCTCATTTTGGACATTAATGAGCACTATGAAGTGAATAATATAGGAAATGGGACAGGGAGTCTCTGAGGACACATATAACAGTTTCATACGGATGGTTGCCTTCCATAGAATTGATGGATGTGCTGGATCTGGGAAAGGTGAGGATGGAGCCAGCCATACGAGTGGGAGTATCTTATAGGGGGCGGTTGTTCCGGGGAGAGAACAGCCATGTATAAAGGTTCTGAAGTTAATTCAAGTTCATGTGCCTGATGCATAGTGAAGCCACACAAATGGAAACATCGGGGTTTGGAGAGAAAGGTTTATCGCAATGCCATGCACAGAGAGATGAGGTGGCTTATGCCTTAAAAACCTGGAGCTCCCCAAAGGGTTTTGGGAAGGCATTTTTGAAAGGCAGGTGAAGGAGGGGGCTCACAGGGTCTGTGATCAGATTGTGCATGATTCTGACCCGTTGATGGTGAGGGAACAGGCTGGTATCACAGGGGTGAACATTAGCAGTTCTTAGGCTCCTGGAGGCCTGGGGCTGTGTGCTCATGGTCATCTGGTAGTTAACATCTTCCGTGGCAGGGAGGCGGCTTACATCTGCAAAACAACTCAGGAAATGTGCATCAAATACTGTTATCTAGATACTTCAGAGAGGAGGTAAAGCAAAGGGTATGAGGGAAGGCCCTCTGAGATCCTGCTCGGGTACACTGAGGCAGAAGCGAATGTAAGGACCAGAAAGAGGGCTGAGAGGTTGGAGGTGGTTTGGGCATGGGTCTGGGGCAGGAGATGAGCTTCATGAGGACTCCAGTGGTTGTGGCCTTGTGGACCACGATGAGGATCCTGTTGGAAACTCACAGAGACTTTGCATCTTTTCACAAAAGAGAGCACTGGCCGCTGGTTGATAAGCATCAGAATGAGGCAAGAGAGGAATCGGGAGATCTGTTAGAAGGAAACTATTATCTCAACTGATTATCATAACAGCTTGGTGACAGATGATGGGTTATCACCTTAATTGGGAAACTGAGGCTTTTGGGGACATTGAGTGGCTTTTGCCAGGTCCTACACTGGTGAGTGGAGGGTCAGGAAGGGAGCCTGGGCAGCTCCATCAGCCTTCGGGAGACTGCTTTTCTTCCCCAAAGGCTTAGTCAGCTGCTCTGAGTGATGCTGTTCATTGTGACTGACCAGTGGATGCAGGCGGAAGAGGGGATGTGGAGAACGGTCCAGCTGGGGCGGGACTGAGCTGGTGGTGGAAGAGACCAGGCAGCTGTTCCTCGCATCTTGGCCTAGATGGCCAGCCTGGCCACAGCTTGGGGCTCCCTCCACGCTCCTGGGTGGGGGCAGGGAGAGCTCTCATCTCACCACAGGGTCTCCTTTCTCATCAGGGCCGGTCCCGAGCTTCCATCTGTGTTTGTACCAAGCGCTCCACCGAGGCCTGTGGTCACGGGACAGCTCCTCTCCATGCTCTGCCTCAGGGTTCGAGCCATGGGGTGAGGATCGGCCACTTCTGTTTTGCCATAACAGCTGCCTCCATGGCAACAGCCTGTGATGTCCCTGGAAAAGCGATTTGTGGGACTACCGAGCAGGATGGAGGGAGGCGAGGGGGCTGGAAGGAGCTGCAGGGGAGGTGGAGGGGCAGCTTGCATGCCAGGGCTCAAAGGTGTTACACACATGGGCCTCCTGTGGGCCCTGTCATGTCCTGTCTCCTGGGTCAGGCTTAGCAAACCCAGATGTTCTTTGGAGAGCTCAGGCATATTTGGCCCCATCGTAAACATCGCTTCCTTTTTCAGCCAGTATGACAAATACTTGTACTAGCCTCATTCTGTGAATCCCAGGACACCTCAGGACTGGAGGGGGTTAATGGGAACAACCACTCCTCAGGGACTGTCCCTGTCCTCTGTTTCTACCCCTCGGTCGGCTGGCCCGGGAGGACTCACTGTCCGAGGGACCTCGTAAGACATCCAAGCTGTCATCTGAGCAGTCTTTTCTTAGAAACAGGAAACTGTCCTCAGCCAAGTACAGATGAACTGAAGCACCCAGAAACCTGAGGACTGCTCCAAACTCAGAGGCCTGGAGGCAGACAGGGAGGGGTGAACTCCTGGCCAGTCTCTGTTTCATTCTCTCATGAATGGAATGGATCTCAGCTGTGTCTCAGCCATTCTTCCTTGCACTCAGCCCCTTCTGTCTCCAAGTGCTGGGAGCACATTCATTGAAATAGTTTTAGCAAAATCTTTTTCACCCCTGAAACGAAATGCGTGAATCAAGACAATATCTGATGGATCCAGAGTTTATCATGCTAAGTGAAATAGGTAAGCCAGACAGAGAAAGGCAAGTATCATAGAATATCACTTAAATGTGGAATCTAAATATATATATATATATATATATATATATATATATATATATNAACGAAATGCGTGAATCAAGACAATATCTGATGGATCCAGAGTTTATCATGCTAAGTGAAATAGGTAAGCCAGACAGAGAAAGGCAAGTATCATAGAATATCACTTAAATGTGGAATCTAAATATATATATATATATATATATATATATATATATATATATATGTCCTTATTTACAAAGCAGGGACTCACAGACATAGAAAACAGACTTGTTACTAACGGGGAAAGCTGGGGAGGGTACAAATCCAGAGTTTAGGATTAACATACACACATGCAGCCATGCTCAGTCATGTCCAACTGTTTGAAACCCCATGGGCTGTAGCCCACCAGGTTCCTCTTCCACGGTATTTCCCAGGCAAGAATACTGGAGTGGATTGCCATTCTCTTCTTCAGGGGATCTTCCTAACAAAGAGTTGAACCCCTGTCTCTTGCATTAGCATGTAGAGTCTTCACCACTGCACTGCCTGGCAAGCCCCTAACATATACATATTGGTATATACAAAACAGATAACCAAGAAGGATGTATAATAAGAATTTTAATATCTACAAATATGATAGTAACATTGAGATGAAATGAGGCATGGATGGACAGAGCCTCATAGTGTCCAGCCCAGGGCCTCGGCACACACTTTCAGTTCAGTTCAGTTCAGTTCAGTGGCTCAGCCATGACCCCACGGACTGCAGCACGCCAGGCCTCCCTGTCTATTACCAACTCCTGGAGTTTATTCAAACTCATGTCCATTGAGTCGGTGATGCTATCCAGCCATCTCATCCTCTGTCATCCCCTTCTCCTCCTGACTTCAATCTTTCCCAGCATCAGGGTCTTTTCAAGTGAGTCGGTTCTTCACATCAGTTGTTCAGTTCAGTCACTCAGTTGTGTCCGACTCTTGTCGGCCCCATGGACCGCAGCATGCCAGGCCTCCCTATTACCAATTTTTGGAGTTTATCCAAACTCATGTCCATTGAGTCAGTGATGCCATCCAACCGTCTTATCCTCTATTATCCCCTTCTCGTCCTGCCGTCAATCTTTTCCAGCACCAGGGCCTTTTCAAATGAGTCAGCTCTTCGCATCAGGTGGCCAAAGTGTTGGAGTTTCAGCTTCAACATCAGTCCTTCCAATGAACATTCAGGCCTGATTTCCTTTAGGATGGACTGGTTGGATCTCTTTGCTGTCCAAGGGATTCTCAAGAGTCTTCTCCAACACCACAGTTCAAAAGCATCAATTCTTCAGTGCTCAGCTTTCTTTATAGTCCAACTCTCACATCCATACCTGACTACTGGAAAAACCATAGCTTTAACTAGATGGACCTTTGTTGGCAAAGTAATGTCTCTGCTTTTTAATATGCTGTCTAGGTTGATCATAATTTTTCTTCCAAGGAGCAAGTATCTTTACACTTTTTACACACTTTACAAGGTGGTATTTCAGCAGATCTGGCTACTCTGTTGCTCTCTTTCTTTATTCAATCTATTGGAGCATAGTTGCTGCACAGTGTTGTATCAGCTATTACTGTACTGCAAAGTGAACCAGCTATACATATACATATATCCCCCTCTTTTGGACTTCCTTCCCATTTAGGTCACTATAGTGCATTAAGTAGAGCTCCCAGTGCTAGACACGATGTTCTCATTAGTTATCTGTTTTATACAAAGCGTCAATGGTATGTATGTGACAATCCCAATCTCCCAATTCCTCCTACGCCCTTCATTTTCTTTTAAGTGTACCAGGGTATTTGTTGGCTTTCCCACAGGTGGAGATCAGCAAGTATCTTCCGATCAGCCCGGGTCCACTCTCCTCTCACTGTTTTTTCTTTTAAGCCCAGAGCAGCAAGCCTCTCTTGTCCAGTGTGAGCTGCTTCTCTATGAGGGTCACCTTCCCTGGGTATCCGAAGTCTTCTCTCAATGGTTCTTACAATCGATGAAATGAGTCTGAGTGAGCGCCTCGCAGAAACTTTAGAACTTTGTGAGTTTTGGGAGCCGTGGGTGTAGCGCTTGGGAGGGTATTTTTGCTATGCTTTTTGCCTAAAATCAGGCCCGGGACCAGCACTGATGACTGTGCTTTATGAGCAGCAACAACCCAGGCTGTGAGGAGATCTAGGCCCTGGTCCAAGCCTTGCCTCGGTTCCATGCTTCTTTGCCCATCCCCGCCCCCACCTACACACTGGGCACAGCTCTTCTGAAGGGCCCCTCTCTCTGCCAAAGCACTCGGGCTTTCCGACGGGCCCGCCAGCCAGCCCAGGGAGTGGTTCCTGTGGTTCAGTCCCCACAGTTCATTTTCCATTAGGGTCACCAGGCAACCACAGAAAGCGGCAGCTCCTGACGCAAGTCCTGCTCTGCCCAGCGACAAGCGTGGTGTCCGTTACTGAGCCGGGCTGGCTCCAAGGCTGTGAGTGTGCCATAGGCGTGTTGCTGGTCAGGTTGGCCCAGACAGTTCCAGCCGTACCCTCCGCAGAGCTGGGGGGCTGGGAGCTTGGGCCAGGGCAGTGAGGGCGTGGTGGGGGCTGGGGGGAATCAGGTAGGGGCACTAAGGCTTAAAGTCAAGACATTGGTCCCGCATGATGCCTTCTCCCTCATCCCGTTCTGCTTGGGATATTTTTCTTTTCAGGTGCCCCCCAGGAAATGAACTGATGGGCTACTTGAAAAAATGATGCATCACATTTTTACGTGGTGATGGACAGTGTTCAAGAGGGGTATATTTCCACAGTTGAAACTGATCATCCCACACACTGTTTGAAGTAATTACTGTCTCCATTTTAGAGATGGGGAAACTGAGGCTCAGGGAGAAATTTACTAGCCAAGGGTCACTTTGGTGAATACAATATTGACTGAGACCAATCTTAGGGCTTTTTATCACATTAAGCTGAGTCGTTCATATGTCCTTTCCCAAGGACTCTGCTGTAGCTTGAAATACAAGTTAGTTAATTCAGTCATTGACTTACTTGTTCATTTTACAAATGCTATGGAGTGCCACTTATATGACAGGTATCTGTAAAGCAGTGAAGAAAACATGCAACTACCCTGTCCTTGTGGCATCTAAATTCTGAGAGGAGACAGAAAAAATACACCTGAGATGTTGAGGGGGGTAAGAAGACTGGAGAGAAGTAAGTCAGAAAGAGAAAAGCAAATATAGTATATTGATGCATATATATGGCATCTAGAAAATGGTATGGATGAACCTATTTGCAGAGCAAGAGTACAGAAGCAGATGTAGAGAACAGGCTCATGGACACAAGTGGGGGAGGAGAGGGGGACGAACTGATGCATTGGCGTCACCCACTCAATGGACATGAATCTGAGCAAACTCCAGTAGATGGTGAAGGACAGGGAAGCCTGCTGTGCTGCAGTCCATGGTCGCAAGGAGTCGGACTCGACTTAACAACAGCAACACTCTGTGGAAAATAGCTAGTGGAAAGCTGCTATATAAGCTTCAGTGCTCAGCCCTGTGCTCTGTGATGACCTAGAGGGTGCGATGCGTGGGAATGGGAGGCACAAGAGAAAGGGGATATGTGTATACTTATACAGCTATAAGTATTCACGTTGCTATACAGCTGAAACTAACACAACATTGGAAAGCAGTTATACTCCAATTAAAAAATAAATGAAAAAAAGAGAAGACTGGAGGAAGTGATGCAGGACTGGGGGTTGGAAAGAGCCAGGTGTGCCTGTGTTGAAGAAGGAGTAGAGCCCCTGTCTATACAGACTGATAAGAGAAAGCCTTTCAGTAAGTTCCCATTGGAGCATAGTCTGTAAGAAGTGAGGAAGTGAGCCCTCCTGGTGGCTCCTGAGTGTGCACTGGATGACATCACGTCTTAGGGTCTGCACCCCAGCTCTCCCCAAGGTTGATACTGTTACCTCAGTGAGAGATGAGAAACACTCTGACCGGCTTGCCCAAGCCCCACTGCTCTGAGCAGGGAAGACAGGGTGCAGACCAAGATCTGTTGTCAAAGCTCTGCTTTTAACCACCCCCAGTATCAGGCCAAGAGGCATCTTATCAGGTGTGGAGGTTTGGGGGCAGGGTCCTCTTTCCTTAGATGCCTTAAGAAACATTTAGTGTTTGCCAATCTTGCCTAACAGATTTCAACAAGACAAGGCAGGCATAATAAAAGCAGTGGCCTGTTTTTTTTTATTATTTGACTTCCTTTTTATTTCCTGTTTATATGTCACATCGGGCAAAACACTAGAGCCCAGAGATTGCAATCTACATCCAGCATGCTGTAGCCAGAGAGACTGGAATAGTGATGATAACATTTCTGCAAATGTCACCACCATATGCCAGGCTCTATGCTAAGTATTTTATATCTGGTATCTCACCGAACTTTCACAAAAAGCCTATAATACAGGTTCTACCTTTATCTTCATTCTACAGATGATGAGCATGGGTTGTGTAACCCAGTCAAGGTTACAAGACTAAGAGGAGGGTCAGACTCAGCTTCAACTCACCTCATACCGTAAACTGAGCTCTGAAGTCCTGAGGAATGGGTGAGAGAAATCTTAAGTGGCAAGAGCTGATGAAAGAAGGCTTATGGGCAATAGGCAGAGCAGACTGTGGGTCTACTTTGTTAGGCTTCATGTTTGTCTAATACACCCAAGTGGAGTAAATTGGCATCAGTTCTAAGTGAAAGCTTTTGTGTCTAGAACTATACTATAGAATTATGACAAAAAATTTATGAACTCACTAAGAACAGGGGGGAGATTCTTGACATACTTAGCATTTGACTTTTTAATTTCCTTTTCTTCTCCTTATTAAAATATAGGCCTGGAACTTCCCTGGCAGTGCAGTGGTTAAGACTGCGCTTCCATTGCAGGAGGCAAGGGTCCTATCCTTGGTTGGGGAACTAAGATACCTCATGTGGTGCAGTGTGGCCAAAAAAAGAAAACTAAGATGGGGAGGGATAACAAAATATCAATCTTAAAATATTGACTTATGGGTAATAAATGAAAGCATGCAGAAAAGAGTGAAATGAAATGAAAGCATCGCTAATCTGACCACTTCAAGAGAATCACCATTACCATTCTGCTATCTGGCTTCTTTCTTAGGCCTCCTTAAAATATGTAACTTCGCTGAAAAATTCTTTACATCTAATGCTGGATGATCACCTCCTTCTGTGAATGGAACTCTGTCCGGGACCCCAGCTCCACACATGGAAGAGCTGGGGTTCAGGCTCCCCTCTTCCCATCACCTATGAGTTCCTCGGGAGTCTGCGTAAAGCCAGTTTCCTGGCTGGGCACTGAGGTCTCTGGAAGAATTTCTGCTGACCCTGAGTTCTGGCACAGCTAAAGGGCATATGCCCCTGCTACTGAGCTATACGTTTCCCTGACAAGGCACTCCTCTTCGTCCTCTCTAGCCGGTGGACACTCGCCAGCAGACAGCAAGATTCACGGCCGTCTGGCTTCTCCCTCTCCTCCCCCAGAGGAGATGAAGCCAGATGAGAGCGCCTGAGACAGACCCGAGGAGAGCAGCTGGAGGATGAATGGCAAGCCTAGCAGAGGCGGACAGTATCTGGTCCCCACTCGGCCTTCAACTTAATTGTAATCACATGAACTAAGTCAGGGCTGCAGAGTGGAGCTGCGATTAGAGGCCAGTCTCCTTTGGGAGACTGATGGGGATAAAGCTATTGCTATATGAGATCCTGACATCCTGGTAACAATGATGGTAGCAGCAACTGAAATCTACTGAGATCCCCTCATCTGCCAGGCATGGTGCTCAGTGCCCTGGAAAGAGGACCTCATGAATCCTCACTGTGCGCCTCACTGTGCAGGTGGGTGTTACTGCTGCCCTCCTGGTGGAGATGAAGATGCTGAGCCTCAGAGAGTAAATAAGATGCCCAAGGTCACCCTGCTCATTGGTGGTGGAGCTGTGCTTTAAGACAAGGAAGTTTTACTCTAAATCCTAAACCTCTCCCTTGAGGTTCAAATTCATTCATTCACAAACACGCATACTAATTTGAGCTACTGTCATCTCTCACCTGGACAACAGGCAATAATAACTTTTTAAGTCTTTGAGTTCTCTGATAGACAGAGGTTCAAGCTTGGCTGTACCTTGGTTTCACCTGTGAAAATTTCACCACTACAGGTGCCTACCTAGTCTCAGAGAGGCTCATTTTACTTGTCTGAGATACGGTCCAGGCAGAAGCTAGGTATATACAGTATATGTTGTTGTCTAGTCAGTCAATCATGTCAGACTCTTTTGTGAGCCCATGAACTGTAGCCCATCAGTTCTGTTCATGGAATTTCCCAGACAAGAAGACTAGAGTTTGTAGCTGTTCCCCTCTCCAGGGATCTTCCCCACCTGCATCTCCTGCATTGCAGGTGAATTCTTTAATGCTGGGCCACCACCACCACCACACACACACACACACACACACACACACACACACACACACACACACACAAATGCCCTCTTCTGCTTTAAGCATTTTCCTGGATTTCCTGGAATGTTCCAGGCTTCTTTCTGCCTCAAGGTCTTTCCATGCTGACCCCAGTTCTCTGCCCTGTTTGTCTGATTGACGTCTACTTACTTCTTTAGGTCTTAACATGATGCAGCTGTTTACAAATATAGTCACACTTCTCCACCCCTCCCCCATGTGCACTTTTTGCCATGGCACTTCCCGTCGAGGGGCAGAGACTCTTTGCCCACCTCAGGAATCCTAGCTAACCTGTGATATGCCTCTGTCAGTAGGATGCTACAGAAGGGAGGAGCCTGAGCCTCAGCAGTCTTACAGGCATCTGCTTGCTCTCTCAGAAGCCCACTGTCACCGTATGAATAAGCCTGGTCTGGTCTGCATGCGGATCCCGGCTGAGGCCATCTTAGATCAGCTAACCTGGAAGGGAATCACAAACTCAGCTGGAGGCCCAGCTGAGATCAAAGCCTGGCCCAGATCAACAGAACCTTTCAACTGATCCACAGACTTGTGAGCAATAATAAATGGTGGTACTTAAGCCACTAAATTTTGGGTTGCTTTGTTATGCAGCGATAAATAGCCCATACTTCAATATTACTTCCTGTTTCTCTTCTAGCCCAGATCTGCTTCTCCCATTTGTCCATGCTTATAGCACCTTCTACTCAACTGCAGCATTTATGATAATTGTATCAGAGTTAAAAATTATGCAATTAACAATTTTTTCCCTTAGATTAGAATTTAAGATCCATGAGGTCAGAGATCATATCTGATTTATCCCCTGAAATAATCTTATCATCTAGTTCTGTTACATAGTAAATGCTAACTAAATATTTATTATAAAAATATAAAATGAATCAATATATTTCTTTGGAAGGAATGATGCTAAAGCTGAAACTCCAGTACTTTGCCCACCTCATGTGAAGAGTTGACTCATTGGAAAAGACTCTGATGCTGGGAGGGACTGGGGGCAGGAGAAGAAGGGGACGACCGAGGATGAGATGGCTGGATGGCATCACTGATTCGATGGACGCGAGTCTGAGTGAACTCCAGGAGTTGGTGATGGACAGAGAGGCCTGGCATGCTGCGATTCATGGGGTCGCAGAGTCGGACATGACTGAGTGACTGAACTGAACTGAACTCAACATTTATAGCGCCTTCTACATACTGGATACTATGCAAAATTTTAAAAATGTAAGAATGAAAATCTTTGGTCTTATGGTTCCTGGTTTAAAGGCTGGGACATGAATATGTAAAAACATTGTAGCCCAAATCAATAAGTATAATTAAGGATGTTTAAATGTTATTGAGAGAAGGGTTAAAGTACATCTAGAGAAATGAATACATATAGAGAACAACATTTATAGCGCCTTCTACATACTGGATACTATGCAAAATTTTAAAAATGTAAGAATGAAAATCTTTGGTCTTATGGTTCCTGGTTTAAAGGCTGGGACATGAATATGTAAAAACATTGTAGCCCAAATCAATAAGTATAATTAAGGATGTTTAAATGTTATTGAGAGAAGGGTTAAAGTACATCTAGAGAAATGAATACATATAGAGAAAAAAGGAGCAATGAGTCAAATACATCTAGAGAAAAAATAGTTTCTGGAAAATGCTGTATGAAAATATTTGAGATGATGGTTCTCTATCTGATGAGTGTGTAGCAACAGATATTCACATGCTATAGGTGGTGCTGCCCTTAGCAATGTGACTTTTCAGAATAATTTAAAAAATTGTTAATTTTTTATACAAGACAAAAAAGGCTGTCTTCCTTTGATTTACATAGTAGTTTCACTTATAGAAAATGCAAACTGCACAAAAGTACGTTTTAAAATTGTACTAAAATTAGGTCCTCTGTATTAAATGTAATAAAGTATAAGACTTAGATAATTATAAATAGGTTTTCACCCACATGAATGTCTGAAGGGACATCTGAAAACTAACCATGTGGAATGTGGGGTCACTTTTCCTGGCCTGAGAATGTCCTCTGTATGTATTGGAGGGTACCTAGCTCCCTAGCCCTTTCTCACTAAATGGCAGTATTGTCTATTCCCAATAGTGTGACAGCGCAAAATTCATTTTCAATTTCTAAGGCTGTTTTTCCCCCTCCCCCAGTGTGGAGCCACAGCTGCACTGAACTACCAGTGTAAAAAAAATTGCTTTGACTAATTCACATTCATGTTTCATGAAACAGTGTTATTTGAAAGGCCTATGCTTTCTGCACAAGTGTTCTAACACTTTCAAATTACTTTGATATAATTGTAAAAGAAGATTCAACAGATTTCTTGAAGAAGAAAGAATCTGAATACACCATTTCTATCTCTGGAAGCAACTTCTCTTAGTATCTGTGCCATTCTCAAGAAGGATGTGGTCAGGAAGCCCAGCAAGCCCACATTTCCACAGTAGTGGGAACAGCCCAGCTAAAAACTCATTTCATGACTCTCGGTCAGTATCAGCATGCTGATGCTGATGCTGCTAAGTCGCTTCAGTCGTGTCCGACTCTGTGCCACCCCATAGACGCCAGCCCACCAGGCTCCCCCGTCCCTGGGATTCTCCAGGCAAGAACACTGGAGTGGGTTGCCATTTCCTTCTCCAATGCATGAAAGTGAAAAGTGAAAGTGAAGTCACTCAGTCGTGTCCGACTCTTTACGACCCCATGGACTGCAGCCTCCCAGGCTCCTCGGTCCATGGGATTTTCCAGGCAAGAGTACTGGAGTGGGGGGCCATTGCCTTCTCCGCAGTATCAGCATAAAACCTGTGAAATTTCCTGTAGACTTTATTCTGAATAGAGCTAGTCCTCATTCATTTTTATTGATGGGAGTAGTTTGGATTAGTGAAGAATCCTAACTGTTAGACATCTGTTTAACATTTAACAAATAATTTTCAAGGGTACTTAATCAATGAGCAAATATTTGAACACCTCCATTAGGTGAAAGGGGCTTCCCAGGTGGTACAGTGGTAAAGAACCCATCTGCCAAGGCAGGAGATGCAAGAGACATAGGTTTGATCCCTGGGTAGGGAATATCTCTTGGAGAAGGAAATGGCAATCCACTCCCGTATTCTTCCCTGGAAAATCCCATGGACAGAGGAGCCTGGTGGGCTACAGTCCATGGGTGGCAAAGAGTCGGACACGATTAAGCGACTGAGGAAAAACATTAGGGGAACTCACTGTGCTGGCTACTTGGACAGGGTAGTTTTAGCCGCTTAGTTGTGTCCGACTCTTTGCAACTCATGGACTGTTCCCTAAATGTTCCTGATCTTTAAGGAACCAAAAGTCTAAATTTGGAGCTAGGATATAACTGTGAAAAATTTATTGACAATATAAAGGCAAATGTTGAATGAGCAGGACAGGCACTACAGGCTTTTGGAGCTCAAGGGCAAAGAGGTCATTGATAACCAGTCATCAAGGAAATTTTCAGAGACTAGAGAAGACCAAAAAGGGCATTACTGGTGGAAGCAATGGCACAGAGAGACAAAAGGAGACAGCAACATGAATGTCATCTTCTAGAAACTGTGAATAGAAGAAACTGGCCGGAGTGATTCTAGACGGTAGCTAATAGTGATATTACCACAGCAACTTGTAGCCAGAGAGCTAATCATCCCCACGCCAGAGCAAGATCTCAGTTTTGGTGCTCTAAGGCAAGAGGGGTCATCGAACATTTCGATCAAGAAAGTGAAAGGATCAAAGGTGATTTAGGTAATGGGAGAAACCTTTTGGTTTTTTACTCTTTTTAAAAATAAACCTTTTTTGTTTATACATGGTGGCTCAGATGGTAAAGAATTCACCTGCAATGTAGGAGGCCTGGGTTCAATCCCTGGGTCAGGAAGATCTCCTGGAGAAGGAGACGGCAACCCACTCCAGTATTCCTGCGTGAGAAATCACACAGACAGAGAAGCCTGGCAGGCTACACTCCATGGGGTCACAAAAGAGTTGGACACAACTGAGTGACAAGCTCTTTCACTTTCATTTATATCTCATTGTGGATAAATCTCTAGTACAGAAATACTAGTGGTCTCTGAATCCCCTAGTACAAACAACAATAGGGAAAGAAAAATTCTTTCTCTTCGTTTTTTTTTTTTTTTTTTTTTTTGCCTCACCACCTGGCATGTGGGATCTTCATTCCCCGACCAGGGATCAAGCCCATGCTTTCTGCAATGGAAGCGCTGTCTTGACCATGGGACTTCCAAGGAAGTCTGAAGAATTACCTTTCTGATTGAGGATTTGGAATATACACCTGGGCATGTATTATTTAGCCCCTTCCTTACTCCTCTCCAGAGATATCCCTGAAGAGTATATATCTTTGCTACTTACGCTCTGACTTTTGCAGGAATAGGTCCCCATGGAGAGGTCTGTGTCCAGATGTGCTTGTGATTGGGTTAGTCACTGTCTAATTCAGAATGAGGTATTAGCATGTTCACTTGGCTGCAAACTCCATCTGCATTCTCCAAAATAGATTTTATCCTTACCTAACTCCCGTGTTTCTCTCTTAATTAATTCCAACTTGGGTGAAAGCGTGCTGGTGCTTATTAGCTTCTCCCACATTGGAGATAAAAACATCCATTTAGACAGAGGTGGAGGAAAAGCTTTACCAACACAAAGGCCCTAAAAGAGATTCACCAACGAAAGCTTATGCTTGAAACACTTTAGACTTAAAAATTAGGTTGGCACTGGAATAGTTAAGATGCTGGGTGGGGAAATCCCAGGATACTCCAGATCAGGTGTTGACAAACTACAGCTCACTGGGTTAGATTAGGTCCATCAGCCGTTTTTGTAAACAAACTTTTATTGGAACACAAATTGTTGTTGTCATTCAGTGTGAAGTCTGTGATTCCATTCTGTGATTCCATGGACTGCAGCATGCCAGATGCCCCTGTCCTTCACTATCTCCTGGGGAGTTTGCTCAACACTAGCAGACGCATCCACAACTGAGCGTCATTTCCGCTTTGGCCCAGCCACTTCATTCTTTCTGGAGCTATTAGTAATTACCCTCTGTTCTTCCCCAGTAGAAAATTGGACACCTTCTGATCTGGGGCGGGGGGGGATAGGGGTGGGGGCTCATGTTCCAGTGTCATATCTTTTTGCCTTTTCATACTGCTCATGGGGTTCTCCAGGCAAAAATCTGGGGTGGTTTGCCATTCCCTCCTCCAGTGGACCACATTTTGTCAGAACTCTCCACTATGACCCGTCCATCTTGGGTGGCCCTGCACAGCATGACTCAGAGCTTCATTGAGTTATGCAAACCCCTTCCCCAAGACAAGGCTGTGATCCATGAAGGGGTGGAACACACTATTTATTTACATAAAATCTATGCTTCAGTATTTAGATATATTCATCACTTTATTTATTTAGATATATTCATCACAACTGGGTAGTTGCAACCAAGACCATATGGCCTGCAAAGCCTCAAACTACTTCTCAGTTCTGAGTGGTTGCTGGGGATCATTTACCATTTACAACATGTTTTTATTTTAGTTTACGAGAGTGTAGCTTACTAAATTTAAAGTTGGAGGTAGATTATAAAGGAAAAGGAATGATCTTCCTCATTATTTCCATCAAAATATAAACATTCAGAGATAAATCACCTGCCAAATAGCCATCAGTAAACATCCCTCATCAATTTATTCTGTTCGTGAAATTAATTCTAGGGCTGCCGGATTTTGGACAGCCGTCTATGTTCTTGAATTCATCTGCTTTTGAACTAAAAACCTCCTCAGTCCCAAGATATAGTGTGACAATTGACTCAGCATTATCAGCTTTAAGCTATGAAGCTTGTCTTTAAGGATTTCTACCCCTTGAAATATCAATAGTTAAAAGCATTTGGTAGAGTCATTTGCTTGAAGTTCTAAGATTGTTCTTTGTTGAACACACACACACAAAGCTGTGAGCTTTTATGGAAGCATCTGAGGAAAGCAGAAAAGTATGTGTGTATGAAATTAACAATTGTTTGTGTCGTTAATTCATTACAGTCATCAATAATAGCCAAATGGAGAAGTGCAAAATTCTCTACTGGGGGACAACACATAACCATATCATAAGAGTTTAACAAATGTTTCTCCTGAGGATAAGAATATGTTATATGGAGTGAAGGCATTAATAAATCTCCAGGTATTTCTAATTTATAAAGTGTACAGTTTCCCTAGTGGCTCAGATGGTAAAGAATCTGCCTGTAATGCAGGAGACCTGGGTTCAATCTCTGGGTCAGGAAGATCCCCTGGAGAAGGAAATGACAACCCACTGTAGTATCTTGCCTGGAAAATCTCATTAACAGCAGAGCCTGGGGGGCTATTGTCCATGGGATCCCGAAGAATTGGACACCGCTGAGCATTTAACATTAAATTTAAACAATCTCAGAAACATTTATATTAATGACATTTTACCTACATAAAATTATCCTTTGACTTAACAACTCTTCCCCTATAGCTTGAGAAATATCCCTGAACTAATTAAGAAGTACAGATCATACCAAGTGTATCTAATCATTTATAGTACTTGTAGTTATAGAAGGTGAAAGGATAGATCTTTGTGACTTGGCCAGCCCTTTCTGGGAAATCTAAAAAATATTTTTGCATGTACAATAAATTGTTATTTCTCTCTTTTTCTCAAAGTTGGGATATACTCTTTGAATTCAAACAAGTTCTAAAAGTAGATTCAGTGGGTTATGCTAGGATCACAGGTACCTGAGAATCAAGTGTGAAAACGTGTACCTGAGATACGGCTGGGCCAAGGTGCCCAGATAATTGGCCAGATGCTATTCTGAATATTTCTCTGAGGGTGTTTCTGGATGAGATTAACATTTAAATTGGTGGATTTTGAGGAAAGCAGATTGCACACTACCATGGGAGGTGGGCTGTACTCAATCAGCTGCAGGCTTGAATAGAACAGAAGCCTGACCTCTTTTCAACAAGAGGGAATTCTGCCAATAGGTGGGACTGAGCATCAGCCCTTCCCTGGGTGTCTGCACTGCTGGCCTACCCTCACGTTCTTCTTGATAAACCAAAATACATTCCATCAATATGCAAACACAGTTGTATTCTCCTGCCTCTGTCTCTGCTGGTGCAGTATTAAACATGCATATTTACTGCAACTTGTAACTCAATTAACTAACTTCTGGTTTCATAGGAGAAAATGGGAGGGAAGTGATTGATAATTATTTGTCCATTCTCAAGCATTTAAGCAGAATTGCAAGGATAGGATATATATGGTACAACTGCTTGCAGTCACACACACCCATTTCTTTTATTTTATTTATTGTTTTCGGCTGCACTGGGTCTTCGTTGCTGCACGTGGGATTTCTCTAGCTGTGGCACTCCGGCTTCTCTTTGTGGTGGCTCCTCTCATCACAGAGCACAGACGCTAGGCACGCGGGCTTCAGTGGTTGTGGCACATGGGCTTAACTGCCCCACCACGTGTGGAATCTTCTCACACCAGAGCTGGAACCTGTGTCCCCTTCATTGGCAGGTAGATTCTTAAGCACTGGAACTCCAGGGAAGTCCTACAACTTTTTACAGTGGCAAAATGAATATACTCATTAATATGACCCAAAGGTACAGTCATTCCATAACTTACAAAAATAAGAAACAAAAGCATATAGATTATGATACATATTATCATTAATGTTTTAATATTGTATTTTACTCTGAAGCTATTTAGGGGAACAGAGATTAATCATTAATTTAATAAAAGGTCTAGTTAAAGTTAACTAAGAATCTTGCAGCTTATTTTTAAATGGAAACATTACAGAACATGCTAAAACTTTATTGGAATTATATTTTAATTTAGTTGAATGTCAAATTTTATAAAAATAAAGTCTATGCTTATATCATATATCTAACACTAATAAAACCAGGATTTGAAAATATGGCTATTTTCAAACAAAATAACCAAACCAGGATGGATTCACTCTAATTATGTAAACTTAGACTTTTACGTAAAAATACTTCTGGGCTAGCTGTTTCTATGAAAAGAACTTTTTATTCCATTAATATACCTATGTAAAATATTAGGTGCTGAGTTTCTTTATTTTCTAGGAAAATATTCTGAATTCTGGGAAAATATTAGATATATGTAACCATTTATTCTCTCTAAACTTAAGCTCTTTTAATTAAAATACATTATTATCTAATTTCTTAATAGATTTTAGAGGTAGAAAAATATTTTACATTCACACACTGAGAAGTAAATACTTTCCTCCCTTATACACAGAGATGCCCTGGCTTCCGTTTTACAGCTTTAGCCATGGGTCAAAGTAAACAGAAAAACTCACCACCTTAGATCTAAAAGATTAGTTCTCTTTCTCAGAGGATATGTAATTTTTATTTGAACTCAAAAGTAGACAGAAAGACACACAAAAATTAGCAAACCACATTCTCTGCTGTTCTCACCTTAGAATAGGTGTCCATCATCCAAGGGAAATCATCAAATGGTCAGATGATAAAATTAGATGCACAATCTTGCGGCCATCTATAGGGAATAACTCATTAGCCATGCACAGAACAGACCCACAACCAAACCTGACTAAGTATAGAAACAAACAAAAAAAAACACAAAATCTAGGCGTAAAAGATCAGAAAAGGAGTCAGGACAGGCTAAGTCGCCATTCCCCTTGAAAATCACTCCAAGGACCAAGAAAAGACAGTTTAATCCATGAAATGAACTTTAATTCATTCCTGGGCTTAATTCATGAAATGAATATTTAGACAGTTCTGTTCAATTAGCTCTGTAGGCATCACTTTTTACTTTCATGCATTGGAGAAGGAAATGGCAACCCACTCCTCTTGCCTGGAGAATCCCAGGGATAGGGGAGCCTGGTGGGCTGCCGTCTATGGGGTCGCACAGAGTCGGACACGACTGAAGCGACTTAGCAGTAGCAGCAGCAGCAGCAGGTATCTCGTTGGAACCTCCACAACTGTTAAAGAATAATTTTCAAAAGGTTAAAAACAATGTCTTCTCAGTGGCGAAGAATCTGCCTGCCATTGTAGGAGATGCAGGAGATTTGGGTTCAGTCCCTGGGTTGGGAAGATCCCCTGGAGGAGGAAATGGCAACCCACCCCAGTATTCTTGCCTGGCAAATCCTATGGACAGAGGAGCCTGGTGGATTACAGTCCATGAGATTGCAGAGTCAGACATGACTGAGCAACTGAGCACACACACAGAGGACATTTTGAACAATATTAAATAACAAAGTTTCAAAAAAAATGCTAAAAACATGAGTCTCATTCACATATAAAAAGACTACCTCTCCAATATTATTTGTAATTTTTCATCGGTGAGAGAATCAGTAAGATGGTAGTGCTGCTTCAGAGAGGACAGCTTCAAGGAACTGGATATTTTATAAACAAACAAACAAAAAGAATGTTAGAATAAGCTTTCTAGGATGGGGCCCAAGTCAGTTAATGTCCACCAGGACAATAAAACTGTAATCTTTCAGATTTTCTTCTCTACTAGACAGAAACGTGATAGTTAACCTGAAACTTTATGGCATCTGGGCTCTAATCAAATTGTAATAGGAAAGTCAGATATGCACAAATTCCCCCAAGGCAATGAAAGTGTCCTTGAGCAGACCTAGTCAATAACAACTGAAAGAAAATATTACTCTTCCTTTTAATTTTTTCCAGGTTTGGGGCAATTTTTACTAATATTTGATTGCCCCATTCTGTTTGTGTGACTCAAAAGCGTTTTCATTTTGCAAAGGATTCCATTTGCTTTTGAATTTGCTAGGCAGGCCGGATTGCTAGAGATCAACTCTTTGAGACATAGTTATTTCAAATCTCTTCTAGCATTTGGGTTTACAATGATTCCATTGTTTTTGTTTTTCTCTTTATGTCCTCCTGAAATAATGGTATATTCTTTTAATAATAAAACCTCTCCTTTCTTTTTCTTCACTTCCTAAAACAATCTAGTATTCTTTTGTTGGAGAAATTGTTAGCTTAAGACTCCAACGTCTTAAGTTTCTTTCTAAAAATACATGATTAACTAAGTCATGCCATTTACTCTGGAGCAGCTCTTGCACTTCTGGATAAGCTATTTCTTCAACATTTTCCTCTTTTGGCTCTAAAAGAGCTTCAAAACAACGTGGAAAGATGAACAAAATTATGGGTACTTTATCTAATTATTCCTGGTTTGAAAAGTTAAAGCTTAGCATATCATATTGTAATGTTCTATAGCCCAAGTGGAAAGCTTGGGCTTTAAAAAAATTTATTTTTTTGGTATTCATTTAAGTATTATTGAAGTAAAGTTGATTTACAATATCAAAAATGTTGATACTCAAATATGTGCTCCATATCATACTAGAAACTGGAAAACAACAATAAATAAGATCAGAGGGTTTCAACTCTCTTAGAATTTCTAATTTTGATAGAAGACACTGAACTAATGCTGGCCCATATCACAGCTGCCAAAATGCAAGAAAACACAGGACTTTCTCTTGAAAATGAAAGTCCAAATCAAGTTGGCTTAAGGAACAAAAAGAATTCTGTTTGCTTACACGATTAAACAGTTGAAGTCTTTAGGCATATCAGGCAGTAGGGTTTCCAAAGCCATTGAATGTGGTTTCTCAGCTCTGCTTCTATTGCCTGCATACCATGCACAGTTTATACGAGGCTCTTGTAGATACGGAGGCTCTAGATCTTACATCTCAACTTCAAGGCCAGTGGAAAAGGCTGAGGATATTTATAGTAACCTCCTCAGAAAAAAGTCTGATTGGGTAATTAGCCCATTTCCATGGCAGCCACTTAGGCTTTGGCCTTGGCCTGTGCTCCTTGGAGCCCCATCAGAATAAGATATGGGGTCTATGATTGAAGGAGAGCCTAGGTCCCCAAAAGGATGGGATAGGCTTATTATTAGGAGGTTGAATGGACGCAGGGGCACAAAAGCCAAAGATGTTCACCATGAATTAGTCCGGGGACAACAGAGAAGGCTTATCTTCAAAAGAGATGGTATCTTTGTGATCTGAAGATTGTATGGTTGTCAGTTATAGTTTACAGAGGGCAAAGAGCATTCCAAGTTGAGGGAAGAGTGTGTGAAAGATCAGCAGGGAAGGAAATTATATATTTCAGGCCACATGATCAAAAAAATGATTAAGGGAAGGAGGAGACAGAGACAGGAGAGTAGGTTGGAAATGTAATAGGAATCCGATTATTTCAGGTCTTGTAGGTCATGGCAGAGCCTTTATTCTTTTGGTTTTAAGCTAGCCATTTGGATCAAGGGATGGTAGACAAAGGGAAAAAGAAAGAAAGGGGAAAAGAAAGAAGAGAAAGGAAGGAAGAAAGGAGATGAAGAAGGAAGGAAAGAAGGAAGAAAGGAAATTTACCTGGATTACTATATATTCCTTGGACAACATTCCATTACAAACTCAAAGGTCTGTCCATTTTTTATAATATCCTTGAATGTAGATACATTTAATACTTCTTAAAATAAGTGGTTCCTTAGGTGGGCATTAGAAATCACTGTGCTCACCAGAGATGTTTGATAAACTGATGCTTAGTGGGAAAGGGCTGTGACTTAACGTACTGGAAAACAAGACTATCGCCATTCATTTTGGTTCGGACTCTCTTCTTCAAATAACTTTTCATCTTTCAATGGTGGGAGCCAGGTCAGTTCTAAGCAACAGTCATGTAGTAATACTGAGAACAGGAGAATGTGTGTGCAGTGTCTTAGCTCAGCTGTAATTTCACTAAACATGGGGTGGGGGTGGGGGCTGAATCATAGGTCAGGGTGCCTGGCCGCATTCTCCTTGGCCTTCGAGATTCCTTGGAAGACAGAATGTTTTAACGAACAGAAGGCAATAGAAGTACCAGCCTGCGAATTCTCTTCATTTGCTGTCTGTTTTTTTAAGTGCTCTATTGCTTATTTATCTATTCTTGGCCGTGCTGGGTCTTTGTTGCTGTGCAGGCTTTTTCTCTCGTTGCGGTGTGTGGACTTCTCACTATGGTGGCTTTTTTTTTGTTGTGGAGCGTGGGCTTTAGGTGCACGCTTCAGTAGTTGTGGCCCATGGGCTCGAGAGCACACGCTCAATAGTTGTGGCCCATGGGCTTCGTTGCTCCGAGGCATGGGGGATCTTCCTGGATCAGGGATCACACCCACGTGTCTTGCGCTGACCCCTGGATTCTTTGCCACTGAGCCACCAGGGAAGCCCCTTGCTCTCAAGTCTTTTTACCTTACCATTCCCCAGATTATTAACAGATCAAAACCTACTGTGGTGAAAAAGGGTACAAATCAAGAACTTCTGCAGCTGATATTGCAGGGAGAAAGTTGATGACTGAAAAATATTTGTATCCCAACAACATCAAGATGAAATTAAAGACTCCTTTCTAAGGGAAACTGGAGAATAAGAAGGAAGTGTTACAGGGAGAGTCTGGAAGGAGTTTAAACCATAGAGTGGATCCTCTTCTGAATCAGGATTAGCAATGGTGTCTTCACAATATCTTCCTAAGCTTTTCTCTACTGGAGCAATGGCAGAAAAAAATTAGGGGTAACACTCTAACTGGCAGAATCTGTCATCTCACAGAAAAAAATGTACTTATGTACTTATGTGAGATGATGGATATTAACTGAACTTATTGTGATCATTTTACAATATATACATGTAACGAGTCATTGTGTTGTGCATCTTGTACTAATAGAATCTCTCTCAGAGTTGCTTAGTCATGTTGACTTTTTGTGGCCCCATGGACTGTAGCCTGCCAGGCTGTTCTGTCCGTGGGGTTTCCCAGGCAAATTTACTGCAGTGGGTTGCCATTCCCATTTCTAGGGGATCTTCCTGACCCAGAGACCAAGCCGGAGTCTCCCGCGTTGCAGGCAGATTCTTTACTGTCTGAGCCACCAGGGAAGCCCACTAATAGAATGCTATATGTCAGTTATATCTCAGTAAAACTGGAGAAAAAAGCTAGGAAGTGTCAAATGAAAAAAAAAAAGTCTCAGGTATGCCAACTGTGTATAGCTGCTGATTCAGAAATATAGGACGTTTTGGACTAAGAAAAAAAAGGAAAGAATGTGGATTAATGGATAGATGTGTTTCTTAGGAGTAGGAAGAGGTTGAATGGAGCCCCAGCTTCTTAAGAATCAAAAATGTAGAAAACGTAAGTTGGAAATCTTAGAGATGACCAACTGTGTATAGCTGCTGATTCAGAAATATAGGACGTTTTGGACTAAGAAAAAAAAGGAAAGAATGTGGATTAATGGATAGATGTGTTTCTTAGGAGTAGGAAGAGGTTGAATGGAGCCCCAGCTTCTTAAGAATCAAAAATGTAGAAAACGTAAGTTGGAAATCTTAGAGATGTAAGAAGACCTAGATGAGAGCCACCTTCGCGCTGATCCACGTGGAGAGAAGCGTGCAGATGGTCCTTGCTCTTCTGTGTGCTAAAGTCTCCAGTTCAGAATGTTTCTGGTGAGGAAGTTATGGAAGGGTTTAGACTTTAGGGTTGTGTGGGCTGCCGTCTGTGGGGTCGCACAGAGTTGGACACGACCTATGTGACTTAGCAGCAGCAGCAGCAGCAGCAGCAGAAGAACCTTGGTGTGAGAACAGATGTGTCTAAACCTGTTGCTATACTGTGTCTTTGCTTCTTGTGGTAAGGCTACGCCCTCTCCCAACTTGTGAGCTAAATAAAGAAACTATTCTACCATCAGGCCTATTGTTTCAAGTTGGTGAGAAGAAAAGATAGAAAAACATTAGACTTGACTAAAGAGAAATCAGGCTGTGATGTTTTGAATTTGGGTGAAATTCCAGAGCTTTCATATTGAACTCCTTCGGACCATTTCTATCACATGTATCAATCCCGGCTTGTGTTCTAGATTCAGAAGAGATATGTAAGCCTTCTGTGGGCTAACAGAATTGAAAAATTGCTATGAGGTTGTTTGAACCAGTCTTTCAAGGATGAGTACTTCTTTTCATATTTCTTTTGGGGATTCCAAATGCCATGCCAGTGACCAGCAGCAGTCCCTAAATTGTTTGGGGTCAGATGAAACCTGGTAGAGCAGGGATGGGCTTTGGTTTTGCAAATCAATGATAGAACAACTTGAGGAAAGGCTCGCAGTTCCCTCTTAAAGAACAGCTTTCTCGGTGTACGGGAACTACAGAAGTTACAAAGGTCTTCAAGCAAACTGACCGGCATGAGCAAGCTCCTAGGAGAAACACAGTGAATCGCTGGAACTCTCCTTACTATAAGCAAGAGTATCTACCAGATTCTCTAAGCTAATTTACAGCCTTGCCAATCTTTCTTCTACCTTTCTCAGCCGTGCTCCAAATTGGACATTTGGTCTTTGGTGCCTGGGTCCCTGGAAGAATAGTTTCCCACTGTTCTTTCAGTCTTTATCTTCAGCAGAGACTGAAGGAGGCAGACAGAAAGAGGTCTGTCTGCAGTCAGCGTGACAGTGAGAACTGTTTACATCTGTGTGAGAATATGGGAACGATGCTATTCACTTACGAGAGGGGTTGCTCAGAAACAGAATATGAGATGTGGGTGGAGGTTATGGGAGAGCCAGGGGAGCAGGAAGGAAGGGTACCAAGGGTGGGTTCCTCTGCCCGGGGAAAGGAGGGGAGGCTGCAGAAGAGCTCAGCCTGCACATCAAAGCCTGCACAGGCCGAGCTTGCCTCTTCTGTCTTGTCCACCTTAGGCAATATTCCCTCTGGTCTCTTGTCTCTCCTCCCCTCCCCTTCTTTCTCCTCGCCCTCTTGTTTAGCTGGTCATTCATTCTCAAGAATCTTCTCCTGTGACCTTTTACCTTTTTTCTTTTCCCCACCAGTGCCCAAGGCAAAGGCAAAGTGTGTGTGTAGGCCGCTTAATGAGCAGGAGAGTTGGGATGTGGTGTGGGGGAGGCAACGGAACACCGCCATGACGTGGAAACCACGAGGGGCTTGGTGGACACCAGCTTTCCTTTCAGTCTTTTGCCATTATGCTCCTACATGTGTGTGATTGTTTATTGGGTAATCATGTTACTTTTCTTACCTTTGGAAGCACATGCACTTCTCTCTTCAGAGAGAGAAAGAATTACTCATATCAAGCACTAGGGTAAGGCCTTCCAGGGCTGCATATTCATGACATATCTGTTAACGCGTCTCTGTATACCCGGTGTCACGTGGGCAGCTGTAATACACTATGTCCCTTTCCCTTTTGTCTGAAGTATGTACCATCTCACACGCTTCTGGGCAAGTGCATGATGGAAAATACAACGTTCTGGCCAAGGATGCTTTGAAGATAGAGGGAGTGAATCTGACCTCCTCTCACAGAACCCACGGATGCATAAGATGTAAAAATAGTTCAGACTCCCATAGGTCGTAGTTTCCAAGCCTCTTCGTTTTACAGAAAGAGAAACTGAGGACCAGCAGTGACGGAGAAGTGACTGATCCAGGACTCCTTTTTAATGGTAGAGCCAGGACTAGCATTTTAATTCCTGACTCCTTGTCCAGGACTCTGAGTCAACAGCAACACACTTAGGGCCACTCACCCCCCTCTCTAAACCCTGGAGCTGTCGGGGGACAGATATGCCAGTTGTTTCCTTCAGTTCTCAGAGCCGTCAGCTTCTTCATGGGGGATTTATCTGCAATTTCTTCTCCCTGTCTCCTGAGATTCCTGGGTCACAGCGCCGGCTAATCCCAGAGAGCCCCTTCCCAGGGGCATCCAGCGCATGTCAGCAGTTCCCATCTCCTTTGGAACAGAAGCGGCAGGACCTCAAGAACTTGCGCTTCCTAAGACTCAGCTCAGTCTCCACCTGACTCAGCAGAGGTTTCTGGAATCTCCCCTCCATGTGCCGGCCAAGTCTCAGATGGGCACTAACCAGAAGCGGTCGGTTGCCTCTCTGTTCCTGTAGTGAGAAGTCCAGAAAAAGCTGACGATGGGCACTGAGAAAGGAAACATGCAGTGCATAAGCACAGCACTCTCTGCTCTATAAATAACCCTGATTAAAAGGAAAACACCAGCACAGACTCATCTTTTTTTATTTTTTCTGCTGGACACCACGGGAGGTCCTTGCAGCAGAATCTCTAGCGCTTGCCAATAATAACTAAGCTCCAAGAAAGAGAAGCTTCTATGCTTCTTCCATTTTTGTGGCCAACTCCACTCTGAATCCTTTCTGAGGCTCAACACTGATCCATCTTTCTTTCCCCTCTTGTCTTTTTAGGTGACTTTCAGAGCCCCCATGTCTGACTCCATATTCTCTCCCAAAGTTCCAAGTTGATTTATGAGAGCAGTTCAGCAGGGCTTAATTTATTACCCGGTTAAAATAGTGCCAGGAGGGCTTCCCTAGGAGGGAGGAGTCGTGGTTATTCTAGGCTCATTTTTTAAAGGGACCAGATAACAATAGACATTGCACAGGGGTCTCTTTCTCTTAGTGACTGGCGGGCGTGGGAGAAGTGGCCTAGCTATCTGAGCCACCCACTTTATTCTGGTAGCTTATAATCTAGTAAGAGGCATAAGAAATAAATATCTGATCCTTTTATTTCCTTATACAGCAAGATCTTCAAAAATCACACTTATATAATCCAAATACTTTAACTTGATGTCCAAAGTGGTTCTTTCCTCAGTTGCATCATCTTCTTACTCCCCTTCCTCATCTACATGTGTTTCAATTGCATAGATCATTTTGGATGCCCTGAAAAGTCCCCAAGTTCCTGATTCTAGTCACTTTCCATATGGAGTATATCACACCCTATGTCAACATCCAGCTTATCCTTCAGGATCCATTTCATCAACTTAAAAAAAAAATTATTGGAGTTTAGTTGCTTTACAACGTTGTGTTGGTTTCTGCTGTACAGGAAAGTGAATCAGCAATACATATACGTGTATCCCCTCTTTTTTGGATTTCCTTCTCATTTAGGTCACCACGGAGCATTGAGAAGAGTTCCCTGTGCTATACAGTCAAGATCCATTTCAGGTGCTTATTCTAACTCAGCAGCTGGCAGTGCCTAGATTAAGAAGTGAATAACATGCTCAATGCAAGGTTGTGGAATGGATTACTAAATCTACCTTGGTAGGCTGAAATTACCCTAGGCTGGGATGATATCATTCCATCCTTGTCACATGTAGCACAAGGTTTTGTGTTTTTTATCCAGTAAATACTGGCTTCATTCATGTTTGTTGATTGAAAGAACAGCTAGGAATTACAAAGGAGCCAAAGTGCCACAGTATGGAGTGTTTCTTAGGATACTTGCTTAGGAAGCCGATTTACGCAGTTGAAATGCTATGCTCCCTTGATAACGTGTTTCTGAGCCAATATCTAGTGGGGAGTGGGGAAGGTAGGAGGAGAGCATAAAGATGGAGAAAATCAGAAGACCAACAAAGAGAAATCAGCCCTTTGCATCCCCCCAAAAAGAGCCTGGAGAGATCAATGCCATACTCACAGCTCCCTTGTCAGTTCTTCAGCGGATGGGAAAGTCGGTGGAAAGATACTGGTTTGAGGGTCAGAAGTTGTTTGTTTACTTTGAACATCCATTTTCTCATCTATAGAAGAATAATTTGTTTCAGGCCCACTGGATAGATCAAATGAAAGAATATACAAATATAAATCTGAACCGCTTCTCTTTTGACATTTGAAGCAGCTTCTGGCATTTCCCTCCTGAGAATTCTCCTCCACTGGATCTATTTTTCTTGTTTGCCCCTTTTCTCTGATTAAATTCACCAAAGATCTTTCAAAAACATTGAGACATGGGAAAAGGGCCCAAGGAGCTGTGTAGTCATGGATTAGGAGTTAACCAGCTATGGAAGAATCCTCCTCGGGATGAAGGGTGAAGCCACATCTGAGATCAGAGATACCTTGTTGCTGGCTCTGGAGAGTGGGGTTCATGCATAAGCTGCACTCAGATTATTTTATCTCCATCACCATCAGGGTTATTTGTGAGCCTGAGCACATTCTATGAACAGAGTCACCCAAAGCTCAGAGACCATCAATCCACCATTTGAATGAGCCAAAGCATCTATAAAGTGACAGTCAGCAGCATTTCTAAGGAACACAGACTGGAGTTGAACAAATTTTTCTCCTGGATCAAGTGGCACAAACCCTGTGTCTTTGGATCAAGGGTCAAATAGCACAGATTGAGACTGAAGAATCTCACATGGGTCATTTGCCTTCTTACTCCTCACTGCTGTCACCATGGACCGTATCTTCCTGCAACATCTTGCATTCCACTGGGGCTGTTAAAACTACCCACTCAGCTCCCCTAAAGTAGGAAAACTCTTATGGCAGCTGCAATACTTCTGGGATGCATAGGTCCTCCCAAGAACTAGCTAGATTTTAGAGTCTGTAAAGAGTTCCCTGTGACTTTCTCATCCCCCATGAGGAATCTCCCCTCACAGGGAAATACTACTCTGCGATCAGTATTGGAAAAGATGACTTAAAACATGCTATTTTAATTTCTTTTTTCTTCTCTTCAGCATGTGGGATCTTAGTTCCCCAACCAGGGACCGAACCTGCACTGCCTGCATTAGAAGCACAGAGTCTTAACCAATGGATGGCAGGGAAGTCCCAACATTGCTGTTTTAGATATTCATAGAATTTTTGCCAAATAAATTGGAAGGGTTTTCAAGAGAAAAGATACTTCAGTTTTCTCTGAGTGCAATTTTGGGTCTGTGATTGGAAATCTTTGTAAGGACTGTATTTAACCCATTTATTTTTATCTGACTTTATGCTACGCTGAATCTGTAAGACTAGGACATTTTATCTAGTAACTTCCGTATAGAAACAAAAGCAAAATTATTGAAAGAACAAGTCATTCTATGTGGTATCAACACTTTTGGATCTCAACTGGTAACAAAGTTTAGCACACTGGGGCTCTTTTGTGAGAAAAGACCTTGAATTCCAGTTTAAATAGAAGAAAAAGGAGGTAAAAATCACATCTAAACTCTCTCTAAATGCTTAAGAAGTGTACTGTTGAATTTCCCTGGCAGTCCAGAGGTTAAGACTCCAAACTCCCAATACAGGGGGCATGGGTTCGATTCTTTGTTCAGGAACTAGGATCCCACAGGTGGAAAGGCCAAAAAGAAATAAAAATAAGAGGTGTACTGATGTTTTCTACTTTTGTTATTACATAGATTGCTTCTCAATTATTTGACCATCAGGCATCTCAGTAAATGAATCAGGAAAGTTCCAGCAAACTAATAATTCCAATTTTATTGTTACATGGTTTGGTTATTTCCTTTGGAGGTACGTAGTGAATACAGAAAGAACACACACAGAGAGAAGCAACACAGACAAAATAAGAAGAAAAAAAAGGAATCCTTTTATATAGATGGAAACATGAAAACAAAGTTCCTTATGAAACAAGGGGGGAAAGCATGGGAGAAAGGATTCTTTACACTATGGAATTGTGTCCTCACTGGGCTAGAATCTGAGATATTCTCTTCCTCACCACTGATAAATGGAGGTTTCATTCCAGTCTATGACAGGTTCTTCCTTGAGGCCTGGGATCCCTGAAGGTGGCGAGAGTAACAGCCTTACCGTTGCCTGGGCAAGACATAGTCAGGCTGTGTGGTCCAGCCCAGCAGACTGCCATGCAGAACTTTTCTGCCAGCTCACTGTCTGGGTGTGAACCGCATAACCTAGAGCTCATCCTCTGAGTCAGACCATCAGATAAAATGTAGTGAGCTCCTGTTGGGAAGGATGGGAAAAGATGCAGAACCAAAGAAAGTGCTATTTATTGCCAAGCACAGTCCCTATTTGGCATCTGAAGTGGAGATTGTCGTGATTTCTCAGGTCGAGATCAGGATTTTCATAAAAGGATCCCAGAGAATGTCCCTGCTTATCTGATCCTGTGGGAGAAGTTAATCTTTTCCCTTTTTTTCTTTCTTTCTCCTCCATCCCTTTTTTCTTCCTTCCTTCCCTTCTTCCCTCCCTCTTTCCTCCTCTGTCTCCCTCCCCTCTCTTTCTTTATTTCTCTCACTCTTTCTCTTTTTTTTTTTTTTTTCACTCTTTCTCTTTTTGATGATTAATTTTTACAAGAGAATTTAAGAATAATGTGTTAGGGCAAATATATCTTTTTCCTTCTCAAGGAACATTCCTGGGCAGCCAGCAATGGACTTGAGAAGGCAGGTGATTATAGCAACCAGGTGGATGAGTTTTGGAATCAAACAATCTGTGTTTAAATCCCTTTTCTCCCTTAAAATTTGTCTAAACTTGGGGCAAGTTGTTAATTTCAATGTCTCAGTTTTCTCATCTATAAATCAGGCTATTGGTAAAATCAGTACCCCCCTCAAAAGGTAGTTGTGACGATTAAATGAAATGATATTTGCTGGGCTCAAAGTGTATTAACTTGCATTATCATGAAAGCTATGCCAAGTTACAGCCACTCTTGCTCCATCACTTCCAGACACTTCAGCTGAGGTTTAGACTTGACGTTTATAACTAGGATCTGCAACTTCTCACTCAGTAGACGAGAATTCTGGTACCAGGGCATCGCTGCGGTTCTCAGGCTTCCTGAAAATCTAGTGTAGACATCTCTGAGGGGCCCCAATCTTGTTTTTTAGGCACATCTCATTGTGTGGGTTGATCTCTGCTGGTTTGTAATGAAAACAGGACCTATTTCCAATGCAGATAAGTACCCTGGCGTAATAACAGGGTTTAAAAAATTAGCTGAGTTTCATATGAGTCAGAAGTAAGATATGGTATCAAAAATGGCAATGTAAACTCATCATAATGATGGGCATCTGGGAACTAGAACAAAGAAGTGCTGTGCTTGCTACATCCCATGCTGGTCAGAACTCCAAGCGAGTATCTGAATTGTTTCTGAGCACCACACTTTAAAAGGGCCGTTGACAAACCAGAACCAGTTCAGAAACTTGGAAGCAGGTAGCAAAGAATCTTGGAACTCCATAACTAGGGATAGTTGAGGGAAGTAGACAAAATCAAATGGAGGGCTTCTCTGGTGAGTCAGTGGTCAAGAACCTGCCTCCCAATACAGGAGACATGGGTTCGATACCTGGCCTGGGAAGATCCCCCATGCCAAGGAGCAAGTAAGCTGGTGTGCCGCAGCTTTGGAGCCTGTGTTTTGGAGCCAGAGAACTGCAACTGCTGAAGCCCACGTGCCCTAGAGCCCTGTGCTCGGCAACATGAGAAGTCACCTCGACGGGAAGCTTGCCCGCCACAACTAGAGAGTAGCCCTGCTCTCTGCAGCTGCAGAAAGGCCCAGGCAGCAGCGGAGACTCAGCACAGTCAGAAACAAATAAATGAAATTACGCATAAGAAGCCAACCAAAAGGAGACACTATCATTGTCTTTAAATATTTACAAGGGAAATAATTAAACTTTTTCCGTCCAAAAAAGAGGACCTCGAGGGTTATAAGCAGCCCAGTGGGAAAGAGGTTTAACCAATTTATGACTTAATGTAAGGAAAGCCAGGTCCATTGGGGTTGAGACTTTATTTCGGTTTGTTTGCTTATTTACAGCTTTTCTCTAGTGTCTAAAATAGAACCTGAACATGTAGTTGTCTCAATAAATATGTGTTGAAGGAATATGAATAATGGTTTTTAAAACAGTAAGAGTGCCTCAAAATGGGACTGGGCGTCTTTGTTCCTGGAATTATCCAGATATGAAGTTGTCTCAATAAATAGGTGTTGAATGAATATGAATAATGGTTTTTAAAACAGAAAGAGTGCCTCAAAATGGGACTGGGCTTCTTTGTTCCTGGAATTATCCAGATACGATCTTTGGTGAGACATGATAGAAGACATTCAGGCATGAAATGCACACTGGGCTAGGTGACCTTCATGGTCGGTATCAACCCTGAGGCAGGGTTATTCTATAACCATCGAAAGGGCCGGTGCCCAGAGAACAAACACGAACTTCGGTGCCTTTCCAAAGGAGCCTCGCAACAATTCATGTATCCCCCAATGCCCCATCCTGTCTCCTGAGTTTTGGTTGTAATGAGCTCCTGGCTGGTGGAGGGACTCGTTCATTAATGGCACAATGGTTACAACTCCTCTAATCTGACAAGGACACAGCTTTCAGCTCTGACTTCCATCATCTTCCCCTAAGAGTGTCCCTGAAGGGAGTCTGGCAGTCATCAAAAACAGGCCAGTGTGCGCTGTTCACTGAGAATCCAGGATCCGTGGGTTGCTCCTTCCTGTGCCCATCACCTCTCACCCCTACGGCCAGTGAGAGGCCTGCAGCCCTCTGTCTAGCTGCTCAGCCCCATACTGCCCACACACCCCACCTCTGCACTTTTTTTTTTTTTTTATCAGAGCTGGAACTAAATTCCCCAAGCCCCTAACTGGTGTGTAGACTGCGAGTATAAACACAATCCCTGGCATTAATCAAGGGTAATAGAAACCAGAGATGAACTGTCATGTAGCTGGCTATCCTGTTGCTGAGTCAATGCAACCTTTTAAAAACACACTAAGAAATACACACGCTGGCTGGGAACAGAGCATGAAAGAAATTCCAAAGCATTTTTCTCTTCCCCCATCCCCACCCCTTTGCTTTTCTTTTTTTAATTGCACAGGAATTCAGTAACCAGAAAAACATAAGAATTAAAAATAGAATCAGGACTTCTAAGGATCTGCACTAGAGGAGTATGTCGAGAAAAAGCTTTTTATTATTTATATGCCATTCTTGTAGCAAGAGGTTTAACTATTTCAACATGGAAAATATACATCTCCATCCTCAGTCATTTGCTCCTCTTGGCAACACTGTTGCCAGCCACATGTTGTAGAGAAGTCTTGAAGTTAGAAGAAAGACCTGAGTTTAAATTTTATATATCCTTTGTTTTTCTGTAACTTTAGGTGAAGTATTTACCTTCTTGCTGAGTTTTATCAGGCTCATCTGCAAAAATAGAATCAGAATATTCACCACACAGAATTTTAATGAGGATTCAAAGACATAAGCATCTGTCTAGTCCAAACTCTGAAACAGAGCAGGCACTTGACAAATGTGGGCTGATTCTACATCTTATTTGGAAAACACGTCAGAAGCATGAAGCCTGCCTGACACAGCCCAAGAACACAACAACTATTCTTCGCTCCAACCTCATGCATAACCATATTTGATTTTAAGATTTAGGGGTTTTCTACAGTATTTCACATAGACAAAATCATATTCACAACCATATGAAATCACTTTGACCATTCTAACACTTTTTAATTTTAAGATCAACAGATGCCCAGCAAAGCATGGAAAAAATACAGCATCTGGCCCAGTTGGTTCAGCATTGGTCATTTCTAAAGAGAAGGTGCTTAGAAGATATGTATATTTATGATTAAATATGTGCATGTGCTAAGCTGTTTCAGTCCTGTCCAACCTTTTGCGACTCTATGGACTGTAGCTTTCCAGGCCTCTCTGTCCATGGGATTCTCCAGGCAAGAATATGGAGTGGGTTGCCATGCCCTCCTCATTAAATATATATATATATATATATATGCATCCATGTATTATAATAGAATATATCATATGTATATATACATATATATATATATATATAATTAAAACAAGTTGAGCAACAAGCTGACATTCACTTTGTATGGATTTGGANGGAGTGGGTTGCCATGCCCTCCTCATTAAATATATATATATATATATATATGCATCTATGTATTATAATAGAATATATCATATGTATATATACATATATATATATATATATAATTAAAACAAGTTGAGCAACAAGCTGACATTCACTTTGTATGGATTTGGACTTCTATCAACTACAATCTGCTAAGCTATATTGTTAATTAGTACTTAAGCATTTTGTTCAATTTCTACCCAGTTCCTAAGCCTCATTATTTGTAGACTATTATTTGTTACCTGTTGTAGCAGGATCGAAGCAATTATTCCCATTTCATAGATCATGTGAGTAAAGGAGGGAGGCTAAATAATTTCCAGAAGCCATCCAATGTCTACTTTGTAGTTAATCTGAGGACGCAGACAGGTTTTGAGTTCTTTTAGAATAGAATGACTGGTAAAATGAAGCTAACTGTACCTGATAAATTCTGGTAAGCCCTGACCACAGGGCCATGTGTGAAAGTGGCTCTCTAAATGCTGACTGTAAATGAGTAAATATACTCCATATGGCTAGGACAACTATTTTGTAATCCACTGTTCAAAGCAGAACATTTTTTAAAAATTGAGATACAGTTTATATACAACATTATATAAGTTACAGGTGTTTCACATAGTGATTCACAACTTTTAAAGGTTATACTCCATTTATAGTTATTAAAATATTGACTATATTCTCCGTATTGTACAATATATTCTTGTAGTTTATTTATTTTATATATAATGCTGCTAAATCACTTCAGTCGTGTCTGACTCTGTGTGACTCCATAGACGGCAGCCCACCAGGCTTCCCCATCCCTGGGATTCTCCAGGCAAGAACATTGGAGTGGGTTGCCATTTCCTTCTCCAATGCATGAAAGGGAAAAGTGAAAGTGAAGTCACTCAGTCGTGTCCAATGCTGTGCAACCCCATAGACAGCAGCCCACCAGGCTCCTCCATCCATGGGATTTTCCAGGCAAGAGTACTGGAGTGGGGTGCCATTGCCTTCTCCATTTATATATAATAGTTTGTACTTAATCCCTTATATCTGTTGACCCCCCTCCCTTTTTCTTCCCTCTGGTAACTACTAGTTTGTTATCTATATCTGTGAGTCTGCTTTTTTGTTGTTACATTCATTTTATTTTTTAGATTTCACATATAAGTGGTATCATTTGTCTTTCTCTGACTTATTTCACTTAGCATAACACCCTCCAAGCCCATTAATGTTACCACAAAGGCAACATTTCATTTTTTTATGGCTAAGAAGTATTTCATTGTGTACGTATATGGCGCACATGTGTGTGCATGCATGTGTGTGTGTGCATATACATATATGTATACCACATCTACTTTATCTATTCATCTGGTCTCCATTGTGGATAACTTGCCACAACAGTGGCAAGTTAACAATACAAATGAATACAATTTCAAATGTTTTAAAGGTACGTAAAAGATGAATATTGTTCCAAGAGATAAATGGCATCTACTCTAAAAATGTCCACTCTTGATGAGAAATCAGTCTTATTTCCAGAACTGATATTCAGCGGTCACGCACTTGACAACGTGGAAGTTTTGATTGGTTGGGTTTCAATTCTAATTGCATGGAATCTGTGCTGATTGACTGGTGGCTGTTGGACTATTACCGCTGAGTTTTTTCAAAATGAAAACTTTTCCCTCTTCTTGCATATATTGTTGAAGAGACATCTGGCTGGAGGCAGTGTTGTTGAGATCTGATGCTGCAGCATGAAGGCTGACCAAAAGGGGAAGCAAAGTGATAAAGGGTAGTGGTCATTTGGCCCCTTTGGAGGGTGGGGGTAGGGGTCAATATCATTGTCATGATTCTCTATGAGCCTTGCTTTATCTGCTGAGCTGAACTTAAATATTCTGTAGCTACCTTTTTTGGAGAAGGCAATGGCACCCCACTCCAGTACTCTTGCCTGGAAACTCCCATGGATGGAAGAGCCTGGTAGGCTGCAGTCCATGGGGTCTCGAAGAGTCGGACATGGCTGAGCGACTTCACTTTCATGCACTGGAGAAGGAAATGGCAACCCACTCCAGTGTTCTTGCGTGGACAATCNACCCCACTCCAGTACTCTTGCCTGGAAACTCCCATGGATGGAAGAGCCTGGTAGGCTGCAGTCCATGGGGTCTCGAAGAGTCGGACATGGCTGAGCGACTTCACTTTCATGCACTGGAGAAGGAAATGGCAACCCACTCCAGTGTTCTTGCGTGGACAATCCCAGGGACAGGGGAGCCTGGTGGGCTGCTGTCTGTGGGGTCGCACAGAGTTGGGCATGACTGAAGTGACTTAGCAGCAGCAGATACCTTTTTATTATTTTTTGATTCATAACTCCTTTATTTTTTTAAGTCTACAGTTCAGTGTTTTTTCAGTGTATTCACCGAGTTGTGCAACCATCATGCCAATCAGTTTTAAAGCATTTTTATGATCCCCCACTGCAGAAACCCTGTATATATTGGCAATCACTTCCCATACACTCTCTCCCCTCACCCTAGGCAGTTAGTAACGTAACTCTCTGTCATCACAAGTTTGCCTACACTGAACTTTCATGTATATGGTCTTATGTGGTCTTCTGTGACTACTTTCTTTCACTTAGCATAATGTTTTCAAGTTTCATAAGTACTTCATTTCTCTTTATATCTGCATAACGTTCCATTCTATGGATATATCACGTTGTATGTATCCATTCTTCAGTTGATGAAACATTTAGGTACTTTCTGGTCATTGTGAATCACGCTTCTATAATTATTGTACAAGATTTTGTGTGGACACATGTTCTTGTTTCTCTAGTTATATGCCTAGGAGTAGAATTTCTGGGTAGTTTGTTAACTACATTTAAACTTCTAAGGACCTTTCAGAGTTTTTCAAAGCAGCTATACAATTTTACACTCTTGTCAGCAATGGACAAAGGATACATCTTCTCTACATTCTCACCAGCACTTGATAGTATCTGTATTTTTGACTCTAGCCATGCTAGTAGATGTAAAGTGGTATCTCATCGAGGTTTTGATTTGCATTTCTCTGATGGTCCCTGTAAAGAATATTATACAGTAAAGATAAACTGAAGTACATTAAAATCTTCGAGGTTTATTTGAGAAAACATCGATTTGAATTGGGTAGTGCCGAAGCCGGGGTAGTTAGTAGCACTCCACCAGCGGGAGCTAAGGGACAGCCTTTACAGAGCAGAGTGGAAGCAAAGCAAGGAGATCATCTGATTGGCTGCAGCTTAAATGGTTGCCTTATTTGGCTGTTTGTTATTGGTCATTCTTTAAATTTCAATTTTTCAGATAGAAGTGCATTTATAGGAATTGGCTCAGGCTTAGGTTTTGGTTTGCAACCAAGACAGTGGAATCTCCTCAGTTTAATTCTTAGTATACCCCTACAATCATTTGTCCTCATTGTAGCTAAGAATTATGGACAATTACAAGTATACCAAGAGCTTCCCAGGTGGCTCAGTGGTAAAGAATCTGCTTGCCATTGCAGGAGATGCAGGACATGGGGTTTGATCCCTGGTTGGTAAGATCCCCTGGAGGAAGAAATGGCAGCTCACTCCAGTATTCTTGCCTGGAAAATCCCATGGACAGAGCAGCATGGTGGGCTACAGGTGATGGGGTCACAAAGAGTCAGACACGGCTGAGCGACTGAGCATGCACGCACACACAAGTTTATCAAATAGTCCTAAGTGTGGGTTGGGTGAATAAGTGATAGTGAGAGATTTGTTTAAAGTTTAGCTTTAATCTGCAGAGGAAATTTTAATTAGCTGAATCCTTGACTGTACAAGAGGCTGGCAGTCTCTGTTGAGAAGGACCGAGTGTAAGATATTCCCTTTAGACTGCAGCCTTTGCCTGCCAGCTGGCTGATGTCCATCAGTGATCAGCACATTAGCAGAAGGTGCCCAGTCCAGCACCTCTGCACTTGCTCTGAAGGTTTGTTTGTCTAGCGGCTCTTCCCCAACACGAGAAAAAGAATCACATCTGCCTTGGACATGCATCCATCTTTCAGTTCCCAAGATGACTTTTGCTTGCTCTGACCTTGGTAGTCTGTCTCTCTCAGCCTCTTAAAATATCAAATAGGTTGTGTTAAATCCCAGTTTGAGAACAAAGAGTAAGCAGAGAAAAAGCTGTCCTTTTGCAAGACCCAAGACCCATCCTTTTAAAGTAACCAACACACCTGTGAAGACAGATGAGAGGATGATGGATTCAGAGTGTGTTCTCATGGACCCAATTTACTTAGGTAGCTCTCAGTTTTCTTGTGTGGAATTATGTGTGAAGATCCTTTTTTCTGCATGGAAATACCTCTGAAGATTTTTTTTTGAAGCATGCATATCTCTTGATCTGATTCAGGGTGGAGCCTAAACAAAGCTAAAAAAATAAATTCCATCGTTACCTATGTTGTTGGAACTAAGCAGAAATATGAATAAACAAGGGGTTCCCAGGTAGCTCACGAGTAAAGAATCAGCCTGCAATGCAGGAGATGTGGGTTTGACCCCTGGGTCAGGAAGATGCCCTAGAGAAGGGAGTAGCAACCCACTCCAATATTCTTGCCTGAAGAATCCCCATGGACAGAGGAGTCTGGCAGGCAACAGTCCATGGGGTCGCAGAGTCTGACATGAGAGAGCACAAGCTCATTGTGTTACGGGTTAAAGCTGGAGAGGCTGACTGAGATTCACTCCAAAATGATTATTTGTTTATATCACTTATCTGCTCCTCTAAGAGAAAAATCTTGCTTTATTCCTATTTCTGTTTCCACGAGGAATGCAGCAAGAAGCTGCGTGGACGGAAGAACTCCACGGGGCTGGAATCAAACTTAACTGAACAATCCACGTGGAAGAAACATGGATTTTCACAAAGCATTTGGTTGACTTTGAGAGAGGATGTTGATTTCCTTCTTTCAACTCCCTATTTTATCCATTTTATTACCATATATTTCCTAAAGAGAAGGCCTGGCCAGTATCAAAACAAAGCACTCTACTCTGTTTTTAATTACCCTTTTCAAGGCTGCACTAGGCAATGCAGATGGCTGCCTGGTCTAACTTGAACTGCAAACAGAAATGTTTTGTCTGGTTTCCTTGAAAGCACTGGATGGAGTGTGTGAAGCTTAGAGTGATAAGGACTGAATTTTCAGGTTTATCTTTTAATAGGGACGATAAGATTCTAATGCCTCAGCGCTCCATGCTATCTGGATGTTGGTGGTGGGAACCGTCACCAGAGGGATGTACCGGGTGGTGGGGGTGGGGGTGGGGGCCTGGGTTAACCTCAGAGAAACACAAACATGAGTGGGTGGAGTGCTCCCTTTCCATGAGAATCGCCGTCCCTCTCTTTCACAGCCTGGCCCAAATGATCAGGCTTTATGCCAATAAGCAAAGCAATGGATTATTTTTTCCATTGGTCAGAGGAAGTTTTCTTTCGTTCTTTCTTTCTTTCCTTTTTGTGAATGGAGATAAAAAAATGCTCATTGGAAAAGGGAACTATAGGAATTTCATTTTAGTAAAATGAAAGGTTGCTCAGGTTCCCAAGAAGCCCTGGAGGAAGGTGCAAAGCCCAAGGCAACAAGCGTCCTTGGAATCCTGCAGATGTGCATGTAAATCCTATTTCTGTTGCAGACCAGCTGTGCAGCCTTAATGTGGCTTTATCTTCATGAACTTCAGTTTTCTGGACTATCACAAGGGGAAAATTCTAGGTAAATAAAGTGAAACGAGTGCAAGTAAAATATTTAGAAGACACTCAATATTTATTAGTTTCCTTCTTTTGCCTTTGAACTAAGACAAAAGATTACACAGGCTTCCCACCCATCTTCTGTGTATTTGGGAACAAAGTCATGAATACAAATATAGGAAGCCCGAGGGACGGCTCTGCATATACAACATCTTATCCTGCCAGCTGATCTCATTCACTTCAACTCACCAAATATTTATGAAGTGTCTGCTTGTGCTTCAAGCTGCTTGGGACTGTAGAGTTTACAGTTGAATGAGAGATGGTTACTGACTTCTGTCTTCCAGAACGTCTCTCTTACACAACAACAAAGCTTTGTACATCGGGCAGGTTAATAGTACACGGTGATGCATGTACGTGCGTGTATTTAGGCACGCACGCACACACATGTTGCACATAAACAGTTTTGGAAGGGAGATAATCCACAAGGGCTGAAGGAATGAGAGGGACTTCTTAATTTTCTTGGCTGGGATGAGAGGAGCAAAAATATCACCCCTATAACTATTCTTCTTTCTGAACCAAAGTCAGGGGCCTCTGAATTTCACAACTACCCAGATAATTCCCCTCTTAATGCTATTCAATATTACTTTAAATGCCAAGAACATTGGAGCCTCCATGCCTCCAGGCTTCAGCTATTTCTTCTGGCTGGAATTCTCTCTTCCAACTTTAGAAATCTGACTCACACGTCCACTCCCAGCTCAAAGCTCCTCTCTCAAGCCTTCTCTCCTTTGTAGCTCTATTACCTAATGTAGTCACGATCCATATTTTAGGAGTGAATGAAATCAGTCTTATAAATGGTTCTGGAAATTAATTTCTGCCAAAAACATTCCACTGACCCCCAAACTGGCTTGAGACCTTTCAGAACTTGCCAATAACCCCACTCTGGGTTCTTCTATCATTTTCTCCCTTGTCCTCCTTCTTATCAAGTCAGAGAGTGAAAGCTTTGATGGAAGCATGAAGTCCTCTCTGCTATTAGCTTCTCTCGAGTATCAACCCAACAAGCAGAAGGAAAAAGCAGAACGCACAGCCCTCTCTCAACAAGCCCATTGGTACCATATGGATCCGTGGTGCACATGGCAGTGAAAGCGTTAGTCGCTCAGCTGTGCCTGACTCTTTGCGACCCCATGGACTGTAACCCCTAGGCTCCTCTGTCCCTGTATTCTCTAGGCAAGAATACTGGTGTGTAGCCATTCCCTTCTTCAGGGGATCTTCCCGACGCAGGGACTGAACCCAGGTCTTCCATGTTGCAGGCAGATTCTTTACCATCTGAGTCACCAAGAATGCCCCAGACAAGTACATTAAAGAAGGACATGAAGATACACGTACATGTATGGGTGAGTACCTTTACTGTCCATTCGAAACTATCACAACATTGTTAATCGACTATACTCCAATATAAAGTAAAAAGCTGGGAAAAAAAAAAAAAGAATGTGAAGAACAAAGTGTTAAAATATATGGAGTCCCACCACTGCCCTCTTTCACAGGGAACTGACAAGTGAGAATTCACTCATTTTGTACCAACAGGTTTATTGTTATTGTTGCTTAATGGTTAAGTCATTGTGTCCCAGCTTTTCGTGACCCCATGGACTGTAGCCTGTCCATGAGATTTCCCAGGCAAGAATACTGGAATACTGGAGTGGGTTGCCATTTCTTACTCAGAGGATCTTCCTGACCCAGAGATCAAACCTGCATCTTCTGCATCGCAGGTGGGTTCTTTACTGCTGAACCATCAGAGAAGCCCCTTATAACAACAGGACAACAAACCAAATAACTGAAAACGGAAAAAATGAAAAAAAAAACCTAAAACTATTCTGCCAAGTAATTAATCATGCTGCTTTTCTCTTGTGACGTGTGAACTGATTTAAAGGATTTGGGGAGTTGGTAGATACTGTGAAATGCATGCTTAGTCACTCAGTCATGTCCAACTCTTTGCAACCCCTTGGGCTGTAGTCCACCAGCTCCTCTTCCATGGAATTCTCCAGGCAAGAATACAGGAGCGGGTTGCCATTCGCTTCTCCAAAGGATCTTCCTGACCCAGGGATTGAACCTGAGTCTCCTGTATTGCAAGCGAATTCTATACTAGCCACCAGGAAACTGTAGTAAACATTCCGTCTCTTCCTCTTCTCTATAATAGGAACGATTTTTAAAATATGGATAATGATAATATAACCAGAAGTGACTCATGGCCTGGCAAGGCTTTGGAGCTTGGCAATGAGTCCTTCAAAATATTCTCAAAATTCAAGTGAGTCCAACAGAACCACTGAAATTCAGTAGGGTGTTCTGGTATTTATAGAGAATTGTTTAGGAAACACACTTTTTGGGGGGAGCCAAGAGTATGGTTCAAATTCTTGCTCGGTTTCTGATAAAGCTGAATTGTACTCAGGCCACCCACGTCCCCTCCCTGCCCTGGTTGACCCCATTTACCCCTGAGAAGTGTAGGCGGGAGCAGGGTGCCTGCAGGCTTGTTCTCCAGCATTTCAATTTCTACCATTACTTACTTTCGGCCCTTTATTAATTTTTTCGCTTTNTGTGGAATTATGTGTGAAGATCCTTTTTTCTGCATGGAAATACCTCTGAAGATTTTTTTTTGAAGCATGCATATCTCTTGATCTGATTCAGGGTGGAGCCTAAACAAAGCTAAAAAAATAAATTCCATCGTTACCTATGTTGTTGGAACTAAGCAGAAATATGAATAAACAAGGGGTTCCCAGGTAGCTCACGAGTAAAGAATCAGCCTGCAATGCAGGAGATGTGGGTTTGACCCCTGGGTCAGGAAGATGCCCTAGAGAAGGGAGTAGCAACCCACTCCAATATTCTTGCCTGAAGAATCCCCATGGACAGAGGAGTCTGGCAGGCAACAGTCCATGGGGTCGCAGAGTCTGACATGAGAGAGCACAAGCTCATTGTGTTACGGGTTAAAGCTGGAGAGGCTGACTGAGATTCACTCCAAAATGATTATTTGTTTATATCACTTATCTGCTCCTCTAAGAGAAAAATCTTGCTTTATTCCTATTTCTGTTTCCACGAGGAATGCAGCAAGAAGCTGCGTGGACGGAAGAACTCCACGGGGCTGGAATCAAACTTAACTGAACAATCCACGTGGAAGAAACATGGATTTTCACAAAGCATTTGGTTGACTTTGAGAGAGGATGTTGATTTCCTTCTTTCAACTCCCTATTTTATCCATTTTATTACCATATATTTCCTAAAGAGAAGGCCTGGCCAGTATCAAAACAAAGCACTCTACTCTGTTTTTAATTACCCTTTTCAAGGCTGCACTAGGCAATGCAGATGGCTGCCTGGTCTAACTTGAACTGCAAACAGAAATGTTTTGTCTGGTTTCCTTGAAAGCACTGGATGGAGTGTGTGAAGCTTAGAGTGATAAGGACTGAATTTTCAGGTTTATCTTTTAATAGGGACGATAAGATTCTAATGCCTCAGCGCTCCATGCTATCTGGATGTTGGTGGTGGGAACCGTCACCAGAGGGATGTACCGGGTGGTGGGGGTGGGGGTGGGGGCCTGGGTTAACCTCAGAGAAACACAAACATGAGTGGGTGGAGTGCTCCCTTTCCATGAGAATCGCCGTCCCTCTCTTTCACAGCCTGGCCCAAATGATCAGGCTTTATGCCAATAAGCAAAGCAATGGATTATTTTTTCCATTGGTCAGAGGAAGTTTTCTTTCGTTCTTTCTTTCTTTCCTTTTTGTGAATGGAGATAAAAAAATGCTCATTGGAAAAGGGAACTATAGGAATTTCATTTTAGTAAAATGAAAGGTTGCTCAGGTTCCCAAGAAGCCCTGGAGGAAGGTGCAAAGCCCAAGGCAACAAGCGTCCTTGGAATCCTGCAGATGTGCATGTAAATCCTATTTCTGTTGCAGACCAGCTGTGCAGCCTTAATGTGGCTTTATCTTCATGAACTTCAGTTTTCTGGACTATCACAAGGGGAAAATTCTAGGTAAATAAAGTGAAACGAGTGCAAGTAAAATATTTAGAAGACACTCAATATTTATTAGTTTCCTTCTTTTGCCTTTGAACTAAGACAAAAGATTACACAGGCTTCCCACCCATCTTCTGTGTATTTGGGAACAAAGTCATGAATACAAATATAGGAAGCCCGAGGGACGGCTCTGCATATACAACATCTTATCCTGCCAGCTGATCTCATTCACTTCAACTCACCAAATATTTATGAAGTGTCTGCTTGTGCTTCAAGCTGCTTGGGACTGTAGAGTTTACAGTTGAATGAGAGATGGTTACTGACTTCTGTCTTCCAGAACGTCTCTCTTACACAACAACAAAGCTTTGTACATCGGGCAGGTTAATAGTACACGGTGATGCATGTACGTGCGTGTATTTAGGCACGCACGCACACACATGTTGCACATAAACAGTTTTGGAAGGGAGATAATCCACAAGGGCTGAAGGAATGAAAGGGACTTCTTAATTTTCTTGGCTGGGATGAGAGGAGCAAAAATATCACCCCTATAACTATTCTTCTTTCTGAACCAAAGTCAGGGGCCTCTGAATTTCACAACTACCCAGATAATTCCCCTCTTAATGCTATTCAATATTACTTTAAATGCCAAGAACATTGGAGCCTCCATGCCTCCAGGCTTCAGCTATTTCTTCTGGCTGGAATTCTCTCTTCCAACTTTAGAAATCTGACTCACACGTCCACTCCCAGCTCAAAGCTCCTCTCTCAAGCCTTCTCTCCTTTGTAGCTCTATTACCTAATGTAGTCACGATCCATATTTTAGGAGTGAATGAAATCAGTCTTATAAATGGTTCTGGAAATTAATTTCTGCCAAAAACATTCCACTGACCCCCAAACTGGCTTGAGACCTTTCAGAACTTGCCAATAACCCCACTCTGGGTTCTTCTATCATTTTCTCCCTTGTCCTCCTTCTTATCAAGTCAGAGAGTGAAAGCTTTGATGGAAGCATGAAGTCCTCTCTGCTATTAGCTTCTCTCGAGTATCAACCCAACAAGCAGAAGGAAAAAGCAGAACGCACAGCCCTCTCTCAACAAGCCCATTGGTACCATATGGATCCGTGATGCACATGGCAGTGAAAGCGTTAGTCGCTCAGCTGTGCCTGACTCTTTGCGACCCCATGGACTGTAACCCCTAGGCTCCTCTGTCCCTGTATTCTCTAGGCAAGAATACTGGTGTGTAGCCATTCCCTTCTTCAGGGGATCTTCCCGACGCAGGGACTGAACCCAGGTCTTCCATGTTGCAGGCAGATTCTTTACCATCTGAGTCACCAAGAATGCCCCAGACAAGTACATTAAAGAAGGACATGAAGATACACGTACATGTATGGGTGAGTACCTTTACTGTCCATTCGAAACTATCACAACATTGTTAATCGACTATACTCCAATATAAAGTAAAAAGCTGGGAAAAAAAAAAAAAGAATGTGAAGAACAAAGTGTTAAAATATATGGAGTCCCACCACTGCCCTCTTTCACAGGGAACTGACAAGTGAGAATTCACTCATTTTGTACCAACAGGTTTATTGTTATTGTTGCTTAATGGTTAAGTCATTGTGTCCCAGCTTTTCGTGACCCCATGGACTGTAGCCTGTCCATGAGATTTCCCAGGCAAGAATACTGGAATACTGGAGTGGGTTGCCATTTCTTACTCAGAGGATCTTCCTGACCCAGAGATCAAACCTGCATCTTCTGCATCGCAGGTGGGTTCTTTACTGCTGAACCATCAGAGAAGCCCCTTATAACAACAGGACAACAAACCAAATAACTGAAAACGGAAAAAATGAAAAAAAAAAAACCTAAAACTATTCTGCCAAGTAATTAATCATGCTGCTTTTCTCTTGTGACGTGTGAACTGATTTAAAGGATTTGGGGAGTTGGTAGATACTGTGAAATGCATGCTTAGTCACTCAGTCATGTCCAACTCTTTGCAACCCCTTGGGCTGTAGTCCACCAGCTCCTCTTCCATGGAATTCTCCAGGCAAGAATACAGGAGCGGGTTGCCATTCGCTTCTCCAAAGGATCTTCCTGACCCAGGGATTGAACCTGAGTCTCCTGTATTGCAAGCGAATTCTATACTAGCCACCAGGAAACTGTAGTAAACATTCCGTCTCTTCCTCTTCTCTATAATAGGAACGATTTTTAAAATATGGATAATGATAATATAACCAGAAGTGACTCATGGCCTGGCAAGGCTTTGGAGCTTGGCAATGAGTCCTTCAAAATATTCTCAAAATTCAAGTGAGTCCAACAGAACCACTGAAATTCAGTAGGGTGTTCTGGTATTTATAGAGAATTGTTTAGGAAACACACTTTTTGGGGGGAGCCAAGAGTATGGTTCAAATTCTTGCTCGGTTTCTGATAAAGCTGAATTGTACTCAGGCCACCCACGTCCCCTCCCTGCCCTGGTTGACCCCATTTACCCCTGAGAAGTGTAGGCGGGAGCAGGGTGCCTGCAGGCTTGTTCTCCAGCATTTCAATTTCTACCATTACTTACTTTCGGCCCTTTATTAATTTTTTCGCTTTCTTTTTTTTTTAATTGGTAGCAACTCTAAAGTGCCTCTAAGGCAGGAGACAGCTGGTTTTTACCACACTGCTGACTGAGTTCACCAACTTTTCTTTGCCTCCTCCCCTGCTCCCCAAATCCAGTGGAAAGTCACTGGCAATGACATGAAGCATTTATTCTTTTTCCACCTCTTTTTTTTTTTTTTTAAATCGGGAAAAACACTGGAAAAACAGATTGTATGCCCAGGCTGTTAGCTCTTGACATTCCCTCTCTGTTCAGACCTATTATCACAGTAACAAAAACGGTTTAGATAACATAAACCTAACCAGAATTCCTGGAGAAGGAAATGGCAACCCACTCCAGTATTCTTGCCTGGAAAATCTCATGGACGGAGGAGCCTGGTAGGCTACAGTCCACAGGGTCGCAAAGAGTCAGACACAAGTGAACGACTTCACTAACCAGAATTCATTTCAGCCTGCCCCCAGGACAAGAAGGGGAACTCTCCCTCCAATTTGGGGCAGAAACTGGACTTTTCCAGGAATTCAGCTCTGCCCGAAATGGAGCAGGAATGTGATCCATACTCTGTGTGGATCATTTCCAAGAGAAATGGACTTTGGGGGGATATATTAATACTCATTAATACTAATATTAATATTCTTGGGAAAGGGAACTCAGCATCACTCCAGTGTAGGCTCTAGGACCTGTTTAGAAGACTTCTGCTCTGGCCCTGTACCTTGAACTCACTCACACTACCCCTCTGGGCTACACTTGGAATATTCACAGCCCTGAGATTCCTTCCCAAAATAGCCTTCAGCCTGCTTAGAAGAGGTTTTTTCTGGGCCTCTTGCTTGGCTGTGTTCTCTGGAAGATGGACGCCCTGTATCTCTTAAGCAAGCAATGTGTAGCCCTTTGTGGCGATGCAGATGGAGGCTGAGCTTCCTTGCCAGAGGATAGAGAAAGGGGAGGGAAAAGAAGGATGTGAACCAGCGTATGCGTGCGCGTGCTGTGCTGCGCACGTGCTCATTCAGTCCTCTCCGACTGTTTGTGACCGCCCAGGCTGTAGCCCGTCAGGCTCCTGTGTCCATGAGATTCTCCAGGCAAGAAAACTGGAGTGGGTGGCCATTTCCTCCTCCAGGGGCTCTTCCCTACCCAGGGATGGAACCCGCATGATCCAGATGAGAGATGGGACTCCCAGTGGTTAAAGGCGGATTCTTTAACCACTGAGCCACCTGGGAATTCCTGCGTGAACCAGAGGTGGACTCTATTCATGCTTCCAGGTCCTGGTGCAGACGTTGGAAGAGGCTGAGAACTCAAGCTAATCCAGCTTTTGTAGGCTGTTATGGAGAAGGAAATGGCAGCCCACTCCAGTGTTCTTGCCTGGAGAATCCCAGGGATGAGGGAGCCTGGTGGGCTGCCGTCTATGGGGTCGCACAGAGTTGGACACAACTGAAGTGACTTAGCAGCATGAGGGTAAATGTGATGGATAGAAGGATGGGCCGTCAGCTCGTTTGATGCGTTACGTCTGAATATTTAAATTTATTATGTGTTGCTCTATATTTACATGATTGCCCAAGGTCCCCAAATGATAAAAGAGAGCCTGGGGGAGGTTATTACTCAGGCCCCTTAATCTGCCGAGCTGATTAGAAGGAATAGGTTGAATATACTCTGGGTGAAACTCTCTCTGTTTTCCCTTCAGGAGCAGGGACAGAGTTTTCTGTTGTGAAAAGAACCGGGAATTTGGAGCCAGAAAGATGTTGATTCAACAAACACATATTAAGCACCTATTACGTGTCAACCAGAGGTACAGGGTAGATGAAATGAAGCCAAAATTCTCAGAAAATTTACAGCAGGAAAATGGACGATTGTGTGAAAAAATAGCAACAAGACAATCTGTTAAAGTCATTGTTAGCCATTGTTTTTTATTTTATCGTTGTTGTTGTTTTATTAAGGTCACATTCTCTGGTGGCTCAGAGATTAAAGTGTCTGCCTGGAATGCGGGAGACCTGGGTTTGATCCCTGGGTCGGGAAGATCCCCTGGAGAAGGAAATGGCAACCCACTCCAGTACTCTTGCCTGGAGAATCCCATGGAGGGAGGAGCCTGGTAGGCTACAGTTCATGGGGTCACAAAGAGTCGGACACGACTGAGCAACTTCACCTTCACGTTGATTTATAACATTACGTGTTTCAAGTATACAGTATTACATTTCTACTGTGTGCCTTACAGAGGGCTCACCGCCACAAATTTCGTTTCCATCTGTCACTCTAAACTTGGGTTTTGCCCTCCCTCCAGCTCTCCTCCGGCTTCCCTGGTGGCTTGGATGCTAAAGAATCTGCCTGCAATGCATCCCTAGTTCCATCTCTGGGTCAGGAAAATACCCTGGAGAAGGGAATGGCTGTCACTTCAGTATTCTTGCCTGGGCATTCCGTGGACAGAGGAGCCAGAAGGGCCACGGTCCAGGGGGTGGAAAGGAATGTGGAAAGGAGACGGATAGACGGATCGACTAACGCTTTCACTTTTCAGCCCTCCTCTCTGGTAACCAGAACTCTGTTCTCTGTATCCATGTGTTTGTTCTTTGTATCTATGTGTTTTTGTTTGGTTTGGTTCATTCATTTATTTATTTATTTTTTCCTGTTTTTGTTTGTTTATTAGGTTTTTATCTTCTATGTATGAGTGAAATCTTAAGATGGTTGTCTTTCTTCCTCTGACTTATCTCACTTAGCACAGTGCCCTTAAGTTCCATTTGTGTTGAGACAAATGGCAAGATTTCACATGCTTTATGATTTGAGTAGTAGTCCGTTTCCCATCTTATTCATTCATTCATTGATGGGCACTTGGGTTGTTTCCCTATCTTGGCAAATGTAAACAATGCTGCAACGAACATAGAGATGCATATTTCTTTTCAGATTATTGTTTTCTTCCTTAAACAAACATGCAGAAGTGGGATTGCAGGATCATATGGCAGTTCTACTCTTAACTTTCTGAACAATTTCTATACTGGTTTCCATAGTGGCCGCACCAATTTACATTCCTACTAATCACGTATGAGGTTTCCATTTTCTCCACATCCTCATTAGCACTTGTTATTTCTTGTCTTTATGATAATAGCCATCCTGACAGGTGTGAGGTGACCTGTCATTGTGGTTTTGATTGAACTCCCCTCACAATTAGTGATGTTGAGCGTCTTTTCATGTGTCTGTTGGCCACCTGCATGTCTTTGGAAAAATAGCTAATCAACTCCTCCGCCCTTTTTGCACTAAGATTATGTGTTTTTTGTTGTTGAGTGAGGGCTTCCCTGGTGGCTCAGGTGGTAAAGAATCCACCTGCAATGCAGGAGACCCCAGTTCAGTCCCTGGGTTGGAAAGATCCCTGGAGAAGGGAATGTCTACCCACTCCAGTATTCTTGCCTGGAGAATCCCATGGACAGAGGAGCCTGTTGGGCTACAGCTCATGGGGTCGCAAAGAGTCAGACACCACTGAATGACTGACACTTTCACTTTTGTTGAGTTATATGAATTCTTTATGTATTTCGGATATTAACTCCTTATCTGATACATTTCAGATATTAACCCCTTATCTGATAAAAATCTTCTCCCATTTGGTAGGTTGCCTTTTCATTTTCCTGATGGTTTCTTTTGCTATGGAGACATTTGTAAGTTTGATTTAATTTCACTCCATTTATTTTTCCCTTATTTCTCTTTTTTGAGGAGACACATCCAGAATGATGCTGCTAAGACTGATGTCTAAGACACACTGCCTGTGTTTTTTTTTTTTTTTTTCCTCCTCCTAGGAGTTTTATGGTTTCAGGCCTAACAATTCAGTTCTCTAATCCATTTTGAGTTCATTTTTGTAAATGTTATGTGAGATAGTAGTCTAGTTTCAATTTTTTTTTTTTTTTGGCATAAGACTACCCAGTTTCCAAACACTATCTCCTGAAGTGACCATCCTGTCTCAGTTGTAAGTTCTTTGCTCCTTTGTCATAAATCAATTGTCCATATATGTGTGGGTTTATTTCTGGACTCTCAATTCTGTTCCATTGGTCTATGTATTTGTTTTTCTGCCAATACCGTACTATTTTGATTACTATGTATTTGTAATATAATTTAAAGCCAGGAATTATGATGCTTCCAGCTTTGATATTTCTTCTCGGGATTACTTTTTCTGTTTGGGAGTCTTTTGTTGTTCCATGTACATTTTTGACTTTTTTTTTTTTCTATTTCTGTGAAAAATTTCCTTGGGATTTTGAGATTACATTGTATCTGTAGATTGCTTTAGGTAATATGGACATTTTGACAATGTTAATCCTTCCAGTTCATGAGTGTGGAATATTTTTCCATTTATTTGTGTCTTCTTCAATTTCTTTCAATAATGTCTTACAGTTTTTAGTGTACAGGTTCTTCTGCCTTCTTGGTTAAACTTATTCCTCAGTATATTATTCTTTTTGTTGTGATTGTATATGAGGTTTTTTTTTTTTAAGCTTATCTTTCTGCTAGCACATTGTTAGTATATAGAAATAAAGCAGATTTTTGTACATTGATTTTTGCATCCTGTAACTTTAATAGTTCTTTATATATATATATTTTTGGAGTCTTTAGGGTTTTCTATATGTAAAATCATGTCATCTGCAAATTAGCCAGTATACTTTAAACCAATAAGGGTGCAGATCTAAAAGTAGAAACAGGGCTTTGGAGGAAAAGTTGAGCAAGTTTTTGCAAAGGTGACATTTACCCTGGGTATTCAAGCTGGGATTAGCCAGTGTCAGCTAGGACAAAGGAGGAAACCATGACTGGAAGGAATGATTTGTGCAGAAGAATGGAGGCCTAGAAGGACCTTTGATCTAGACTTTAGAATTAACTTTGCCACCTATTTATGGGGTACATCATTTTACTTTCCTTTAGTTTCCTCTTCTGTGTAACAGGGATAGTAATACCATAGCATGACTATCGTGTGAAATAGTGGATTTGAAACACATATTTAAAATTCTAAATAAAGCACTCATTAAATCTTAATGATTGCTGAAAGTGGGACTTCAGGCCTAAATTCCTCTAAATCCCAGAGGGAGAGTACTTGGCGGATTTTGGCCTGAGAGTTGGGATGTCTCCTGGGGGTCCTGTTGGCATGCATCCTGAGAGTAATTGTAGTAATCCCTGGCCTTTCTTTTTTTTTCCACAATATATTGTTAAGTTTAAAAAAAGCAGTTTACAAAGTACTGTATGCTACAATCTCATTTTCTGAATATATCCATTTTTACAGTATCCTAAGTTTCCTAGGAACTTCAGACTCACTGCATATCCACGTACATGTCTACCACCATTTCAGCTGTGACTAAGGTGGGGCTCGCTCTTGCAGCTTTTCCTTCCCCCAGCCCCTCACATCAGGAAAAAGTGGGCTCCTTCTCCCTGATGTTCAAAGCCATCACAACCCCTCTTTTTCTCCCACCTTGTGCCCAGTGCATCAGTTGGTGTAAACTTGAAATAATCTTCTGAAAAGTAGATTGCAACAAAGATAAGTATACGAGACCATAAATAAGAAATTAGAGGCTCAGTCTAAGAAGTCTAATGGCTTAAGAGGTCTAATAGGTACTCCGTGGGGGAAACAGGCAGAAAATGAGTTCATTACTTTAAAAAAAATTGACATTAAATGTTCAGAGGACTGATAGATCTGAGTTTATAGACTGAAAGGTTTTTCACAAGTACTCAGCGTGACTGAATGAAAATAGATCCACACCAAAGCTCAACACTAAGAAATTTAGAACTTAGAAATGAATAAAAGATTCTAACACTTTCCAGAGAGAAAAATGCAGATCATCAACAGAAAGTCAGGATCTCTGGATTTTCTTATAGAAGGAACTTTGGGTCCAGAGTGAGCTGGCCCAGGGTTGGTGTAGGAGGAAAATCAGGAATGGAAGGGCTGCGTTCAATTTTTTTTTAAAGATGTAAGCCAATGCTTTACTACCCCTAGAAATAAGACTGAGTTTCTGATCTGAGATCAAGCAATATAAATTATAGGACCTTCTAGATCTGCGGTCACACCTCACCAATTCTCCCCTGCACAGCCCTCACGCCCCTCAGATGCAGTTTTCTTTATTATTCTCAGGCAAGAGGCAGCAGTTTTGAATTCTCCTATTGTCACTGGCATGGCTGATTAATAAATAACCTGAGGATAAATACCGTGTCTTATAATTCCAGAGTCTCCGTGATCTTGAACCAATAATAAGCACAGCATAAATTTGTCAAACGAATGAGTTACTGGGAAGGAGGTTGCTCTTCCAGGCTTCCATACGGTATCTTCCCCTCCCTGCTGATTGAGAAAGACAATGTGTCTTGTGTGCTCTGGTCTGTTCTTCAAGCCCATGGCTCTCCAGCCTAATTGCCAAGTGCTGGCTCAGTGAAGCCTCGTCAATGACAGTGCATCTTCATTGGGGTCATCTCCTTCAGGGCTGACTCCTGTGGCCCACAGGACACTGACAGCTTCTGTTTCACACGTGTTTTTACTTCTGGCTAAGCCTTCTGGGTCACTGCTTTGACCCAGCAATCTCCCCTTTCACCTTGGTTCCCACACCAGGTCAAGACAGGGAGACCTCCTCTTCTCTTCCCAGCCCCCGAGGCCTCTCTCTCATCTCTATCCACACTCTGCGGGTCCCTGTCAGTTGTCCTGTGATCAGAGAGTCTGAGGCTGTCTCCCTGCACCAGAACGTTTAGCTCTTACCAGGCCGGGCCCATTCTTGTAGCTCAATGAGAGCCTGTTTGCTACTCACATGTGCTCATCCTGACCTTTGGGTCTTGGAATGTCAGCATGCACAAGCAGCCAAGGAATCCAATCTGCTAGAATCATTAGGTCTTCAAGCAGTCATAACCCAGGGGGGTTTCTTGACACCAGCCTTGTATCTGCTGCATGTTTTCCAAAATTGTTACCCTAATCCTCCCACTTAATCATTTGGGTCATGGTTGAGGGTACATGCCTAGATATAGGGGTGAATTGTTTAAAATAAAAAGGAAGGGAGGCAGAGAGTCTCCTTCCATCTCCTGGTCCTACTCTGCTGTTCATGCTTCATACCCAGGGCTTTCAAACAAACAAACAAATCATGTTCATTGCAAAAACTTACTGGTTGGAGGGATAAGGCATCCCACCATAGTTACGTGAGTGGTTATTAAGGAAACACGGTGGAATAAGGGAGGTACTCTGTGATCACTGCTGCTGCTGCTGCTAAGTCACTTCAGTCGTGTCTGACTCTGTGACCCCATAGACGGCAGCCTACCAGGCTCCCCCATCCCTGGGATTCTCCAGGCAAGAATACTGGAGTGGGTTGCCATTTCCTTCTCCAATGCATGAAAGAGAAAAGTGAAAGTGAAGTCGCTCAGTCTGTCCGACTGTTAGCGACCCCATGGACTGCAGCCCACCAGGCTACTCCGTCCATTGGATTTTCCAGGCAAGAGTACTGGGGTGGGGTGCCATTGCCTTCCCCATCTGTGATCACAAGTAATTGATAATCCAGTTATGAAGACCATGGCTAACCATGTCAAAGAGATTATTATTAAATGCTTATGTGGCACTTAGTAATTAGAGATGCCAGAGGCTGTGGAGATCTGAGGAGGCTGCTTGGAGGAGACGGAGCTCGAGGCAGATCTGTAAGGATGCGGTGTGTGTGTTTACTAAAACTTCAGCATCCAGTATAGTGACTGGCAACTCATAGGTGATCAATAAACATTTTGTGTGAATTAATGCTCTGGCAAGAGAAGAAAAGACTAAATGGAGGATGATGTAAACATGGAGTTGAGCATGACATGTTTGGAACCCAATGACAAGGTGTCGAGTGAGTGGGAATCAGACTGCATAGGAAGGCTGAGGGGAGCAGAAAGTAAACCCTTGCTAATTGGCAGGGAAAGTCCAGGCTGTCTGATGTCGCCGACCACGTTCATCAGGGTGGTACATGCTACACTCAGATCACTTTTCACTTTCTCAGCCTGTTTTCCAGTGGGAAAGTGTAGCAGATATCACAGAGATCAAAAACATGGAGCTGCAGATAAGGGGGTGGGGTGAGTGCAGGGGAGCACCACGGGTCACTGAGATAGGCCTCTGTTGTGAGCAAAGCCAAACGATTTAGACCTTTCACACCCACAAAATCAAACCCAAACAGAGCTGTGAAATGGGAGGGAGGGGCCACTGAAAAGGGGGCACCTGCTGAGCCAGAGTGACAGGCTGTCCTTACCAGCGCTGCCCCTCTGGTAAGCGTAGAAATCTGTGGAAAATTCCGTTCTGTGTGTGAGGTTCAGAATAAACACCAGAATATCCCTGTTGCTCTTTGAGACTATACATGTGTCTGTTTGTTTATACCATAAATGTTCATTGAGGGTCTATTATATGCTGGCCTGCGTATCTGTACCTTAGTGATTGTATTTGAGCCATGAACTCTGTCCTTACAGAACTTATAGTTTACTGGGGAGAGGGATGACAAAGAGGTAAATGAAGAAATAAGCAGAAAGGTAGAAAAATTGATTTCTTAAGAATATTCAGATGGATAAAGGATGAGGAATTGGAGTTAAAAAATATGGCATAATTGATTCTCCTTCTAGAAATAGTCTTGTTCTGGCGTAAGAAGTAAATCTGAATTTTAAAATTAAAAAACCCAAATCAGAGTACACCAAAGCTATGACTAGACCTGCTTTCAAGTAGGCTATTTGTCCTAAACTAAATGTGAGGACACGTGGACCAGCACAAAAGTGCTAATGGAGAGATTGGTAGGGGATATTTGGCAGTAGATGTGCTGTAGGAAAGACATCTTTGTTGAATGGATGGATACACCTGGGTAAATAAGTGAGGGAGGCAGGGAAGCAGTGCTAACTAGTAAAATCTTCAGAGTCAGAAATATCTGGGCTCTTACTTTCCAGCTGTGTGAATTTGGAAACATGTAGTCTCTCTAAGCCTGTTTACTCATCTGTAAAATAAAGTTATTATTACCTACCCCCACGGACTGTAGCCCACCAGACTCCTTTGTCCATTATTTTTCCCAGGCAAGAATAATAGAGTGGGTTGCCATTTCCTACTCTAGGAGATCTTCCTGACCCAGGGGTCGAACCTGTGTCTTTTGCGTCTCCTGCACTGGCAAGTGGATTCTTTGCTACTGTGCCACCTGGGAAGCCTCTAAGTAGGGAAAGCCTTCTGTTTAAATATAGAGGCCCAGCTGCATGGATTTGTCTCTTTGATTTCACCAGGGTATATGAAACTTAGGATAAAAGACTTTAAAAGACAGAGAACAGAAAAAAAATTCAGGGATTCTTGCAAACTTCTGGAAGATGGAAAGCATATGTCAGGGGAAGAACTGGTAGAGTCAGGGAAGAGAGCCACAGTGAATACACATATGCGTGAAAATGCATGAGGATAGTTATTGCCCCATTGGGATCACAGAGGATCTCAGGTGTTGGAAATGTGGCAAGCAAGAGTGAGACACTGGCTGAACAGAGAAATTAACTTACAGTTTGTGTATAGAATAATTTCTTCTCTTCTCAGATGAGTGTAGCCTACATAAGGCAGGTGCTTTCTTCTCCAGGAGAACCAATAAACAAATGTGGGGAGGGTTTCTTTCTAAAGAAAGTTAATGGACCTACTGCAGGAGTTCTTAGCTCAGCACTTTGGGCACTTTGGGCTGGAGAGTTCTCCTTTGCAGCAGGTTGTCCTATGCATTAGTAGCATCCATGGCCTTGTCCACTGATGCCAGTGACATTTATTCCTCATCAGTCTTGACACTGAAACACATCTCCAGACACTGCCAACTGTCCCTTTCAGGGCAAATTATTCCTGATGAAAAAGACTTCAACATCCTTTAACTTGGGAGACCCCCAGTGGAATGTCCAGTTTGTGCTTGATTACCAAAGACAAATATCAGCAGTCTTCAGAACATCCAATCAGGGTTATTATTATTTTTAAAGATTGTTCTTCATGTGGACCATTTTTAAGTGTTAACTGAATTTGTTACAATATTGCTTCTGTTTTAAGGTAGGTTTTTTTTTTTTTGACCATGAGACTACACCCGAGAATCGAGAAGTTGGTCCCTACCTTTGGTGTGGGGGACGTAACCTTCTGTGTCAGAATTGATCACCTGAAGGTACCTTCAGGATCTCAATAAACATTTACCGAAAATTTTTATTTTATCCTTTTTCGTTTATGAACTCCTGTATATCGTGTTATGTTCTTGTTCACGACACTATTTTCTTTTATTTCTTGAGAGTAATGAGTTTTTAAAGTAAAATATATTGTTCAAATTTTGTATAACCTTTCATTTCAGATTCTTTAGACGTTCTCACACATTATTTTACGTCTCTGTCTTTTATACTCCTGTTTTCCAGTCTCTACACCGTCTATTTAGGTCCTTCAGTCGTAGACTAATTGTTCAAAGGACTTTCTCTCTTGACGTACGTATTTCCCCTTTAATAGTTTCTTAAGTAAATTGATAGGTATAGATTTCCGATATAGAGTTAATGTCACTGTAGACTTGTAGATCGTGTCAGTTACTTTTCTACCGTCATGAATTTGTATAGTCACACTTTAGTGTCTTGTACTAAAGACTTCCTCTCTAAAATTCTCCTTTCTCTCTTTTACTTACTTATTAAATGGAGTGTGTGTCACAAAAAAACCAATATAGAAGATATTGGAGCAATAGCATTAATAGCAGTATACTTCTTAGGGAAAATGAGTTTTCAACCTAGAATTCTATACCCAACCAAACTAACACTAAATTGTTCTGAAAAAATAAAGATAATTTTTCAATTTAAAGAAGAAAATTTATCACACACACTCATTTTTGGAAAGTTTCTTGAAGAAATGCCTCTACTGGATAAAATGTCTTTTAGTGCCAGATCAAATAAATCCAAATCAACTGGCTTATACAGAAAGACATATATTATCTCAAATAACAAGAAATCTAGATGTGGATGCTGACTCAACTGAACTGTTACAGAACTAAGGTCTGACTGCTCGGTATTTGAAAGACAAGTATTGGTATAAAGGAAAATTTGTTTTATTCCAGTGACCAGGAACTGGGAGAGAAGATGGACTCCTGTCCTAAGGTCAACTTCTCCCTGTTGATCAGTGGACAAAAACTTTTAAAAGGGAGTTTGTATAGGTGGAGGGAGCAGACTACATGCAGAATAGCACAGTTGTCTCTGACAATCATCTTGATATTACTTATGTGGTGGTCTGACCAGCAAACATCTTGATTGTTTTAAGTACAGTTAATTATCAGTTCCAGAGAAGGCGATGGCATCCCACTCCAGTACTCTTGCCTGGAAAATCCCATGGACAGAGGAGCCTGGTAGGTAGGCTGCAGTCCATGGGGTTGCGAAGAGTCGGACACGACTGAGCAACCTCACTTTCACTTTTCATTTTCATGCATTGGAGAAGGAAATGGCAACCCACTCCAGTGTTCTTGCCTGGAGAATCCCAGGGACTGGGGAGCCTGGTGGGCTGTCATCTATGGGGTCGCACAGAGTTGGACACGACTGAAGCGATTTAGTAGCAGCAGCGGAATCTTTGGTTCTGGGGTTGATTTGTTCCCATTTCCTTGAGGCCAGTTCTCAGAATCGTGGCAGCTAATGTCCTGGCTACAGTCTGGTCATTATGTAGTTAACTTCTTCTAGATGTTGGGGGTTTCAGTATCTGTAAAGCAACCCAGATGATATAGTTCAGAATATTATCTATAGCCCCTGAGAAGTAACTGACTGTCCTTGACTTTGCTTAATAACTGAACTATGATTATTTTGTCCTGCTTGACACCTTTTATTTATGTATTTTCTCATTTCTCTGCCTAAATTTATTCTTCAACTAAAGTTTTTTTTCTATGGGTAAAAGGCAGGCTGAGGACATGGGGTAGAAGGGGGTTCTATCCTGGGAAGGGCCCAAAGGGTCCTTCTCTGTTTCACAGTTATATTACCAAAGTTATAAGTTCTTCATGTCTTTCTATTCTGTTGTGCTCAATGAGCTGCATAGTCTTCAGATAGCTCCTTTCTTGTTAGATGATAACTTCTGCCTCCAGATATTACATATGGATATGACAATAGATGCAGGACAGGAAGAAAGAGCATTCTATCCTGTGGTTTTTTGTTTTTGTTTTTTAATTAGAGATGTCACTGGAAATCTCTCAGCAAGTTTTCCCTTGTGTTGCATTATGCAGAATGGAGTATATGCTCACTCTTAAACTGATTATTAGCAAGATGAGAAGTAGTAACCTGATTAACTCAGCAAAGTATAGGAATTAGTAAGAGGAGGGTGGGAATAAAAAATAAGATTTCATTAGAAAGATGGAGGCAGAGAAGGCAATGGCCCCCCACTCCAGTACTCTTGCCTGGAAAATCCTATGAACGGAACAGCCTGGTAGGCTGCAGTCCATGGGGTCACTGAGAGTTGGACACGACTCAGTGACTTCACTTTCACTTTTCACTTTCATGCATTGGAGAAGGAAATGGCAACCCACTCCAGTGTTCTGGCCTGGAGAATCCCAGGGACGGGGGAGCCTGGTGGGCTGCCGTCTATGGGGTCGCACAGAGTCGGACACGACTGAAGCAACTTAGCAGCAGCAGCAGCAGAAAGATGGAGGGATGTGTGTTTATTATAACAACAGCAAATCAGGGATTAAAAGAAAAAAAGAAGATAGGATACAGGAACTATATCCTGAAACTGTATACAGGAACTGATACAGGAACTGATCCAGGAAATGAGAAATCCTAGGAAGAACAATGCACAAGGTCCAGAGAGCATGGGTGTAGCTTGGATCAGAAGGACCAAGAGAGCTAGGTAGGAGAGATCCAAATAAAAGGAGAAATTAATTTTTTTATTGGAATATTGTTACTTTACAACATTGGGTTTGTTTTCGCTGTACAGCAAAGTGAATCAGCCATCCATATATATATATATCTCCCCTCTTCCTTGGAATCCCTTCCCATTTAGGTCACCACAGAACACTGAGAAGAGTTCCCCATGCTCTACAGTTGGTTCTCACTAGTTATCTACTTTATCCACAGTAGCCTACAGATTCCAATCTCAGCCTCCCAACTCACCCCACCCCTCATCTCCTCTTGATATTGACGTTTGCTTTCTACGTTTGTGTCTCTATTTCTACTTTGCAGATAACTTCATCCGTACCATTTTTCTAGATTCTTCATATATTTTTGATAAAAATTCTTGTGATAAAGGCAAAAACAGGCATTTGAAATTCTAGAAAAAGTGTTATGAGAAAGGACGACAACCATAAAATGCTACTTAGCTCTGCTGTGCTCAGTACTGGCATGGTCATAAAAGCAGATGCACGGTTGGTTGCTTTCCACTTCCAGAATCAATCCATCGGTGAGAGCTGGCTGTAGAAGAAAGGTAACAGCATCACTTTGGACGCTATAAAAGAAGTGTGCGCGTGAGAAGGTGGGAAAGGCACATGGAGCAGAAGATCTGAGAGCTCAAGGAAAGATCAGGGATGCTAATATTCTTACTGACAGAGGGACCAGATAAGCAATCATGCTGCTGCTGCTGCTGCTAAGTCACTTCAGTCGTGTCTGACTCTGTGCGACCCCACAGACGGCAGCCCACCAGGCTCCCCCGTCCCTGGGATTCTCCAAGCAAGAACACTGGAGTGGGTTGCCATTTCCTTCTCCAATGCATGAAAGTGAAAATGAAAGTGAAGTCGATCAGCTGTGTCTGACTCTTAGCGACCCCATGGACTGCAGCCTACCAGGCTCCTCCATCCATGAGATTTTCCAGGCAAGAGTACTGGAGTGGGGTGCCATTGCCTTCTCCAAGCAATCATAGATACTCTCTTCTAGTTAGTGGAACAAAAAACAAGAGAAGAATCAGTTCAGTTCAGTTCATTTCAGTTGCTCAGTCGTGTCCGACTCTTTGCGATCCCATGAATTGCAGCACGCCAGGCCTCCCTGTTCATCACCATCCCTTGGCGTTCACTCAGACTCACGTCCATCGAGTCAGTGATGCCATCCAGCCATCTCATCCTCGGTCGTCCCCTTCTCTTCCTGCCCCCAATCCCTCCCAGCATCAGAGTCTTTTCCAATGAGTCAACTCTTCGCATGAGGTGGCCAAAGTACTGGAGTTTCAGCTTTAGCATCATTCCTTCCAAAGAAATCCCAGGACTGATCTCCTTNTCCTGCCCCCAATCCCTCCCAGCATCAGAGTCTTTTCCAATGAGTCAACTCTTCGCATGAGGTGGCCAAAGTACTGGAGTTTCAGCTTTAGCATCATTCCTTCCAAAGAAATCCCAGGACTGATCTCCTTCAGAATGGACTGGTTGGATCTCCTTGCAGTCCAAGGGACTCTCAGCAGTCTTCTCCAACACCACAGTTCAAAAGCATCAATTCTTTGGCGCTCAGCCTTCTTCACAGTCCAACTCTCACATCCATACATGACCACAGGAAAAACCATAGCCTTGACTAGACGGCCTTTAGTCAGCAAAGTAATGTCTCTGCTTTTGAATATGCTATCTAGGTTGGTCATGACTTTTCTTCCAAGGAGTAAGCGTCTTCTAATTTCATGGCTGCAGTCACCATCTGCAGTGATTTTGGAGCCCCCCAAAATAAAGTCTGACAGTGTTTCCACTGTTTCCCCATCTATTTCCCATGAAGTGATGGGATCGGATGCCATGATCTTCGTTTTCTGAATGTTGAGCTTTAAGCCAACTTTTTCCCTCTCCTCTTTCACTTTCATCAAGAGGCTTTTTAGCTCCTCTTCACTTAGCAACTAGTTATAAATAAATAAAAAATAGGGCTTCACTAGTGGATCAGTGGTGAAGAATCTGCCTGCCAATGCAGGAGACACAGGTTAAGTCTCTGATCCGGGAGAATCCCGCTTGCTGAGGAACACCTAAGCCCGGGCTTCACAGCTGCTGAGCCTGCTCTCTAGAGCCCAGGAACTGCAGCTACTGAGCCTATGTTCTGCAGCTACTGAAGCCGGTGCTCTGTAACAAGAGAAGCCACAGTAATGAGAAGCCCCCTCACCAGAACTAGAGAGTAACCCTCTCTCTTCACAGCTGGAGATAAGCCCACGCCACAGTGAAGACTCAACACAGTCAAAACTAAAAGTAAATAATATTTTTTAAAAAGAGGAATTTTTTTAAAGGTAAAGAGTTTAGGGCATACCATGATTTATTAAGATATTGGGATGCTGAGGAAGACAGGGTGAGATTATGTGAGCTAGATGCTAATTTATTGTATCTGGAATTCAAAAGATAATGTACAGGAAGAATAAGTAGAGATAAAACGTATTGTCTAGAGATAAGGCACCAACTCCCAAGAGAAAACAGCCCAAGAGTTAAAAGCATTTGCTTCAGGACAGAGAAGGGGGCTAGTGCCTGGAATAGAGGCCTCTCCTTGTAAACCTTTTTTATCATTTCTTTATTTCAATCTTGCACACACATTATCACGTGATCACCTCGGTGTGCGTGCTCAGTCCTGTCTGACTCTTCTCGACCCATTGCGTAGCCTACCAGGATTCTCTGTCCGTGGAATTTTTCAGGCAAGAATACTGGAGTGGGTTGCCATTTTTTCCTCCAGGGCATCTTCCCAACCCAGGGATTGGACCCGAGTCACCTGTGGTTCCTTCATTGGCAGTCGAATTCTTTACCATTGAGCCACCTGGGAAGTCCTCATCATGCGATCGCTGCGCTGAAAATATATCGTAGAAATGAGTTTTCAAATTTTCTGCCATAATCTAGATACACTTTGTATTACGTGTTTTCCACCTACTGCTGCCACCTAAACATTTTCTTTGATATTACATAGCCTTTATAATGACTCAATTAATGGCTATATATAATAATATTTTGCATTGTTTCTTTGGAAGTCTGGATCCATTCATTCTTATTCTCTCAGTCACTCTGTGTCTATGAAGAACCAAATGAAGTTGAAAGTTGGGGGAAGCAGCTGATATCCAAAGAAGAGAGGTTTTTTTTTTTTTCTCCTCTGAAAAAAAAGAAAACGTAAACTGACCCCCATTAGCCCTGGTGTATTAACCAAGTTCAAAGCCTGGGCAGAACTGTGCGGTGCTCCTCACTCACAGCAGTGGCCCTGGGGGAGTGCACACACACCCCTGAGACCTGCATGGCCAGAGGGTGCTCCCTGGCAGACTGGACAGCATCAACCCACAGCTGCCCTTTGCCCTGACACTGCCTCAAGTTCATTTGTAATGGGGGCTGCCAGAAAGATGAAGCTTCATTTGCAAAGCAAGGGCATGGCTTTAATTATCCTTTAGCTCCATACACAATTGGGGGTGGGGGTGGGGATAGATTTATGACTTTAAGTCTCTTCTCTGCTGTTATAAACCAGTATTTATCAGGTGTGGGGCACATGGCAGTTCTGGGGCATGCCAGACAGGATCAAAAGCAAAGCATAAAAACCTTCCCTTTTCAACAAACCTAATCTCCCCCTTCTATCTATAAATGGCCACATTAACCTCATGGCTCAGCAAAGAGACTCATTCTGGCACTTTGCTGTCTCAGGAACTGGGAGCAAGTGAGAGGCTGGCTTCTGTGTGCCAGGCCTGTCTTGCCTCCCTCTTTGAAGTTCCCTTCAGAAGAACCGATTTGTGGCCAAAAGCTTTGGGGCTGAGTGCTCTCCACACCCATGGTCCTGAGAGTGGCCCTTTCCTGGGGATGCATTTACATGTCTCTTGGGAGAGCATAAGATGGGGAATGGATGGCAATACAGCCATCAATCATTCATTCATTCAGTGAGTGTATAGTCATCTCCATATGCCATGTACACTTCCAGGTGGTAGTAGATTCTAAGGAAGCAGAAGCTATGATTTATTCCTTTAGAACACGTCAGCATTATTTGGCAAGAGAGTCCTGTTCATGATGGACTCAGGTCATTAAAGCAATTTTTGGTGTTGAATTTTGAGAAAACTTTGTTCCTCACTGAGGCTTCAGAATGACTTGGGTATTGCCTAGAAGGTGTGGTGTGAGCTAAGCTTTGAAGGCCGGATAGAAAAGAGAGACGTAGAAATCATAAACAAAAGCCCTGATGCCAGCATAAATGTGGCAAACTTCCAAGAGGAGAGCAGGGAGCAGGGGGTCCTGGTAGAAGCATCTCTGGGACTCTGTGGTTTTTGGGTGTGTGTTTCATTCTTCTGAACTGTGGCTCACTGACCAACGCAAACCTGCAGATTCAGGAAGCGTAAGTCCTTTAGCTTCTCCAAAACAAAGTAAGCTTTTCCTTGGTTCTCCCATTTCCATAACTCTGGAAGATATATTTCTTTTGTTCCTTCTGCAGCTGGGAGGTGTGTCATCCCTGAGTTAGAGTATCACAGTGCAAAGTCTTAGAAGCACAGAAAACTCGAGGTTCTCTAGAGTGCAAGCTCCATGAAGGTGGTAGGAGATTTTGTTGGTTTTCTTCTGTCAACACCTACAACAGTCCCTGACACACAGCAACATCTCAATGAGTCCTTTACTGACTAACAAACAAACAAGAACCTAGCCTTCAACACAACTGAGGAACATCTGGCTCCTGTACTGAATCAGAGGCTCAATTTCCGGTCTTTCACTTTGACTCTTAGCGCCCATCACCCTTCAGGACTCAGTTTGCTTATCTTCCAAATTAAAATGTTGAAATATATTGAATACTTTTTACATATACCACAAAGTGAGAACAACTATCCTCTCGATGTGTTTTAAGTAATTTAATTGCTCTGTTTGAGGCTCTAGGAGTGTGAAGTGACCTTAGCTTTCAAGAAACTTAGTCTAGTGGAGAAGACAGAAAATAAGCAAACAAAAAGATTGCAAGACCATGTGATAGGGTTTAAGATTGTGATGGTGGTGGTTTAATCATATCTGACTCTTTGCAATTCCATGGAGTGTAGCCTGCCAGGCGCCTGTGTTCATGGGATTACCCAGGCAACAATATCTGAAGTGGGTTGCCATTTCCTTCTCCAGGAGATCTTCCTAATCCAGGGATTGAACCCCTGTCTCCTGTATTGGCAGGCGGATTCTTTACCACTGAGCCACCTGGGAAGCTCATAATTTAGTAATGCTGCTGCTACTGCTAAGTCGCTTCAGTCGTGTCCTACTCTGTGCGACCCCATAGATGGCAGCCCAACAGGCTCCTCCATCCATGGGATTTTCCAGGCAAGAGTACTGGAGTGGGGTGCCATTGCCTTCTCCAAAATAGTGATAGGTATAGGGAATTGTGAATGTACAGAAGAGCAACGGCTTACACAGGCTGGGGGTGCAAGGNGGCTCCTCCATCCATGGGATTTTCCAGGCAAGAGTACTGGAGTGGGGTGCCATTGCCTTCTCCAAAATAGTGATAGGTATAGGGAATTGTGAATGTACAGAAGAGCAACGGCTTACACAGGCTGGGGGTGCAAGGAAGGTTTTCTAGACATGACAGGTTTGTGGGTCCCTTGGATCAGGAAAGAGTTACCTGGGGCAGGTGTAAGTGAGAACAGCATTTGAAGGCAGTGGGGACGGGTGAATGCCCAAACGCATTTCCTGTATGAAGTATGGATGGTAAGGAGATGAGACTGGGAAAATACTGATGGCAAAGAAAATTGATTAGGGAATTACTAAAAGGTCTGTAGGAAAGATAAGCAGGAAACAGAGGATCTAAAATCATGTTAAGGGGATAGAAGAGTTGATGGGTGGATTAGAAGAGACTGAAAAGGTGGACTTAGTTGTGGCTGACAGACTGGGGATGAAAGATCATTCTCAGGTCTATTATTTAGGTGACTGTTTGGGTAATGGTAAATGGTAAATGGCAAATAAATTGGGAAACAGTGGAAACAGTGGCAGACTTTATTTTTGGGGGCTCTAAAATCACTGCAGATGGTGACTGCAGCTATGAAATTAAAAGACATTTACTCCTTGGAAGAAAAACTGTGACCAATCTAGACAGCATATTAAAAAGCAGAGACATTACTTTGCCAACAAGGGTCTGTCTAGTCCAAGCTATGGTTTTTCCGGTAGTCATGTATGGATGTGAGAGTTGGACTGTGAGGAAGGCTGAGTGCCGAAGAATTGATGCTTTTGAACTGTGGTGTTGGAGAAGACTCTTGAGAGTCCCTTGGACTGGAAGGAGATCCAACCAGTCCATCCTAAAGGAAATCAGTCCTGAATATTTATTGGAGGGACTGATGTTGAAGCTGAAACTCCAATACTTTGGCCACCTGATGCAAAGAGCTGACTCACTGGAAAAGACCCTGATGCTGGGAGGGATTGGAGGTGGGAGGAGAAGGGGACGACAGAGAATGAGATGGTTGGATGGCATCACTGACTCAATGGACATGAGTTTGAGAAAACTCTGGGAGTTGGTGATGGACAGAGAGGCCTGGTGTACTGCAGTCCATGGAGTCGCAAAGAGTTGGACACGACTGAGAAACTGAACTGAACGGAACTGAAATCAGATTGTTATAACTGGATGTTTCCAGTGCTGAATAAGGTAGCACCCTGTCAAACAGATCAAATTGTTTGGTGTTTACTGGGGGGCTTCCCTGGTGGCTCAGATTGTAAAGAATCTGCCTGCAATGCAGGAGACCCAGGTTGGATCCCTGGGTTGGGACAATCCCCTGGAGAAGAGAATGGCTGCCCACTTCAGTATTCTTGCCTGGATGATTCCACAGACAGAGGAGCCTGGCAAGCTACAGTTCATAGGTTTGCAAAAAGTTGGACACCCCTGAGTAACCAACAGTTCAATTCAATCAGTCAGTTCAGTCACTCAGTCGTGTCTGACTCTTTGTGACCCCATGACTGCAGCATGCCAGGCCTCTCTGTCCATCACCAACTCCCAGAGTTTTCTCAAACTCATGTCCATTGAGTCAGTGATGGTATCCAACCATCTCATCCTCTGTCGTCCCCTTTTCCTCCCGCCTTCAATCTTTCCCAGCATCAGGGTCATGTCCAATGAGTCAGCTCTTCACATGAGGTGGCCAAAGTATTGGAGTTTCAGCTTCAACATCAGTCCCTCCAATGAACACCCAGGACTAATCTCCTTTAGAATGGACTGGTTGAATCTCCTTGTAGTCCAAGGGACTCTCAAGAGTCTTCTCCAACACCACAGTTCAAAAGCATCAGTTCTTCGGTGCTCAGCTTTCTTTATGTCCAACTCTCCTATCCGTGTATGACTACTGGAAAAACCATAGCCTTGACTAGATGTACCTTTGTTGGCAAAGCAATGTCTCTGCTTTTTAATATACTGTTTAGGTTGGTCATAACTTTCCTTCTAAGGAGTAAGTGTCTCTTAATTTCATGGCTGCAGTCACCATCTGCAGTGATTTTGGAGCCCCCAAAATAAAGTCTGCCACTATTTCCCATGAAGTGATGGGACCAGATGCCATGATCTTAGTTTTCTGAATGTTGAGTTTTAAGCCAACTTTTTCACTCTTCTCTTTCACTTTCATCAGGAGGGTCTTTAGTTCATGCTTTCTGCCATAAGGGTGGTGTCATCTGTGTATCTGAGGTTATTGATATTTCTCCTGGTAATCCTGAGTCTACCGTGTGCTTCATCCAGCCCAGTGTTTCTCATGATGTACTCTGCATAGAAGTTAAATAAGCAGGGTGACATTATACAGCCTTGACGTACTCCTTTTCCTATTTGGAACCAGTCTGTTGTTCCATATCCAGTTCTAACTGCTGCTTCCTGACCTGCATACAGGTTTCTCAAGAGGCAGGTCATNTTTTTATTTCATGGCTGCAGTCACCATCTGCAGTGATTTTGGAGCCCCCCAAAGTGCCACTGTTTCCACTGTTTCCCCATCTATTTGCCATGAAATGATGGGACCAGATGCCATGATCTTTGTTTTCTGAATGTTGAGCTTTAAGCCAACTTTTTCTCTCTCCTCTTTCACTTTCATCAAGAGGCTCTTTAGTTCTTCACCTTCCCCCATAAGGGTGGTGTCATCTGCCTATCTGAGGTTATTGATATTTCTCCCAGCAATCTTGATTCTAGCTAGTGCTTCATCCAGTCCAGCGTTTCTCATGATGTATTCTGCATGTAAGTTAAATAAGTAGGGTGACAATATACAGCCTTGACGTACTCCTTTTTCTATTTGGAACCAGTCTGTTGTTCCAGTTCTAACTGTTGCTTCCTGACCTGCATACAAACTTCTCAAGAGGCAGGTCAGGTGGTCTGGTATTCCCATCTCTTTCAGAATTTTCCACAGTTTATTGTGATCCACACAGTCAAAGGCTTTGGCATAATCGATAAAGCAGAAATAGATGTTTTTCTGGAACCCTCTTGCTTTTTCCATGATCCAGCGGATGTTGGCAATTTGATCTCTGGTTCCTCTGCCTTTTCTAAAACCAGCTTGAACATCAGGGAGTTCACGGTTCACATATTGCTGAAGCCTGGCTTGGAGAATTTTGAGCATTACTTTGCTAGCGTGTGAGATGAGTGCAATTGTGTAGTAGTTTGAGCATTCTTTGGCATTGCCTTTCTTTTGCATTTTTCAGACATGCAAAATCGAAAAATTTGACCTTCTTTGTACCCCTTTTTTGGAAATCTATTTGAGGGTGCATCCAAACATACTAAACTGCAGTTAAAAAAAAAAAAAAAAAAAACAGAAAGACATGGGATAAAGGGAATAGGAGATTCAGCATAAGTAAAAGGATCAGGAATGGTGTAGTGAGAAGCCCCTGGAAGACAGCTGGGCAGCAGCCTGGAGGACAGTTGGACCTGAGGAAGGAGTCCTGAGTAAATCCTGACCAGGAAGCTAGAAAAGCCATTGGGGAGACTTCCCTGGTGGTCCAGTGGCTAAGGCCACATGCTCCCAAGGCAGGAAGCCCAGGGTTTGATGATTGGCCAGGGAACTGTATCTCACCTGCCACAACCAAAATCCAGTGCAGCCCAAAAGAAAAAATATTAAAAAAAAAAAAAAAGCCAGTTAGTGCTTTATTTGCTCTTTTGTAATAATATGCTATAAATACTTAGCTGAAAGAGGTTCTCAAAACAACCAGAAATATTGCCTTACTCTTGATAAAAGAGAACTGAAAAAGGAAAGATGATGTGCAAAAATGAATGAATTATGGATTCTATGAGTTTAGGGATTCTTTATACACATCTAATTTAACCTCTGCAGAAATTTCTACCACATCCATGGCAGATCGTCTAGCCCAGGAACCAGGACATTAGTCCAGGGACAGAGACCTACCTTCCCCAGGCAACCTCTCCTAGTCCCCCAGAGTTCTGTTTGTTCAGTATGACTTCCTTAGCTGAAACGGAATTCTGTCTCTTGGCAACTCATGCCTTTTGCCCTAGCTCTTGCCTCTGGAGTTACAAAGACAAATAGCCACCTCATTCATGTACCAGCTCTTTCTCTATGTGCACTTCAACATGGGCTCCACCCTGCTCACCCGCTCTTGTTTCCTCTAAGCCGGTAGTTCTCCAACGTCAACTTTGCATCAAAGTCACTTAAATGGGGACTTCCTGGAGGTTCAGAGGCTAAGACTCCATGTTTCCAAAGCAGGAGGCCCAGGTTTGATCCTTGGTGGGGAAATTAGATCCTTCATGCTGCACCTAAGAGTTTGCATGCTGAAACAAAGGTCTAAGATCCCATGTGCCACAATTAAGACCCAGCACAGACAGATAAATAATATTTTTAAACTAATAAAAATTTTTAAAAAGAAAGAATCACCTGGAGGACTTATTTAAATGCAGCCCACTGGACCTCACCCCCACAGCTTCTGACTCAGTAGGTCTGCTGTGGGGACAAAGACTTTGTCTTATAAGACAAAGACTCCCTGGAGACTGCAAGGAACACTCTGGGAGGCAAAGGGCCCTGGAGAAGTACAGCCCTAAGAAGTGATCTCCTTTGGAGAGTGAGTGCCTTCAGTTCCTGGGGGGCCAGAGCAGCAGCCATCCACTGAAAATGCCAGGAAGATATTTCTTACCCTGCCCCTTGCCGCTGCTGAACGGGCCTCCTCTTCTACCCTGTCTCTGCCTTGTTTGGCCTGTCTCTGCTTCCCAAGGTTCTGGATCCAAGAGATAGCCCCTGGCCACAGTACTACCCATAAAGGCCTCCAGGTGGCGCTTTAAGCTTATCAGTGCCTGCTTCTTTGGTTTACGGTGCCAAGGTTGACCTAACCTAATATGCAGAGCTTCCCTGGTGGCTCAGAGGTTAAAGCGTCTGCCTGCAATGCAGGAGACATGGGTTCGATCCCTGGATCGGGAAGATCCCCTGGAGAAGGAAATGGCAACACACTCCAGTATTCTTGCCTGGAGAATTCCATGGAGGGAGGAGCCTGGTTGCAAAGAGTCGGACTTCACTTCACTTCAATATGCAGAGAGTGTCTGTACATCACGCAACTGAGCTGGATGAGTCACAACCTGGAATCAAGATTGTCAGGAAAAATATCAACAACCTCAGATATGCAGATGATACCACTCTAATGGCAGAAAATGAAGAAGAGCTAAAGAGACTCTTGATGAGGGTGAAAGAGGAGAGTGAAAAAGCTGGCTTAAAACTCAACATTCAAAAAGGTAAGATCATGGCATTTCATCCCATCACTTCACGGCAAATAGAAGGGGGAAAAGTACAAGCGATGACAGATTTTATTTTCTTGGGCTCCAAAATCACTGCAGATGGTGACAGCTATGAAATTAAAAGATGTTTGCTCCTTGGAAGGAAAGCTATGACAAAACTAGACAGCGTATTAGAAAGTAGAGATATCACTTTGCTGACAAAGATCTATATAGTCAAAGCTGTGGTTTTTCCAGTAGTCAAGAATGGGTGTGAGAGTTGGATTATGAAGAAGGCTGAGCACCGAAGAATTGATGCTTTTGAATTGTGGTGCTGGAGAAGACTCTTGAGAGTCCCTGGGACTGCGGGGAGAAAAAAACCAGTCATTCCTAAAGGAAATGAACCCTGAATATTCACTGGAAGGACTGATGCTGAAGTTGAAGCTCCAATACTTTAACCACCTGATGCGAAGAGTCAACTTACTGGAAAAGGCCCTGATATTGGGAAAGACAGAAGGAGAAAGGGGCAGAAGAGGATGAGATGGTTAGATAGCACTACCAATTCAATGGACATGAATTTGAGCTCTGGGAGATAACGAAAGACAGGGGAGCCTGGACTGCTGCAGTCTATGGGGTCTCAAAGGGTCGAACAAGACTTAGCAACTGAAGAACAACAAGAGACCTAAGAAAGGCCAATATGTCCACGTCACTGTGGCCTCAACCCCAGCCCCTGGAGCAGCCCGGGACTAGGTCGACCTTGAGTGTGAGTGAGGGGCCACAGTAGCCCTTCTGCTATCAGGAGAACCCCTGGGGAAGTTGTCCCTTTCAAAACCAATCTCAAGGTTTAGGTTAAAGTTGCAAGTTTTAACAAACAAAAATACAGGATGCTCAGTTAAATCTGAATTTCAGATAGCAAATCATTTTTAGAAATTTTGCATATTTGCATATAGATATGTCTCATATGGAGAAGGCAATGGCACCCCACTCCAGTACTCTTGCCTGGAAAATCCCATGGACGGAGGAGCCTGGAAGGACAGTCGATGGGGTCACTGAGGGTCGGACACAACTGAGCGACTTCACTTTCACTTCACTTTCTTGCATTGGAGAAGGCAATGTCTTGCTTGGAGAATCCCAGGGACAGGGGAGCCTGGTGGGCTGCTGTCTATGGGGTCACACAGAGTCGGACACGACTGAAGTGACTTAGCAGCAGCAGCAGCATGTCTCATATAGTGTCTGTGACATACTTATACTGAAAAATTATTTGTTGTTTGTCTGAAATTCAAACTTAACTAGGCATTTTATATTCATCTGGCAAGGCTAGGTTTACTTTCATGAGTTTTAGATTTTTTACGTAATGCAGGCTTATGGGGTATCTGCCAGGCATGTGTTAGATACAAGAACGGATCAAGTGCAGCTTCTGCATTTAGAGATTAATTTGAAGAAACTATATATTGATAAATAATTATAGTACAGTAGGCTTAGGAAGCATGGGATAATAGACATTTGGGTTTTAGTGTTGGCTTTAGTTCAAGCTCTGCTTCTGATGTTCACTAGCTGTGTGATCTTAGGCAAGTTAGTTAACTTCTCTGGGTCTCTATTGTTTATTGTAAAAATGGAAATGATACCAACCTCAGGGGATGACCAGGGCAGTTATAGGAAACGGTACACATCTCATGCCTGGCTATAGTAGCAGCTAAATAAATGTTAATTTCCCCTTTATAAAAAAGAAATGCTGTGTGTGTGAGAGAGAGAGACAAATAAAAGTACCAGCAAAGAGCTTTACTTGTTTTGGGAAGGTCTTTACAAAGAATATAACACTTTTTTTTTTTTGGCTGTGCTGAGTCTTCGTTGCTGCGTGCAGGCTTTCTCTAGCTGCGGTGAACGGGGGCTACTCTCTAGTTCTGGTGCAGAGACTTCTCATTGCTGTGGCTTGTTGCAGATCAAGATCTGTAGGGTGTGCAGGCTTCAGTAGATGTGGCACACTGGCTTAGCTGCTCAGAGGCATGTGGAATCCTGCCAGACCAAGAATCAAACTGGTGTCCCCTGTATTGGCAGGCAGATTTTCAACCACTGGACTACCAGGGAAGTCCACACTTCCCTTTTTATATAAAAATAATAACAGATACTGTTTATTGAATGCCCACAACATAGCAAGCACTGTACCAAGTGCCTGATAAACAAGATCCCATCTAATCCTTATGTTAAGTCTCTGAGGTTTTTACTGTTATTATCCCTACTTTACAGATGAAGAAACTGAGTTAAATAGCTTGCCGTAGAGTTAGTGAGTGATAGATTCAGTATTTCATCAACTCAAGTTCTTGTAGCTTCCAAAGCATGCCCTAATCTCTGTCTAACGCTTCCTTTCCACAACTCGGCCTTTGACATTTGAGGAGGGGATCTCTACAAGGAGAAGCCGGTTTTGTGTCCATCAAGCTGCAGAAACAGGGGATGCAGATGCAAATGCTGCGGCAAACAAAAGAGTGAGTCCCGGGAGACACATGCAGTTCTATGTTCATTGCAGCACTGTTTACAATAGCCAGGACATGGAAGCAATCTACTAATAAATGTCCATCAACAGAGGAATGGATAAAGAAGATGTAACACATATGTATATATATGTACAGACATATGAATATGTGTATATATATATACACACAAATAATGAATAGGAAATGGCAACCCACCTCACTTTTCTTGCCTGGAAAATTCCACAGAGGACAGTGGCGGGTTATAGTCCAAAGGATTGCAAAGAGTCAGACACAAGTGAGTGCACACACACACACACACGCACACACATAATATAGTACTCAGCCATGAAAGAATGAAATAATGCTATTTGCAGCTACATGGATGGACCTAGAGATTATCGTACTGAGTGAAGTAAGTCAGACAGAGAAATATCATATGATATTGGTTATACATGGAGTCTAAAATATGACACAAATGAACTTATCTACAACACAGAAGTAGAGTCACAGATATAGACAACACACTTATTGTAACCAGGGGGCAAGTGAGGGAAGGGATAAGTTGGGAGATTGGGACTGACATATACACACTACTATATACAAAACAGTAAACTAATAAGGATCTACTGTATAGCATAGGGTACTCTACTCAATATTCTGTAATGGTCTATATGGGAAAAGAGTGGATATATGTATATGTATAACTGATTCACTTTGTTGTACACTTGAAAGTAACACAAGATCGTGAATTGACTACACTCTAATAAAAAAAAAATTAAGAAAAAAAACTTGGGGCCTGGAGGCCGCCTCAAGCTCATCCAAGTTAATCCAAGCCTTTATCACCCACCTGATCATCATGGTGGCATTTTCCACAAAAGCAGGGTGACATCTTGCAATCTACACCACTGGTCTAAAGGTGGTGTTTATTCTGGATACAGTGGGTCATTAATGTTCACAAGAGGTTTATCTTAAGACCTTTGCAAATTCTAAACTTGTATATTTGACCTTATATGATGTAACAGAATATAACTGAGGGGGAGAATCAAATGACCTCTTGAACAGAACAAGAGTTTGGTTACTATTGATAGTTACCATTTATTGGGTATTTACTGTGTTTTGAGTACTGCCGGCCATTTTTCATATGTTATCTCATTTAACCATCACAACTACAAATGAGAAAAACCACAGCCCAAGGTCACATCAAAAAGGAATTATTGGACCCAAGGCTTGTGCAGCTCCAGCAGGGAGAAGGGTTACATTCACTCTCTAGATAAGGTCACAAGGTCACCTGCTTCAAGTCTCGAGATTAAAATTCATTCCTTAACAAAATTACACACTGCTTCCATGAGCCCCTTGTACATTTTAAAGCCATGTCAAGGGTTTCCTATATCTGGGCATCAGTCCTACTTGAATGCCCTATTTCACTTTTGTGTGCTAAGTCGCTTCAGTCATGTCCGACTCTTTGCGACCCCATGGACTGTAGCCCACCAGGCTGCTCTGTCCCTGGGATTCTCCAGGCAAGAATACTGGAGTGGATACACAAAAATAAACTCAAAATGGATTAAAGATCTAAACGTTAAGACCAGAAAGAATAAAATTCCTAGAGGAGAACATAGGCAAAACACTCTCCGACATAAATCACAGCAGGATCCTCTATGACCCACCTCCCAGAATATTGGAAATAAAAGCAAAAATAAACAAATGGGACCTAATTAAAATTAAAGGCTTCTGCACAACAAAGGAAACTATAAGCAAGGTGAAAAGACAGCCTTCAGAATGGAAGAAAATAGCAAATGAAGCAACTGACAAAGAATTAATCTCAAAAATATACAAGCAACTCCTGCAGCTCAATTCCAGAAAAGTAAACGACCCAATCAAAAAATGGGCCAAAGAACTAAACAGACATTTCTCCAAAGAAGACATACAGATGTCTAACAAACACATGAAAAGATGCTCAACATCACTCATTATCAGAGAAATGCAATCAAAACCACAATGAGGTACCATTTCACGCCAGTCAGAATGGCTGCTATCCAAAAGTCTACAAGCAATAAATGCTGGAGAGGGTGTGGAGAAAAGGGAACCCTCTTACACTGTTGGTGGGAATGCAAACTAGTACAGCCACTATGGAGAACAGTGTGGAGATTCCTTAAAAAACTGGAAATAGAACTGCCTTCAGTTCAGTTCAGTCGCTCAGTCGTGTCCGACTCTTTGTGACCCCATGAATCGCAGCACGCCAGGCCTCCCTGTCCATCACCAACTCCCAGAGTTCACTCAGACTCACATCCATCGAGTCAGTGATGCCATCCAGCCATCTCATCCTCGGTCGTCCCCTTCTCCTCCTGCCCCCAATCCCTCCCAGCATCAGAGTCTTTTCCAATGAGTCAACTCTTCGCATGAGGTGGCCAAAGTACTGGACNACTTCTTCAGCATTACTGGTTGGGGCATAGACTTGGATTACTGTGATATTGAATGGTTTGCTTTGTAAATGAACAGAGATCATTCTGTCATTTTTGAGATTGCAACCAAGAACTGCATTTTGGGCTCTTTTATTGACTATGATGGCTACTCCATTTCTTCTAAGGGATTCTTGCCCCCTGTAGTAGATATAATGGTAGTAGATATAATGGTCATCTGAATTAAATTCACCCATTCCAGTCCATTTTAGTTCGCTGATTGCTAAAATGTCAAAGTTCACTCTTGCCATCTCCTATTTGACCACTTCCAATATGCCTTGATTCATGGACCTAACATTCCAGGTTCCTATGCAATATTGCTCTTTATAGCATCGGACCTTGCTTCCATCACCAGTCACATGCACAACTGGGTGTTGTTTTTGCTTTGGCTCTGTCTCTTCATTCTTTCTGGAGTTATTTCTCCACTGATCTCCAATAGCATGTTGGGCACCTACTGACCTGGGGAGTTCCTCTTTCAGTGTTCTATCTTTTTGCCTTTTCATACTGTTCATGGGGTTCTTAAGGCAAGAATACTGAAGTGGTTTGCCAGTCCCTTCTCCAGTGGCCCACATTTTGTCAGAACTCTCCACCATGTCCTATCTGTCTTAGATGGCCCTACATGGCATGGCTCATAATTTCATTGAGTTAGACAAGGCTGTGGTCCACGTGATTAGATTGGTTAGTTTTCTGTGATTGTGGTTTCCAGTCTGTCTGCTCTCTGATGGAGAAGGATAAGAGGCTTATGGAAGCTTCCTGATGGGAGAGACTGAGTGACCAACACTTGTTATTTATTTACACAACTCTGCACTGAGTGGAGAAGTAGGGAACCTCATGAATGCTTTTCCTCTACTGTCCTAAGCAGGTCACTTCTGGCTTCAAACCATTTTATCCCAGCCAAACTAAGAAAAAAAAAAAAAAAGACAGCTATTAAGCTACTATCCCTCTTTGGAAGGACATTCCGTGAGCATCTTTCTTGACTAGTTTTGTTTGGAGAACTTACCTCACCTTCTGCTCAAAGAGGTGTGTTTGACATCTCTGTCTGAGGAATCTGATGGATGTGGATTTTCTCTGTTTGTTTCCAGTAATGTTTTAGTTGTTGCAAGAGTCTTTCTCTCACATACTGGTGGTTGCCAAGGGGGATGGGATTGGGGGAAGAACGGAGTGGGAGGTTGGGGTTAGCAGATGTAGGCTTTTATAAGATGGATAAACAACAAGGTCCTACTCTATAGCATAGGGAAATATATTTAATATCCTGTGATAAACCATGATGGAAAAGATTATGAAAAAGAAGATATATATATATATATATATATATATATATATATATCTGAATCACTTTGCTGTACAGCAGTAATTTACACTATGTTGTAAATCACCTACACTTTAATTTTTTTAAAGAGAGTCTTTCTCTGAACAACTTTCTGTCCGGCCTGCTGCATGATGGTTTGAATTGTAGTATTTGTTAAGACAAGGATAGTGGGATCAGCAATAAATATGGGGTGGCTGCTGTTGCTACTGCTAAGTTGCTTCAGTTGTGTCTGACTTTGTGCGACCCCATAGATGGCGGCCCACCAGGCTCCCCTGTCCCTGGAATTCTCCAGGCAAGAACACTGGAGTGGGTTGCCATTTCCTTCTCCAGTGCAGGAATGTGAAAAGTGAAAGTGAAGCCGCTCAGTCGTGTCTGACTCTTTGCAACCCCATGGACTGCAGCCCACTAGGCTCCTCCATCCATGGGCTTTTCCAGGCAAGAGTACTGGAGTGAAGTGCCATCACCTTCTCCATATGGAGTGGGGTGGTGGGGGTTGGGGTGTGGTCAGGGAAGTCAGCTTCTGACCTGACATCCTCTGGGACATCCATGGCATGTTGAGAGGGCAGGTGGATATTTACATCTGGACCTTAAGTCAGTAGAGTCCAAAGTTAAACACTGTATTAAAAAACAGAAACATCATTTTGCCAACAAAGGTCCATTCTATTCAATCTGTGGTTTTTCCACAGGTACGGATGTGAGAGTTCTACCATAAAGAAGGGTGAGTGCCACAGAATTGATGCTTTTGAACTGTGGTATTGGTGAAGAATCTTGAGAGTCCCTTGGACTGCAAGAAGATCCAACCAGTCCATTCTAAAGGAAATCAACCCTGAATATTCATTGAAAGGACTGATGCTGAAGCTAAGGCTCCGATACTTTGGCTAACTGATGCGTAGAGCTGACTCATTGGAAATGACCCTGATGCTGGGAAAGATTGAAGGCAGGAAAAGGGGGCAACAGAGCACAAGGTGGTTGGATGGCATCACCGACTCAATGGACATGAGTCTGATCAAACTCCAGGAGGTAGTGAAGGACAGGGAAGCTTGGCATGCTGCAGTCCACGGGGTCGAAAAGAGTTGGGCATGACTTAGAAATTGAACAACAACAGTGTAGATGAAATTAGGGACATTATGCTGAGTGAAATAAGCCAGTCGTAAAAGGTACATGTTGTATGATTTGCAGTACACAATGTACCCTAGTGTAGTCAAATTCATAGAGACAGAAGGTAGAATGGTGGTTTCCAGGGGCTGGGGAAGGAAGGGGTGGGGAGTCATTGTTTAACGGGTTTGGCATTTCAGCTTGGGAAGATGAGAAACTTCTGGTGATAGATAATGGTGATGGCTACATAGCAAGTACACAATGTACCCTAGTGTAGTCAAATTCATAGAGACAGAAGGTAGAATGGTGGTTTCCAGGGGCTGGGGAAGGAAGAGGTGGGGAGTCATTGTTTAACGGGTTTGGCATTTCAGCTTGGGAAGATGAGAAACTTCTGGTGATAGATAATGATGATGGCTACATAGCAGTGTAAGTGTGCTTAATGCCACTGAACTGTTCACTTTAAAATGGTTACAACGGTAAATGTTACGTGAATTTTTACCATAATTTTTAAAAATGTGTTTCAGCTGAAATAAGCCAATCAGAAAGTTTTACTTAAAGGAACTCTTTCGATATCTCTAGCTCTTGTGATATTAATGGAAACCTTTGAAGATAGCAATCAGTGAGGGATCAAAAGATTCCAGGTCTTCTCTTTTCCAGACTAATCTCCCCAGTCAAGTGCCTATAAACTTTCCTACATAACCTGGTTGTTTATTTGACCTTCTCCATCTGTCATCCAGTTTGGGTATGCCAGAGAATTCAGAATTACTGGTAATGTTCAACAAGCAGTGAGTAAATTTTTCAGTGTTTGCTTTATAGAAACGTTAATGTACCTCAAGACATGCTAAGGTATTTTTGGAAATGAAGAGTTTTGTGGTCAAATGAGCTATACAGCTATTGCTTGTTGTTATTGCTTTTGTAGGATTTTCCAGCGTATATGCATGCTAAGTTGCTTCAGTCGTGTCCAACTCTTTGTGACCCCATGGACTATAGCTCGCCAGTGTCCTTTGGCCATAGGATTCAGGCAAGAATACTGGAGTGGGTTGCCATTTCCTTTTCCAGGGGATCTTCCTGACCCAGGAATCGAACTTGCATCTCCTGTGATTCCTGCATTGCAAGTGGATTCTTTACTACTGGGCCACTGGGGAAGCCCCTCCAGATTATTTAATACGTTTTTATATACAGCCAGTTTCCAAAAGAAGGATACAGGATTTGGGGCTTCTCAAGCATTTTGAGCCACAGTCTTCTTTTCCGTCTCAGTACTGTTTTCCATGGAACAACATTTGGGAAATTTTTCACTAGTGCAATTGTTAACTCTGTTGTATGTACTGAGTACCATTGATTTATGAATTTTCATAAATGTGTGTTCCAAGTGCAGAAATACTTCTGGATCTAGGCTATGAAACTTTTGGAAAGAGTTTCTTCCAAAAAGACTTTCAGTTCTTAGAAAAAATTTCCCTGCAATGCCCTCTGAGAAAGTCAATGTGATTTCTTCTTTTCTGATACAGAAACATATGCTCTGCATACATATATGGAGACTAGCACCCAAAATAGACTTTTGCCATTTCCTACTCCAAGGGATCTTCCCAATCTAGGGATCGAACCTGTGTCTCTTGCGTCTCCCACATTGGTAGGTAGATTTACCACTAGCACCACCTGGGAAGCTCCAAGTTATTGGAAAATAAAGACACAAAACAAACAGAAAAACTGTGATGATCAAATGGTTGTGGTACGTAAAGCAACACTGAAAATCCAGGGTGGAACTTTCAAAAGTCATTATAATTTAGTTTATGTAGTGGATGAACCAAGGGCCAGAAATCAGAAAGTATGACTACGGTACTTACCAACTGTGTGACCTTTGGCATTCACATACTCTTGATTGTTCAACTTTCCTTTCTAGGCAGTGAGGATTGAGCAGTCATTTTATGGTCCATTTAGTATCTCTGATCAGTCTTCCCTGGTGGTTCAATGGTAAAGAACTTGCCTGCCAATGCAGGAGACCTGGGTTTGATCCCTGTATCAGGAAGATCCCGTGGAGAAGGCAACCCACTCCAGTATTCTTGTCTGGGAAATCCCATGGGCAGAGGAACCTGGAAGGCTACAGTTCATGGGTCGCAAAAGAGTCAGATTTTGATTAAACAACAACAGTATCTCTAATCAAAACAACCTTATCTCCAAACAAGTTAATTACAGGGGAAGTATCTATGTTGTGGAGAAACAAACAATTAATAATGGTGTTTTCTACTCTTGGAGGATCTTCTGGAAAAGAAAGTTACTCTGAAAGACATTCATGGAAATTAATTTTCTCCATCCTTTTGGAAATCTTATTCTACTCATAGCATATTGAGCTATATACTAAATGTCTACAATAAGGATTTCATTTAGATTTAATAAGTCAGAATTACAAACATTAATGAAATGCTGATAGACTGATTAACAACACATGCTTTGAAGTTCCTCAAATATGCACAGAAAAAAAAGAAGAGAGAAGAATTTATAAGAAAAATGTCCAGACATGGAACTTTATTTTGTTTATTATTATTATTATTTTTTGAGTTGAAATATCTCTCAAATGCTTAGTTCTGAATAAACAGAAAAACAGCAGGAGGGTAAAAAAAAAAAAAACAGAAGGCTGAATTTCAGTCACACAGATCTCAGCAAGAAGTAAAAATAAACTCTTAAAATGATGCTCCTTTTCCACAGCTCCCAGAAGCAGGTTTGGTAAAAAGTAATTTGAAAATAGATTCATCTTTTTGCCTTTCTCTGCAGATTCTGTAACTTCTTCCATATCAATTAAAGATTTCTGGGGTTTTGCTTTTTTTTTTTTCTTTCTCTCTTTCTCACAGAGCCACCTAAGAATACAAATAGAAAAGTAGCTGTCTGGTAATTTTGCAATATCTTCATTTCAGGAAAACAGCACAGACTCATCACTTCAGAGCTTACCAGGTCCAAGCTCACCCTTTATCAGTGAAGTCTAGAGAATCGGGGTGCCCTGTTGGGTGGCACGGCTAGTTTGTGAACGCTGTAAGGCTGATCATCGCTCATTCCAGTGCCTTTCCCCCCAATAATGCAAGCTGCCTGCTGTCCCTAACCAAAGTAAGACGGTGTCCTTCATAATTCACCACTGCAATCACCTCTGTGATTCAGCATAGAGTTAGACGGTTTAACCATGACAAGAGCTCCATGCAGTTGGGTCCTTACAAGTTCAGCACCTGAGAAAAATTAAGTGGGGAATTGAAAATCATATCCAGCTGGGCATGAGCATGTGTTAAACAGGGGTTTGATGTTCAAGGGTTTAAGTGCGTGACTGGTACACCTCCGGGCAAGGCCCAGTCTTCCCTGAGAATCTGTCCTTGCTTTTCTTTCTTTTCTCCTCTAATCAATCCCAGTCAGGTTTCAATTCTCTTTCTTACTTTGCAAAGTGCCAGACAAATTACTGGTATCCTCTCTGAACCTCTGGTTTCTTGTGGGTTTCAGAACTCATACCCACTTGAGAATATGTCAAGGTAAATCTCGCTCAAGACACATTTAGTAACATTTTAGGAACATAAAACAAAGACCTTCATATAATTTTTATGGTTTTTCATCTTCCATTTTCTAATTCTCTTCTGGAATGTGGGTGTTTTCTTAATTCTTTATGTTTTCTCTAGAATTCTTCTGTTCTTCTTTAACAGCATGTCTTCTGAACTATGAGCAGTCTCACTGTCTTAAGATTATGAATACGAAGATACTGATATTCAACTGTTTTTGAAGCATAAAAATGGCAGCTTCATTTGGTTCAACTTGATACACTATTAAGCAAATATACATATTTAAACAAAGATTTTTTTCCCCTTAAAGTAGAGAAACTGTGTGATAAAACCATGATTTTTACTGAAAATGGTAATACAGGAAATTTAAAGATTTTTTTAAAAGTTCTGCTTAAGTGATTTCACTTGCTTGCTTATAAGTAACCTTATGTCTCAGTTTGCCCACAAACCTCCTCATTTTGACTGTTTAACGGCATTCTATCTGTTTTAGCATTTGCTTTGAATTTTTCTCAAAGTATTAGTATTAACTATTGCATAAACAGAATAATGCCACTTTGTTAGTTTGTTTTGGTAGACCTCTGCTTTGTATCTAACACCTCTGATCTGACCCTTTCTAGTAGGTGTGAGCTACATGCAGAGTGAACAGAGGTCTTAGTTTAATGTACAGTCAATCACTCTTTTCAGAAACTACTAGTACATGTGTCCTTTGCAAGGGAGGGGTGTCAGATGCTCATTGATAAAGTGAAAGGTGTTCAGATTTAAGCAACATGGGTGGCTATATCTTTCTGGTCTTGAATGTTGCTATGAGAGCCATTTGAATTTGCTGCCCCTGTGGCCACCCGGTTTGCTAGTCACTTGTGACCTGGCCTTGCCAGAAAGTGAAAGTGTTAGTTGCTCAGTTGTGTCTGACTCTTTGTGACCCCATGAACTGTAGCCCGCCAGGCTCCACTGTCCATGGAATTCTTCAGGCAAGAATAAGGAGAGGGTTGCCATTCCCTTTCTCAGGGGATCTTCCCAACCCAGGGATTGAACTCGGGCCTCCTGCATTGCAGACAGATTCTTAACTGTCTGAGCCACCTCTGCCCAAGACCTGAGAGATGCTCAAGGCTGCTAGGCTACCATTTGGCAGAACTGATTACAAACATGGGAAATTCTGTTAGTCGTGTCTGAAGTATGTGTGAGCTGGAAGCTTGATGGTCATGCATAGATTGCATAGGATGTAGGGTGAATGCCTTCCCATGGAGGTTTTGCCACCTTGTATCTCTTTGTTTGTTGATGCTTTTTAAATTATTATTATTTTTTGCAATAAGTCTTCTTGAAAAAAGGAAGAAAAGTGCATGTGTCATGAAAATTTTAAGTACTAACTTTTCATTTTCAAGAAAGATGATGATGACTGTGTAACGTTCACAAAATGTTTGTCCACAATTACCAGCCACCCCAGAGGCCGTGTTGCCATTGCTGACCACATGGAAACAAGAAAACATGAATCTGCTGAGTAAGCATCAACCCCTAGGACAGAATGAGTAGTTTAAGAAGACTGTTTCTGAATGCAATGATTTACTATTAATAATTGAAGTCTAGACGGTGTGTTTGCATATAATAATGTGAAGCTTGGCTTTTTATGTGCACACTGTAAATTATTGTGCATCTGAATTAATTTCTCTTGTTTTTCAATTTCAGGTTTTCTTCTGTGTGTAATAAAAAATTGAATTAATACTGTTCCTATGTTGGCTCCACTGACGGAAGACAATACTCACTATCTGTTAAATGATGACAGTTTTCTATTACTGTGATCAACTGGTTTCTTTTCTGAGCCATAGAATACAGAAAATTTGAGAGACTGTTTTCTCAATTCTGCAAAAATGGTCCCTAAGTAGTTCCATGCCAGATGTGCGTATAACCAGATGTACATATAACCCTGCAGCACTACCGCTCCATTCTCTTAAAGAACTTTGGTTGAAAAAGTCCGAGTCACATGTTTCAAACTGAGAGTCCATAAAGATGACAATACCCCGAATCACCTTCCACCTAGTCAAAGAATCAAGTAAAGCTTTTTGAAGTTCAGTCTTTCAATGGTGAGATTTCTGACATTATTTTGGTTACTACTATAAATTCAGTTAAAAATTCCAACATTGAGACAAAATCATGTGCTTTGTGACGGTATTACAATTGCAAAGTTTGGTGAAGAATACGCTCATAATACAGTCAGTGTTTTACAATCTCTATAAAAGAGAAATGTAAGAGGAATCAATGGGTATTGAATGGCACCCCACTCCAGTACTCCTGTCTGGGAAATCCTATGAACGGAGGAGCCTGATAGGCTGCAGTCCATGGGGTCGCGAAGAGTCGGACACGACTGAGCGACTTCACTTTCACTTTTCACTTTCATGCACCGAAGAAGGAAATGGCAACCCACTCCAGTGTTCTTGCCTGGAGAATCCCAGGGACAGGGGAGCCTGGTGGGCTGCCGTCTATGGGGTCGCACAGAGTCGGACATGAATGAAGTGACTTAGCAGCAGCAGCAGCAGCAGCAAACACAAGCCACAGTGTTCTACAGTCAAAATAGACGCTATTATGGACAACGTTTAAAACTTTTTATAAGCATGGCTCTAATAATTAAATTTATTTTTTCATTATGACGCTGATGCTGAATATAAAAATATAAATAAAAGGAGAAATTTGCTTGCTATCTTCTATAAGTCAAAAGTCACAAATGTTTAAACCTTTGTAATTGACTTACGTGTCCCATATTGTTAGTCTCTCAGCCATATCCCACTCTTTGTGACACCATGGACTGTAGCCCACCAGGCTCCTCTGACCATGGAATTCTCCAGGCAAGAATACTGGAGTGGGTTGCCGTTCCCTTCCCAGGAGATCTCCCTAGCCCAGGGCCTGAAACCGGGTCTCCTGCACTGCAGGCAGATTCTTTACCATCTGACCCACCAGGGGAGCCTTGGTCAAGAGAAGCCATGTGAACTGACTTCTGTGTCCCGTAAAGTTACTGAATGTTTTTTTAAATGAGTTCTTTCATTTTGGTTGCATTTTGTTCTCAGTCATTGGCACATGTTTTATTAAAGTTTTCAATAGTTGGAACAACCACAAAACTCGAGCTTCTGAAAACACCCGCTTTTTTAAAGTTTAGAAAATTGCAACTACTAAGAACAAAACTTGCAGGCAGGAAGATCTTGGGCATTAATGCGAATGCAGAAGAATTGATCTTGAATACAAATGTAGGGGCACATCTCCAGTGGGATTGTGAGAGCTCAACTGTATAAGGCTTAATTCTGAATTTAAATGAGCCCTTGAAATAGTTCAGTTTTGGGGAAGATTCTTTTACTGGAACTTTTATTTTTAATTAAATGCATTCATATTTTCTACCTGAATGGAAATGAAGTTGAGAAGAGTTGAAGCTTTGTAGCAGTTACACTTTGTGAATCTTTTTTTGTAAATATAAAAATTTAATGTGAATCATTCTTAAGTGTTGTAAATACAGACATCTTGTTTGAAGAATTTGGTTCCATAAAAATATTTCTCAGTGAAGGTAATTTAAATGAAAACCAAAAGACTGAAACTTTGAAGATAATTTGAGCTGAAATGTTTGTACATTTTCTCACAAAGAGTTAGAATTAAGAATATCTTCTATGAAATGCAAATCAAAACTACAGTGAGGTACCATCTCATGCTGGCCAGAATGGCTGCTATCAAAAAGTCTACAAGCAATAAATGCTGGAGAGGGTGTGGAGAAAAGGGAATCCTAAATGTATGGCAAAAACCACCACAATATTGTAAAGTAATTAGCCTCCAATTAAAATAAATAAATAAAATTTGAAAAAGAATACCCCTCTGTAGCAGAATTTTCTCTGACCTCAACTGAGTAACCAATATTTTAAAAATATGGTAAAAAGAGACGATTGACAATTCCAGTGATTCCGAATTTATTTAATAAAAATTCAACTTTTAAGATGACTGCAGAAAGCTTATAACAAAATTAAATATAATAGTACCACCTTAAAAAAAGCAAATTCTCTAGAAACATATTTGTGACACAGTTTTAGAGGCTGCTATAGCAAGAAACTGATTAAGATATTTCAAGATAAGCCGAGAATAAGTCAAACTCCGCATGTGTTTTTCATTTTCAGAAAATTGATTAAAAAAAGATTTAAAATCTTTGCTTTAATGGACACAAATTCATGATTTTTCGTCTTTCAGAGAAAAATCTGAAGGTATTTTTTAATAGAACTATTTTACGTATCTTTTGGAATTATAAAACTGATTTTTAAAAAATCAATAACTAGCTTGTAAAATATTTTCCCACTTCTTTTTTCTGGCTCTGTACTTCTTTCAAGGCCAATTCAAGCCTGCACTGGGCAGGAGATGTGTCTCTGAGTTGTTACTCATCACAAATTACTCTTTACCTGAATCACCTTTGACTCCATTACGTTGCACTGAATTATCCTTCCATACTGCCTATGGCTTTTAGGTGACGTATGTCATGGCTTATAGCTTTTGTGTCCCTACATAAGGGTTGGTGCTCAAAAAAGTGTGTTATTGAGAGCTATATTCCATACTGTAGTCAAGGAAGAGATGATAGATAATCTGGATTCTAGATGAGGTGCGGGGTGGGCAGGATATAAAAACAAATCTATCAGTGTGTCAAATTAACAAATCAATTCTTGGTATAGTCTTCTTTCTAGCAGTGGAAAAAACTATTGCAATAATTCTGGTTCACAGAAGACAGGAAAGGCCAATTGGGAGTAAGGGTGAGAAAGTTGGTAAAGCGAAAGTGGCTTTTACTTTAGTTGATGAAAAGGGATGAAAGATCAGGCTAGGAGGGAGATATATAATATTATCAACTTTGAGAATAAATGCATTCTAGGATAGTCATTCAGCTTCTCAAATGGCACTAGTGGTAAAGAACCTGTCTGCCAATTTAGGAGACATAAGAGACATGGATTCTATCCTTGGGTCAGAAAGATCCCCTGGAGGAGGGCCATGCAACCCACTCCAGTATTCTTGCCTGGAGAATCTCATGGACAGAGGGGCCTGGCAGGCTACAGTCCATGGGGTCACAAAGAGTCAGACACGACTGAAGCAACTTAGCACACACGCATGCAGGATAGTCATATTGGGGTGTATGTGTGTTAGTCACTCAGCCGTGTCCAACTCTCTGTGAGTCCATGGACTGCACCCCCCAGGCTCCTCTGTCCATGGGATTCTCCAGGCAAGAACACTGAAGTGGGTTGCCATTTCCTTCTCCAATGCGAATTTTAGTAGTAATAGTTTAGTTGCTAAGCTGTGTCTGACCCTTGCGACCCCACAGACTGCAGCTTGCCAGGCTCCCCTGTCCATGGGATTCTCCAGGCAAGAACACTGGAGTGGGTTGCCATTTCCTTCTTTGATATATATATATATATATTTAAGGGCTTCCTTGGTGGCTCAGACAGTAAAGAATCCACTTGCCAATACAGGAGACCTGGGCTTGATCCCTGGGTCTGGAAGATGCCCTGGGGGAAGGAAATGGCTACCCACTCCAGTATTTTTGCCTGGAGAACCCCATAGACAGAGGAGCCTGGTGGGTGGGCTACAGTCTATGGGTACTTCCAGCATTAGCTTTCACTGAAACAATAGCAAGAGACCCTAGTGACTTTAAAATGAGGTTACTGATACCAATGTATGCTGGCAATCAAGGCACAATTAACATTCAGAGATTTAGTATTAAGTTAAAAGCATTTTGAATCAACCATATCTTATGTTCATAAAAGATAATATTTTAAAAGGCATTCTCCCTGGAGATACTGATTTTCTGATATCTTCATCTCTCAGCCATCTACAGAAGCATGGGAAAAAAATAAGCCAAAGTATAAATAAATGAGAGAGAATGAATTTTGTCCTCATCTATATATGGAAAACATGGAAATAATAACACACGTCTTTTCTAGACCACACTTTCAGATTATGAAAATGAATGGGAAAGGAGAGAAAGTTAACTTTGGCAAATAAATATGTTTGGAGTCTTTTCAAATTTCTTGGCTTTTCTTATTTTTCAAGTGATTATTAAGAAAGGATTAGGGAGCCTCAGTATGTTGTGGATAAGGCTTTCAGAATTGGACTTAGGAGACTTGAGGGCTTTTTAAAAAAATTTTTTTTATCCCAGGCAAGATAGCAGTGACCCTGAACAAAACAATTCAGCCCTGGTCTCAGTGTCTTCACCTCCCCAAAAAGAAGTTGTGCTAGGTGACAACTGAGTTACTTTCTGACATGTGATTTGAAAACTTGGGTAGTGATAATATGACCCACTTATCCAAGTGGGAAGACGCAAGGGGTAGAAACCATGAGAGCAAAGGAACTGTCCAGGGTGCTTAGAAGCACTCGGTCCATTCATTCTCTGGAATTATGACCAGAAGCCACAATAAGACTCCATCTGTTATTCATCCAGCATTTCTACTAGGTTAAATACATAGCAAACTATTCTGCCAGTATCAGGTGGATATAATTCAATATGAGTCTATTTCCTTTTGCTTAAGGGAAAAATTGCATATTTAGAATCATCTTTGTTCTGTCTCCAATTAGCTGCTGGTCTTCAGACCAGTCATTCCATCCACTGATTATTTAGAATAAGATCAGTTCAGTTCAGTCACTCAGTTGTGTTCAACTCTTTGTGATCCCATGGACTGCAGCATGCCAGGCTTCCATGTCCATTACCAACTCCTGGAACTTGCTCAAACTCATGTCCATTGAGTCGGTGATTCCATCCAACCATCTCATCAAGATATCACAGTAGATTTCATGGCATATTTGGAACACTGATTTTTCAAGAGTAATCTTGGGAGAGGTGAGAATGTGTATACTTTTAAAGAGGTGGAAGGGACAGAGATGGGGAAACACACCTTTGACCAAGGTACAAAAATGAAGATAAAGGAAAGAGGAAGAGGGAGGCTTCTAAGACAGACAAGGGAGCTAATTGTAATTAAGCAATCCTCAGTTGCTTGACCAGACCACAGTGAAGGGGGTTGTGGATGAGTGTGCATGGGCTGTGTTAGCTTGTCACCTGTTACTCCAGCACGAGTTGCCACAGCTTCTTGCTGACAGCCGACTTTGGGACAGGGAAAGGTGCATTGAGAACCTGCTGCTGGTGAATCTTAGTGAGACATAACCCTACTGGGTAGAAAGAGGGGAAGTGAGAACTCCTTGAAGTTGCAATACTCATACCAAATCTGTATCTTATTTCTTTCTAAGATTGAAGAAAAGGTGCATAAGCAGTCATCTTTCGGGCAGTGTCCAGGCTAAGGCCTAGGGACTGAGGATCTGAAGCTGTGGGCTCAGTGTGACTGGTAGAAATCTTAAGAGAAGAGTGATGCTCAAAGTGGCATGGCAGCATCACTGAGGTCACACTGGCACAGAGGACCCCAGGGGAGAGGAGTTTAGTACGAATTAGACAGTGTCCGAGTCTCTGCTTAGTGCAGGTGAACTTTGGTCTCAGCAGGTTTGGAGAGTGCATAAGATAAACAAGACAGAAGCCCTGCTGCTGCTAAGTCGCTTCAGTCGTGTCCGACTCTGCCTCTGCGTGATCCCATAGACGACAGCCCATCAGGCTCCTCTGTCCCTGGGATTCTCCAAGCAAGAATACTGGAGTAGGTTGCCATTTCCTTCTCNAGTCGCTTCAGTCGTGTCCGACTCTGCCTCTGCGTGATCCCATAGACGACAGCCCATCAGGCTCCTCTGTCCCTGGGATTCTCCAAGCAAGAATACTGGAGTAGGTTGCCATTTCCTTCTCAGTACTGCTGCTGCTGCTAAGTTGCTTCAGTCGTGTCCGACTGTGCGACCCTATAGACGGCAGCCTACCAGGCTCTGCTGTCCCTGGGATTCTCCAGGTAAGAACACTGGAGTGGGTTGCCATTTCCTTCTCCAGAAGCCCTGCTACATGGACTCATTAAATGGGAAGAATGAATAGGAATTTACCCTATAGGCATATGGTTGCCAGGCCACTTCTCAGGTCTGCTGAATACCAGATTACAGCAGGGAACTGGGGAGGAGGAAGGGAAAGGGTGCTCAGAAATTATGAGAATGACTGGCTGAAAGATTTGTGATTCCGTTAGACTCATTAAATGGGAAGAATGAATAGGAATTTACCCTATAGGCATATGGTTGCCAGGCCACTTCTCAGGTCTGCTGAATACCAGATTACAGCAGGGAACTGGGGAGGAGGAAGGGAAAGGGTGCTCAGAAATTATGAGAATGACTGGCTGAAAGATTTGTGATTCCGTTTGCTTAGTCTGAGAAACAATGAGAGGGGATATTTGGGAAGAGAGCTGTTTGGCACTTTTTTTTTTTTTTTCCAGCATATTGAGTTTGAGATTTTTACACTGTCAAAGAAAACTGTGCAGCAGGTGGTCAGAGTATGAATTTGAATTTTGCTTGAGAAACAGCCTCAGGATGATACAACAGTCTGTACCTGACTTTGATTTTCCTCCTACCTGTGAGTCTTTTGAGCGATTTTTTCTTTTTTCTCCAGCAATTTCTTTGATATTTATCCCTAGTTTTAGGGTCTTTGTAGCTGGGAGGTTTTCAGATTCTCAGTCATATATTTGGAAGCAGCCTTGGCACATTGGCACGTAATCAATACTATAGGGTAAATGAATAAATTGAAATCGAGGGTTATGAGTACATTTGATGAGAAGATTAAGTGAAAATACCTGGCTGATAGAAAAGTAAAAATACCTGGCAGAGTCACCAGCGTCGCTGAGTGACAGAAAGGAAGGGGGAGGACACGGAGGTGTTCAGCTACAGTGAACAAGGAAAGTGATCTGAGATTTGGAGGAGTACTGGAAGATTGTTAGGTCAGTTGTTTTAAAAAAAATATTTATTGGAGCGTAGTTGATTTACAATGTCATGTTTCTGCTGCATAGGAAAGTGAATCAGTTATACATATCCTATCTTTTAAAGGTTCTCTTTCCACGTAGACCATTACGGAGTATTGAGCAGAGTTCCCTGTGCGATACGGTAGGTCCTTATCAGCTATCTGTGTTATATATAGTAGTGTGTATACGTGAATCCCCGTCTCCCACTTTATCCCTCTCCCTCTTACCCCGTGGTAACCATAAACTTCTTTTGTACATTGTGACTCTATTTCTGGTCACTTTTAAGAAGCCCAGTTTCTATAGGTGATGAAAGAAGAGCCCAGTAACAAAGGTTTGGGGAACGCGTGGGAGGAGAGCGAGAAATGTGGCTGAGAAGAGAAGGTGAGAGGTGAAACAGCAGTTTGTGTGGGAAGCAGGTTTGGGGAGAGTTTCTTGAAGATAAGGGAGACCAGAAATTGGAAGTTTTATTCTCACCACCACTAAGTGTTATCTAGAGTTTCAGGATAAAGCAAACTTTGTTGATTAACTGACTTTGTTGATATCAGATCTTAAGTGATTATTAAAATTTGTGGTGTTGTGCATGAAAAGATGACACCTAAGTGCATAGATTAGAAAATACGATAGGGATCTAACGCTTTATTCTGTTTAAAAACACAGTTAAATCCCCTACATACGAACCTTCAAGTTGCCAACTTTCAAAGGAGCGAACATGCATTCCTATGTCCAGTCTCTAAGTTAGTTCGTGTGTCTGACGTGCTTGGTCAGGTACGTGTATCCTCTACAAGCGGTTGTGCTTTTGTTTACTTTACTGTACTGTATACGGTGGGCTTCTCTGGTGGCTCAGCGGTAGAGAATCCACCTGCCAGTGCAGGAGACACACGGTCGATCCCTGGTTCAGGATGACCCCCTGGAGAAGGAAATGGCAACCCACTCCAGTATTCTTGCTCAGAAATCCTATGGACAGAGGAGCCTAGTGGGCTACAGTCCACGGAGTCACAAAAGAGTCGGATGCGATTGAGCAACTAAACAACAATGACTGTATAAGGAACAGTAGTGCAGCATCTTTGCTGCTGCTGCTAAGTCACTTCAGTCGTGTCCGACTCTGTGTGACCCCATAGACGGCAGCCCACCAGGCTCCCCCATCCCTGGGATTCTCCAGGCAAGAATACTGGAGTGGGTTGCCATTTCCTTCTCCAATGCATGAAAGAGAAAAGTGAAAGCGAAGTCGCTCAGTCTGTCCGACTGTTAGCGACCCCATGGACTGCAGCCCACCAGGCTACTCCGTCCATTGGATTTCCAGGCAAGAGTACTGGGGTGGGGTGCCATTGCCTTCCCTGGCAGCATCTTTGGTTCATCTTTCTTTCCAGGATGTCTGGAAGCAGGCATATACGCAGCAGTGATGTAGTTGGTACTACTGTACTTTTCAAGGTTCTGCACTGTAAGATTAAAAAAGTGTTTTCTTCTTTCTTGTGTTTGTTTTTTTTTTTAATGTATTACTTGTGTGAAAAATATTATAAACCTATTACACCACAGTACTATATCGCTGATTGAGTTAGTTGGGTACCCAGGCTGACTTTGTTGGATTTTTGAACAAATTGGACTAAGGAACGAAACTCATTCAAATGTAGGAGCTTTTTTTCCCTCTTTTGCATAATTTACAGATGATTACAGAACTTCAGAGCTGCTGGTGAATTGAGCTGTACACGTTTGAACTATCCTAATTTTAACGTTAACATGCAACATCTAACAGCAAGGTGCCAAGCATGGGTGAGCTAGAGGGTTTGGAGAAGGGCCTGTATTCACGTTCCTGAGCTCGCATACGAACTCTTGAATGTTTCCTCAAGGGGATGTCATAGTTTGATTTTGTCCAGGAATATTTAGCTCTACTCAGAGTTCATTAAACCCAGCTGTTTGCTCAGAGCACCAGCTGAAGGAAGTGGCAGAAGTCGTGAGAGAAAGGCAGAAATAGAGGTGAGAAAGCAAGTGTGAAACAAGAGGGGCGATCACAGTTTCACGCTGTTTATGGCATTTGTTTACTCTTGAGTTCTCCGAGTAGGTGATTTATTAAATACGGCATTTTGCGATTACAGCACTGACTTCTTCACCAAAAGTAGGACGGGGCTGGTTTGAACTTTCTGGAAATCTCATATAAATTAGCATCAGATGCCTCTGTTGTCCTCTGACTGTGTGAGGTTTTGAACTCTGTTCCTACTAAGCTCTTTGGCTTCAGGGCCACTGACACACTCCTCTCACCATCAGCCTGGCAGAGCCCATCAGGGCCCAGTCTCTAGAGGGGTGGCGAGGCCTCCAATTTCTCTGGTGACAAACAAAGCCAAGTGCCACAAGGAATCACCATGCCATGTGGTGGCCAAATGTCGTGAGACCTAAAGCTGCTTGTGGCAGTCTGCTGTTTGCTAGGATAAGACTAATTAGGGAACAGGATAAACACGCATGTTGCTTTGGGATAAGTGGAGGACAGTCAACAGAGGCCAGGCTTTTAGCCTGTCTCACAGCCATCGCTTACCCCCAGGGCCCGTGTAAACACACACACTCACATGTGCTTAATGAAAACTTGTCTCCAGCCCGAAATGGAGCCGGCAGAGAGTACAGAAGGCAAAGACACAGTAAAATTCCTTTTCTCCAATTCTCAAATTCCGTTACACAATCTAAAGAAACAGATTCTATTATAACCTGTGCTTGAAAGTTGGGTAACAGCAAGTTGAAGCGGCAAATGCATTTCTACTTTCTACTTAGGATGTAAACTGGAGAAAATAGTTAAATAAATTTCCACATGGAAAAATTGATGCAGAATGTATGAATTCTTTCAAGGTTATTTGACAGTGGTGTTACTGTTTTTTTCTGGGGGGCATAGCTATTTTCAATAGTCTGATGAAAAACTATGGATAGTTTTCCCCAGACATATGCATGCATACTTACACACACACAAACATACACACATACAGATAGATGGAGAGAGAACTTTGGATGCTATTTCAAAGAGACTGTTCTTTCTCTGTAGCTTATTTATGGACCAATCTATGGGTTTGGGATAAGATGTCCTGGCATAGTATATCATGATTAGGCACTTGATGGACATTATTTCTAATTTTTGTAACTGTACTGAACAGTAGGGACCACGTCTGACTCTTTGAGACCCCGTGGACTGCAGCCCGCCAGGCTCCCCTGTCCATGGGATTCTCTAGGCAAGAATACTGGAGTGGGTTACTGTGCCCTTCTCCAGGGGATCTTCCTGACCCAGGGCTCGAACCTGTGTCTCTTGTGTCTAACCTGCACTGGCAGGTGGGTTCTTTACCACTAACCTCTCTTTTATAGAGGAGAAAGTTGAGGCTAAGGGAAAGAATCTTAGTTGGCAGGAAAGAGTATTTCCTAGTGTTTAGGAGCCCAGACTCTCTGGGCAGATTGCTTGGGTTCAAGTCTTGTTTTCCCTCCACTTATCAATTAGAAAGTTCTGGGTGAGTTTCTCATCCCTTGACGTCTTTGTTTCCTGAGCCATCAGTGAGCATAATGATGGAAGGTGGCTTTATGAACTCTCGCTGTTGCCCTTTAGTCACTAAGTTGTGTCCGATTCTTTTGTGACCCCGTGGACGATAGCCTACCAGGCTCTTCTGTCCAAGGAATTTCCCAGGCAAGAATACTGGAGTGGGTTGCTATTCCCTTTTCTAGGGGATCTTCCTGACGCAGGGATTGAACCTGGGTCTCCTGCATTGGCAGGTGGATTCTTTCCCACTGAGCCACCAGGGAAGGTCCCATAAGGTCTTATGAAGATTCAATAATACAAGACCTGCCAAGTGCTTAGAACATTGACTGGCATGTAGTGAGCACGAAATAGTTGTTGTAATACTATGGTTCAAGACCACAAAACTAGTAAGTAGAGGATCCAAGAATGAAACTAAGATCTGTCTCGCTGGAGCCAGACCCCTAATGCCACCACACACATTTTCAAACTTGTTTTATGTTTGTCCTTTGGCAAATCATAAGTTTCCAAATTTTAGTTTCTGTATCCAGAAGATATAGATGATGATAGTAATAATAAAGCACCTTCTTCCTTTTGGGGAGGATTATATAAGACATCTGGCTTCCCTGCTGGCACAGATACTAAAGAATCTGTCGGCAATGTGGGAGACCTGGGTTCAGTTCCTGGTTTGGGAAGATTCCCTGGAGAAGGGAAAGGCTGCCTACTCCAGTATTCTTGCCCGAAGATTCCATGGACAGAGGAGCCTGGCGGGCTATAGTCCAGGGGTTGGCAAAGAGTTGGATGGGACTGAGTGACTAACACTTTCACTTTTACATGTAAGATACCAGTAAGTACAGTTGGGTAAAATGTTAGGCACTGTGCCTATATTCATTGTGATTAAAGAACCAATCTGTGGACTTCCCTGGTGATCTAGTGGTTAAGACTTCACCTTCCGATGCAGGGGGTATGGGTTTGATCCCTGGCTGGGGAACTAAGATCCCATATGCCTCCTGACCAAAAAAATCACAACATAAAACAGAAGCAACATGACAACAAATTCAATAAAGACTTTAAAATTCGAAAAAGAAAAAACAAGAAAAGGATTTGACTCAAAGTTAAGAGTCTTATGTTTTCCCTTCTTCATTGATTGTAAATAAATTAAATTTGCACTCATCTCCAAATCTACTTAAAAGACACAAATCACTGGAGATGATCACAATTATGAAATGAGCACTCCATCATCTTAATGACTCTCAAAGTGGGATAGAAAGGAGAGGTCAGCACTGCTCTGGACTTTCAATAACATTTGCCTAAGGTAGGTAGAAAAAACAAAAAGTGCTTTTATTAAAACAAATATTAGGGAATCACATTTATGTTTATTCCCAAACCAAGAGAACACAGTAGTATCCAACAAGTTCATTATGTTGGCAGAGAAACTTATATTTTGTTAAACATCAAGTTCATTGTCCTCAGCTGGAATGCATGATTTCAGTTAGTTTTCAAAAGGTCAGTTTATTTCTGGGAGTAATATTTCTGCAATGCTAAGAATCAGAGGCCAAAAGGGGAAAGAGGACATGGCCTGTAGAATAGATTACATCCCTTTCTGGAGTCCCTGAGGGAAGCTTAGAAATGAAAGCTTAGCTGTGCTAAAGTGGAGACTTCCACAATGCAGTGGAATGATGATGTTGCAAGAGACTCATTTAATCAAATTTAGTTCTATCTTGCTCACAGAGTCTAATTCCCTCAGATATCAGTTCAGGTCTTTCTGCCAATTCTTGTCCATCAGCCCCTCTGAAAAATAATTGCATCTGGTGACCAGGTGTGCGCATGCATGCTCAAGTGCTTCAGTCACGTCCGACTCTTTGCAACTCTTTGGTCTGCAGCCCGCCAGGCTCCTCTGTCCACGGAATTCTCCAGGCAAGAATACTGGAGTGGGTTGCCATGCCCTCCTCCAGGGGCTCTTCCCTACTAAGGGGTCGAACCCACGCCTTCTGTGTTGCAGGCAGATTCTTTATCACTGAGCCACTGGGGAAGCCCCGACCAGTGATATATTGAGTGCCTAATATGTACGAGGTGTGTTCACTAGTCCAAGAGGAAAGACACTGTTTCTTCCCCAAGTCGTTCAGCCAGACCGCGCTGCCAAAAACCCATCTCAGGACTTGCAGTGTGGTAGGGACGAAGTACATCTCTGCCGAAGGGTTGAATTCATGGCAATAAAAGTATAATGTGCTATAGGAGAAATGTTGCTGGGAAATGCAGGTGGTCAGAGAAGAATTACCAAGGGCAGCAATATATGCACATGTTGGTAGAAAGGTAGGAATTGGCTGGGTGAGAAGTGAGTGGGAGTTGGAGGGGGAGAGTGAACCTGCAGACTGGGCTAAATGTCCACCAAGCAGCAAGATACGCCAGGACAAACCGTCACTGCGTTAATGTTCTCCATAAAAGAAAGTGCAAGTTTATGCTGTCCTTCGGAGGAGTCCCATGAATCTTCACAAGATTCATCTCTTCCTTTTTTTGATTTTTGTTTTGGCCACACCACGTGGTATGCAGGATCTGAGTTCTCTGGAGTACCAGAGGAGTCTCTTTTATTTTTTGTCCTTTTTTCATCTCTTTCATTTGTCCTTTTAGCACTTCATATCCACAGGAAATTATTGACGTTCTGTCCACGTGAGCAGAGAGTTTCGGTTCTATGTCTGAGTCGGATATTAAAAGCCAGTCCCCACTCCGCCCCAAGGGTCGAGTTCACACCCTTCATTTCCCCACCTACGAGTTCTTCTCCTCAGTGCTGCCTTCTTCCATGAGTGACTAAGGGCTGGGAGGTCGAACGGCTGAGGCTGGGAGCATCACAGAGCTGGGACTGCTGAAGGGGCAGGCTACAGGGTTGAGCCAGCACTCACCTGAATGGGGGCCAAGTGGCTGCTGGAACCAGCATCTTCAGGGAAGACAGGCGAGAACCACAGTGGCTCGTCTGCAGCCAGAATACCTGGCCATAAAGTGGATGAAGGAAGGGATCCAAGACGGGAAACTAAGTGACCTACGGGAAGTTTGCAGAGGCCATTGGAGAAGATAGCAAGTCTGGAGGAATTTCCTGGGCTGGTCTGGATACTAGTGATGCTTTGGAAGAATTGCCTGAGGCCTCCTTCAGGGATGGAGGAGATCAGTGAAGGGATTAATTTATACACTGGATGGTTAGAACCTCTTTTGTGAGCTTCTATGCTATGGTACACTGTGAGTGTCTATCAAGCTAGTAATCAGTTCTTTTTTTAAACTTTGTATTTTGTATTGGAGTATAGCTGATTAACAACCTAGTGTTAGTTTCAGTTATATATCAAAGTAATTCAGTTCTATATGTATATAAATGTATCTATTCTTTTTCAAATGATTTCCCTGTTTAAGTTGTTACATAGTATTGTGTAGAGTTCCCTGTGCTATACATAAGGTCCTGGTTGGTTATCCATTTTAAACATAGCGATTTCTTAGTGCCTGCATCCCCAACAGCAGGAACTGTGGCTGCTGCACCTTTCAGACTATGTTCTCAGTACTCAGCTCCATAGGTGCTCAATCAGTGTTATTGAACAATTCCTGGGATGGGTGGGTGGCTGGCCTGGCTCTCTCGTCTAGCCTTGCAGGTATGTAATTGGTGGTTTTGTTGAGATGGGAAGGAGGGGTGAAATCTTGATTAAAACTTGGATCCGTTGGAGCTCTTTCCCCAAGGAAAGGAAGCTGCTGCCTTTTGAAGTGGTACTGAGGGACCCGAAGAGAACCTTGCCCATTCATCGTTCTACCAGAGAACATGATCCTCCCCTGAACTTCCTGCTCCCACAGATGAGGACTGGGAGTTTTTCTTTGTGTAGCAGACGCTCAGGAAATGCCTGTTGATTTGACTTTTCAATGTGCCATACAAGAAAACAAAAGGCAAGACATTTGAGATTTTTCTGAAATGAAGGAAACAATTTGGATAAAGGTCATAAGGAGGAAGAAGACTTTTTTTACGAGCACAAATTTAGATTTGGAAGTTAGCCTCACCCTCATTTCATTGATACATGTGGGGATCCTGAGACCCCAGTGGGTGAAATTCTTCTCTCATCCACACAAACACATAATGTTTGTGTGTCTGTGCACCACATCAATGTTGGTTTTTATTTGCACACTCAACACTTGAACCCAACTCCCTGATCGCCTCTTAGACTCAGACTTTCTCCTTTCTCAGGAGGAAGAAGGTTGGCATGCCTGTCTATGACCAAATGTGGTGAAGGTAGCTGAATAAGAAGCCCAGAATATGCACCTTATTAGCTCTGATTTCCTCTTCACTTTGAAGTCCTCTCCAAGGCTTTGAGAGTTTTCTTTTATTCATCCACATGCAGCTCTGTACCCCCAGACAGCTCTCCAGCTCCACACACATACGTATCTCTGATTCTAAGACAGCTTTGATGGATATCCGTGAGACCACATGTTCCACCATTCATGCTTTTCCCTTCTCTTAAATATTTATAAAGGTTCACAAGCAGAAATAAAAGTCCTTCAGATTCAGAGCCAACTAAAAATAGCACCTCCATTCCTTGCCAGGCAATCTGGCATCAATCAGGGCCATTGGAAAGATGCTAGGGAGGAAAGAAGAGGAGCTGATAACCTTTTTATCCAGTTTTTTTTTTTTTAAGTTATTCCCCTCTGTTATTAATAAGTTAGCAGGACAGACAGCTTGGGATGCAACCCAGATGTTTTTCTGGGTTCCCACTGCTGAAGGTAGCTGTTGCTTCAGGGTTTTTCTGATAAAATGTGTCCATGTGGAGAGAGGGCTTTGAACTAGCTAACTGCAAGGGGAGTCTAGTTGTTGGGCAAGGGTAAGGATGGGTGGGCTCTTCAGGATGGGGTGGGGACCCTGTGAATTCTCTAGAAAACCACTATTTCTATTTATTGGGTTTAGGCTTGCTTTGGGGCATGTATCTGGAGAAGGGAATGGCAACCCACTCCAGTATTGTTGCCTAGAGAATCCCACGGGCAGGGCAGCTTGGTGGGCTACAGTCGATGGGGTCACAAAGAGTCGGATGCGACTGAGAGACTTTCACTCACTCACTCACACTCAGGGTCATGTATATGGAGCTGTCATTGACTCAGTAATAGCTATTTTATAGCTCACTTGTCAATACTGGGCTTCTTTTTCAGCCTTGCAGTTTCCCAGGGCCCTAACACTGGGAAACTGGACAGTCACTCCATCTGCTCTGGGATTGCCCCTTCACCGGCTCGAGCAGACAGCTCTGAGGTTTTCCCTTGGGGTTCAGGTCCCTTCCACTCTCCTCGGTTGCTGATGTAGTTGGTGAAGGCCCTTTTCAGAGAACTACCAACCCTGAATTCCAGCCACCTTTCTCTGAAACAGTAGTTTTGGACTATGATGCATTCTTTTTGATTTTTTTTCTGCTGCTTCTCGAAATTTTGGCATATGTGTTCAAAAGTTTTGACTTTTGATACATTTATCACTGACAAGGCTTTTAAGGGCAGATTTGCAAATTTTTTGCCTTGAATTTGACTCTTAGATTTGATCTGAATCAACTAGTCCCTGCGAGTGTGCTAAGACGCTTCAGGTGTGTTCAACTCTTTGAGATCCTATGAATTTGTGGCCCACCAGGCTCCTCTGTCCATGGGATTCTCCAGGCAAGAACACTGGAGTGGGTTGCCACGCCTTCGTCCAGGGGATCTTTCTGACCTAGGGACTGAGCTCATATCTCATGTCTCCTACATTGGCAGGAGGATTCTTTACCTCTAGTGTCGCCTGGGAAGCCCNTCCTCTGTCCATGGGATTCTCCAGGCAAGAACACTGGAGTGGGTTGCCACGCCTTCGTCCAGGGGATCTTTCTGACCTAGGGACTGAGCTCATATCTCATGTCTCCTACATTGGCAGGAGGATTCTTTACCTCTAGTGTCGCCTGGGAAGCCCACTCTCACCAGGAAGGTGCATATAATCATTACTACTGCCTGGATGGTAACAAAACGAAAAGGACAGAGAGTGGCGAGTACAAAAGAGAACAACCCTAGGTGATGACTCGAGGTTCTATCCTGCTGTGCCGTCGATAGCACCTTTCTCTTGTCTATTCATTCCTTTTAATTCAGAAAGAGCCTCTGAGAAGGAGAAAGGAGAAAAACAATTCTTCATGTGTGGATGGATGTGGGTCTGCAGTGGGGAAAACAGAGAAGTTTGAAACAAATTCAGATCTGAGCCAGGTAAGTGACTTTCTAAACTATCTATACCGCCCATACTGTGCGCTTGGTTTTCCCCTCAGGAACGTTTATTTTTTTGGTTCCAGCTGAATTGACTGAACATATCTCATGTCTCCTACATTGGCAGGAGGATTCTTTACCTCTAGTGTCGCCTGGGAAGCCCACTCTCACCAGGAAGGTGCATATAATCATTACTACTGCCTGGATGGTAACAAAACGAAAAGGACAGAGAGTGGCGAGTACAAAAGAGAACAACCCTAGGTGATGACTCGAGGTTCTATCCTGCTGTGCCGTCGATAGCACCTTTCTCTTGTCTATTCATTCCTTTTAATTCAGAAAGAGCCTCTGAGAAGGAGAAAGGAGAAAAACAATTCTTCATGTGTGGATGGATGTGGGTCTGCAGTGGGGAAAACAGAGAAGTTTGAAACAAATTCAGATCTGAGCCAGGTAAGTGACTTTCTAAACTATCTATACCGCCCATACTGTGCGCTTGGTTTTCCCCTCAGGAACGTTTATTTTTTTGGTTCCAGCTGAATTGACTGAAGGAAAGAAGAGGTGCTTGCAATCTTTTTCACTATATCATTTGCCCAGTATATATATATATATATATATATGTTCAGAAGCTGAATGCCTTTCATGGTCACAAATAAAAGTGGAATAAGTGAAGGGTTCTTAATTACACCCACTTCCCATTTTTCCATTACACGACCTGTTTTAAGCCAGAGAGCACGTGGTCGAGACCTTATCTTTAGGGTATTTTCTGTTTGTTTCCCTACAATAGAAAAAAAAGTTTACTTACGCTTATAAAATTAAGGGAAGATATGGGTAGATGTGAAAATGCGTTAAAAGACCTAGAACCATTTCCTTGGGAGAAAAACTAGTGTGGTTGTTATTGATGAAGCTAATCACGGAAATATGCAGGCTTGAACATACTAGAACTTTCCTCTGTGTCGCCTACTGTCCCCTCACTGATGGATTTCAGCTCACACCACTCCTCAATGCTTTGGGGTTATTCCACAACATTACGTGATACTTGCTTTTGTGCAAATACAGGCTTCTGTCGTCTCCTTGATGTAGATTGGAAGAGCTGTTTATTGGCTTCACACAGGCCACCTCTCATGTTGAAGACTCATAGAATTACTGCCCTCTGACTCGCCTTCAAATTCCTGAAGCAATGTCAAATAATGTCAGTTTCTTCATGCATCTGTAGGACTCATGAGCATGTTACTTTCATTTTCCCAATTTTACTGAGAAATAATTGACCTGCATCACTGTATAAATTTAAGGTATACAATACAGTGGTTTGATTTATGCTTATTGTAAAGTGATTACAATAGGTTTAGTTATTCAACTCATATACAAAGGAAAGAAATAATTCTCCTCATATTGAGAACTCTCAGAGTCTACTCTCTAAACAACTTGATACATAGCACACAGCAGGGTTAACTACGGTTGCCATGGCATAATCTTAGCATTTATCTTATAACTGGAAGTTGGTGCCTTTTGACCACCTCCCTCCAATCTTCCTCTTCCCTCCACTTTAACCTTTTGATTATGTAATCCATGGATACTTTCTTCTGCTGTAGAAACCCATCCACTCGATACACTGTTGTTCATTCACTCAGTCGAGTCTGACTCTTTTGCAACCCTGTGCACTGTAGGGTCCTCAGTCCACAGCATTCTCCAGGCAAGAATACTGGAGTGGATTGCCATTTCCTCCTTCAGGGGATCTTCACAACCCAGGGGTTGAACCTGTGTCTCTTATGTCTCCTGCATTGACAGGCTGGTTTTTTTTTTTTAACCTGGGAAGCCCCTTCTCAACAGTTAACATGTATAATCCTTACTCAGAATTCTCTTGTATCCAGATCTCAGCAGGAAACCAAAGGAGTACTTGAATTGGGCAGTTAGAGTGGAGCAGAGGCCAGCTCATAAATGTATGCGCAGAGTGTGGGAAAAGCTCAAGAAAGGTCACAATACTGTCGGCTTCGTAAGAGTAGGCTGTTGGCCTCTCCAGAAGGGTGAAGGTGCTAGTGGGTTCTGGAATCCAGGCAGAGAGCCAAAGTGGAGAATGATGGACCCTCAGCCCTGTTCCTGTTGATGTCACAGGAGTAAAAAGGAATCTTTATTGGGATTTCCCCGGTGGTCCACTGGTTAAGACTTCGTCTTCCAATTGAGGGGTTGTGGGTTTGATTCCTTGTCAGGAAGCTAAGATCCCACATGCTTCACAGCCAAAAAACCAAAACACGAAACAGAGGTATTGTTGTAACAAATTCAATCAAGGCTTTAAAAATGGCCCACATCAAAAAAAAATCTTAAAAATAAAAAAGAATCATTATCTTGGCCTCATTCTCCTCTTCTGTATGAGCTCCCTGATGATCAAACACAAGAGGAAGTCTAAGGGGAGGTGAGCATTGGCAGCAGAGTGCATGGTTCAGCCTTCCAGGGCACAAAGGAGGCGGTGGGGAAATGAAGGGAAAAAAAAAATTCATCTTCATTCCAGGCCAGGGATGGGATGTACTGGCCTTGAAGTCATTTGGAAGAAATATTTACAGTTTCCAGAAAACACACATGCTCCCCAAATTTCTCAACCCCTTTTTGCCAGGTGAGGTCATGTGGCTAGTTCTGAAAAACAGACCGTGAGTGGACGTTGTGTATGTTACCTCTGGGATGAAACACATAAGGGGTAGCATTGGACCCTGTGGCTTCTTCTCTCTTTGCTCTGCAACGTGGAGGCTGTGTGTGCTGTAGAAGAGTGTTGGAGAAATAGGCTGGAGCCTGAACTACCTCTCGAAAGAGAGTCAGCCTGGAGAGACGCTGGACATGCAGCAGACTTTGCGTCGTTAGAAATAAAACTTTGTGGGTGGGCTACTGAGATTCTGGGGGCTAATTTCTTCCTGCAGAATAACTTATTCATCCTGACTAACACAGCTAGGAAACTTCTGGCCTCAAACACTGACCTCTCAAAAATAAAATTGACTGGCACCATATACTGAAGAAGACTTTACCAGTATAGGAGGCTATGTGACGCATTAAGAAAGAAGATCGACCACGGCCAGCTGGATACTTCTCTCCATGAGACTGCCATCGGCGTTTACTGGTCCTTGAGTTCTTATCCCTCAGTTCGTTTGATTATCCTGTTTCTGAACGTGCTTCTTCCCCAGTTTCCCCCTCCTCACACTTCCCATCCAGATGTAAGCAAGTTAGGTACTGCTTCAGAAATCCCCACCTCTTTTATTGAGGTTAACAGTTACTATTTTCTTTGTTTAAAATGTATTTTATCAAAGTATGGTTGATTTACAATGTGGTGTTTATTTCTGCTGTACAGCAAAGTGATTCAGTTATACATATGTATATACTCTTTTCCACATTCTTTGCCATTATGGTTTCTCACAGAATATTGAATATAGTTCCCTATGCTATACAGTAGGACCTCATTGTTTACCCATTAACTTCCAGTCTGTTCTTCTCCCAGTGCCCCTTCCCCCTTGAGGACTAAAACCACAATTCTGTTCTCTATGTCTGCAGAATCACTGCCTCTTGAAATATACCTGTCAAATTAACTTCCTGATGATAACCTAGAAACAGATTATCAATATGAAATCATAGAGTCTCCCTAAAGACTATGGGAAGAACTTGGATTTTGCAGCCAGCCCTCCCAGTGTTTGAGTTTCATTCCAGTCACTTATTAACTCTGACCTTGTGTATATTATTTAACTGAGCTTTAATTTCTTTTTCTCATCTGTCAAATGAGGTTTTATTATCACTTTTATCAAAGCAGGATAAAACCTACTTTGCAAGATTACTTTAGGCATTTCAAAAGATAAGACATAGAAAACGGACTTATGGTTACCAAAGGGGAAAGGGAGGGGGAGGGATAAATTAGGAACTTGGGATTGACATAGACACACGATTTTATATATATATATATATATATATAAAATACCAGCAAGGTCCTACTGTATAGTATAGGGAACTATGCTCAATATTTTGTTGTAACCTATAAGAGAAAAGTATCTGAAAAAAAAATGTATAACTGAATCACTTTGCCATACACCTGAAACTCAGGCAGTATTGTAAATTCAATACACTTCAATTGAGAAAAAAAAAGAAAAGAAAATAGTACGGTGGTTGCCTGATATTTAGAAACTAGATGATTGAAAATCTTTATTTTCAGTTTGTGAGAATTCAGCTGACGGTAGTTGTGGCTGACGGTAGTTGAGTTTACTGTAACATCATCACAAGTCTTTACCTCATGTTTGGTTATGTTGGTTGGGCCATGTCATGGAGCTTTGTGGGGTTCTTGGAAATGTAACATAGATGTTTTAAACTTGTGTGCTAGTTTAAAACTGCTGAATTTCTGAGAGCATCGTTCTTGTTGGCAAGTTGACTGAAAAGTTATAGCTCCTGACTCACTGCTCTCAATTGAGAGGTTATAGAGAGTATTCTATAATGAATAATGTTGTATTAAAAATGCAAAATATTGTTTTATTGAGGCTATTTGGAATATTGGATTAGAAATTAGTCTGAGAATCAAAAGATGTGGTTGCTCCCATCTCTCACAAATTTTAGACATGTAATCATTGCTAATGGAGAAAGCGATGGTACCCTACTCCAGTACTCTTGCCTGGAAAGTCCCATGGATGGAGGAGCCTGGTGGGCTACAGTCCATGGGGTCGCGAAGAGTCAGACATGACTGAGTGGCTTCACTTTCACTTTCCACTTTCATGCTCGGGAGAAGGAAATGGCAACCCACTCCAATGTTCTTGCTTGGAGAATCCCGTGGACGGGGGAGCCTGGTGGGCTGCCGTCTNAGTCCATGGGGTCGCGAAGAGTCAGACATGACTGAGTGGCTTCACTTTCACTTTCCACTTTCATGCTCGGGAGAAGGAAATGGCAACCCACTCCAATGTTCTTGCTTGGAGAATCCCGTGGACGGGGGAGCCTGGTGGGCTGCCGTCTATGGGGTCACGCAGAGTCAGACACAACTGAAGCGACTTAGCAGCAGTAGCAGCAATCATTGCTAAATCATTTATTCTCATCAGTTCCCAGTACTATTCTCTTTATTAACACGTGGAAACAGGCATGTCTGACTTGCCTACATTCACAAGGTTATTAGGAGACTCAGAGAAATAGCACATATGCCAGGCTTTGAAGAATGATTTGCTATCTAGCATAGCGCCTTGCATGTGATTAAATATTTGCTGAATGGAGAAGGTTGGATAAATAAACACTGAATCAAAAGAAATAGAACAGACTCAAATTACAGTTAGTTTCCCCCGAGGATGGAGAAGCAAATGTAGACAGCCACAAGCCTAGAATATTGAAGTCCTATTAACCTGGCTGAACTTAGTGACTTAGAGCTACCAAATTCCACACTGGAGAGAACTTTGAAAGTCAACAAATTCAGTCCTCTTTATCCATGAGTACATCAAGGGGAAAGTGGTTTGTGGATAGTGGTGAAGTGGGAGTCCCAGCCCTTGTCTTCTAAATGTAAGATGAGGGCTGGATTCATGCCACCACTTGGCGTCCTTCTAGGCTTGGTGACATCCCCTTGAGTCCGGAGACTGTGCAGATTCTAAGGGAAGGTGTCTGATCCTTGTGCGCCCACATTCGGATGAGATCCGATTCACGTACTTTGCTTTAGATCCACAAACAATACAATCCTTAACCCACACACGTTTTGTCCCAAATAAGCCCCAAGGGTGTTTATGGTTGTATTCTGAGAATTCAAGGGTGATGGGGAGATTTTACCATTCTCTCAGGCTCCTCCCACACTCTCAAGGTCCCCAGGTTCCTCTTCAAATGAATAGAGGCTTTCACATGTTGACAAAACCTGTTCCATGTGGTCTGGTGTTTCCAGGCATAGACAGAGATTCAGGTGCAGGGATGATGTCACCTTCTGTCACAGGGCTGTCATAAATGCACTCTCCATGGTGAATCACTCTTGCATGAGGGGTCCTGAGACAACACTGTGGCTTGCTTCTATCTTAGACCGCCCCATAGCCCGTAGGACTAAAACTTCTGTACCCATAAAAGTTGCTGCTTCTGACAGCATCAATCTTGTTGGCAAATAGGCTGTGAAGTTACCGCTCCTGACTCACCACTCTCAATTGAGAGTGTGAAAGTACATGTGGGTGTGGACACAAGATCATTTGCACCACGCCTGGAAATGGATTATGAATTGGATGGTGCTCTTTCTTGCCATTGGTGGTTCCTTACTATAAATTGGAAGCAGCCCAACGCTGGATTTCAGTGTAGCTCTGGAGTATTTGCTACCTGGGAAACAGAAGTTCTGCTCTGTGGGTTCTTTACTTCCTTTAGTCCTGAAGAATGAGGGGGAAATTCAAGTTTTTCTTTACCTTCGATAGGATTCCAGGTTGTCTGTTCCAATAAAATTCCATGACTTGATTATGAGGGTCTTTACCCTGAAGTGTGGGTTGCACCTGGGTCTCCAAAGCAGAACACAAGTTGAAAGAATTTCAAACATCCTCGTGGAAAAACAGGTTCACTTTCATTTACTTGTAGGCGTGGGTGTCTTTCATGAAAACATCACAAACAGTTATTCTTGATTATATAATTGCAACAGTACTTTCTCTAAAATACCCCTTCTTTGGGTCAAAATTCCCCTTTGGTGTCGATAGGTTTGACATGATAGATGGATAGGGTGTGTGTGTGTGTGTGTGTGTGTGTTTGGGGGAGGTAAACGTAAAACTGAACATGGGTCCATTGGGTGAAAAAAACTGATGAGATATGAAGGATCAGAAAAGGAGCAAGGTAGATCTGTGTGTTCCTTATGCCTGGTAGAGAAGAGAAGTGGATTTGAAAAAGTGTGGACATTTTGGTTAAATTGGACTGAGGGTAGATCATTGAACAATCCCCTTTTCTGCTCCCCATCAAAATATTATGATAACACAATAAATCCAATTCCACTTTCACCTTTTAACCTTATTTAAAAGTTTTTTCTTCTTATAATTATTTCTAACCTTTTACTCAAGTGGCTTACTGGAGTTGAGGATAATAAGGTGGTGGTCTTTCATTTTCCCGTATTTTGTGTCCCTGGGATCCAGTAGCTATGAATTTTACTTCTTACCTTTGCTCCCCAGTTGCTGGATGATCTCAGCAACTCTCAGGATCTCCCTTTGGATCTGAAAAAGAAAAAAACAATGAAATTAATCTACATCTCAAGTGTTAGGTCCCCCAAAGTAGCAAATTTCAACATTCCCCCTGACAGATAAGTCTGAGGTGAGGCAACTTTATCGTCCACTTTGCAGGGAAGCAGGAAATGTGAAGACAAGGACAGAAAGAGACAAAAAGATGAGAGAGTGAATTAAACTTTTCTTTAATTTAAAATTTTCAGCAGTTTGATTTGAGAATTAGGTGAGCATGCACGTCAGTGCCTTTGCTAGGGACACGCACGAGAGAAAAAGAGCCAGTTTGCGGTGAGTATCTTTTGATGAGAAAAAAACAAATTCAGGTATCTGTGGTAACACTGTTTGTCTCCTTGTTTATCTCCTGAAACATCCCTCGATCTACACAGAACCACCAGAGAAAAACCACTGCCCCAAATAGACTTTAGAGAGCTGACCTGAAAATTGAGATGGAAATTCCGTGACTGGACCAGAGTGTAGTGCTTCCAGTGTGATCTTGGTCATTGTTGGATACCCCTCCCATCTCAGATGTGCACACGCTCTTCCTACTGAATTTTCTTCAATTTGGGAAAGCTGGCCCGAGCCCTAATTCAGAATCCACCCTCTTTACTCTGTTAACCAGGTCAGGCAATTCACAGAAATGATTCTTGACAATAAAGGGATTATACAAAATATCAAACACATTATCTAATGATTACTCTGCTGTTGAGAACAAAATCTAAAAGTCCCAGCAAAGAGTCTGAAAAGATGTTCCTTTGCAGGGTTGAGGCTTAGAATTCTGCCCCTACTTAATAGATGGGATGTAGAGTGCTGACATTTTAGAGCTGAAAATCACCAAAGGCTTAGAGGAGAAAAACATACATGAAGCCCGCTGATTTTCAGTTCTGTGGTTGCATGGCCTGGAAACTCCCATAACTGTGAATTTTGATGCCATCCCCCAAAGGGGAGATTCTAGATCTAATATGAATGAATGCTCCCCAAACTTTTTCTGAAACAAACAAACAAAAAAGCCCAAAGAAACACACATCAGCTTAGTTTTAATACTAGCATGTTGTCCCGAGCAGAATTTAAGGTTTTCACAAGTGTCCAAATGGATTGTTTTTCTAATTTTCCCTGAGTCTACAAAGCCATATTCCTTCCACACATACCTGTTTTGTGCCTGCTCTGTACCGAGTTGTGATCTAAGGTGTTGGATACACAAGGAAATGTGATGATTCCAGGGAGCTTAAAGCTGGCATTGTTTTTCTTTCTATAGTAAAGAACGTCTGCTGCAATTTCTGTACCCTTTTTCCTGTCTTGGTCTCATGGGCCAAGTTTCATCTTGGTCTCCCATCATAACTGCCACCATTATGTGAGTGACTCTTAAGTCAGTTTCAGGACTTTTGAAATGTCTCCTAAGCTGTCGTCTAAGATTTTCAACTTTCTGCTGTTTGTACTTATGTTCATCTTAAGTTCAGACTCACTGACACTGTGCACAGATCTTCCTTTCTCATCTGCCAACCAGATCATTCTCATAACTTTTCTCGTTCTCTTAAAGACACAATATTCCCCAACTTCCTAGCTGGGTTCCCCTCTGTGGGCCCTTACATGGCAGCATGTCAAATGGTCCTTTAATTCAGCCTCTGCTACGTGTTCCCCGGCACCCCTTCACTCCCATCACCATCTCATTCTGGTTTGACTTATTGTCTCCTTCCAGCTCTGTGGCAGTTCCTCAGCCTGTCCCCCATTTCCCCCTCTCTTTTCTGTTTTTCACTCTGCTGTGTCTTTGTTGCCCGGGCTTTCTCAAGATGCTCCAGGTGGCCTTAGATGCCCCTAGGCATGTGGGATCTTTGTTCCCCCACCCCTGGGCATGTGGGATCTTTGTTCCCCCACCAGGGATTGAACTCATGTCCCCAGCTTTGGAATGCAGATTCTTAACCACTGGACCACCAAGGAAGTTCCTCCTCTCTTTTCCATCTTAAACATAATGCTCACTGCCAATTGCTTTTAACAAAGCATCGTTTGTTTCTTCAGCACTCAGCCTTCTTTATGTTCCAGCTCTCATATCCATACATGACTACTGGAAAAACCATAGCTTTGACTATACGGACCTTTATCGACTAAGTGATGTCTCTGCTTTTAATACACTATCTAATTTTGTTGAATAATCATTTTGCTCCTATCGACTTTTTCTTGGCCACAAATAAACCCTAAACTAAGTATTATTCTTTTTTATGTCTATCTTAATTTCATGGTGTCTAGCCAAATATCTTGCCATGTTAGATACTCCAGACTATTTGGTGAATTTAAAAAAAGAGAGAATTCCTTAGTCAACTGATTAATGGGAGATAGTAAGAAAAGGGATAGATTAGGGCTCTGCAGTCAGATGTCAGGCTTCAAATACATGCTACTAGCCTTGTGACCTTTCTCGTTGTTCAGTTGCCAAGTCATGTCCTTCTCTGAGACCCCATGAACTGCAGCAGGCCAGGCTTCCTGGTCCTTCACTTTCTCCCTTAGTTTGCTCATGTCTACGGAGTCATTGATGCCATCCAATCATCTTATCCTCTGTCACCCCCTTCTCCTCCTGACCTCAGTCTTTCCCAACATCAGGGTCTTTTCCAATAAGTTGGCTCTTTGCATCAGGTGGCCAAAGTATTGGAGCTTCAGCTTTAGCGTCAGTCCTTCCAATGAATATTCAGGGTTGATTNATATATATATATATATATATCCCTTCCCTGTTGAGCTTCCCTCCTCTTTCCCCCTCCCCTTAATGTGATCTAGTTCTGGAACTTGGGACTTAGATCTGGAGAGGAGTTATAGCCTGTTCTGTTTTTCTTGAGCCATCGGAAGTGAGTCTCTTGGGCACTTCCTCCACACCCTGGTGACTTGAGTGATGTCGCCATGTGACAGCTGTCTACAGGGAGTCAGACATTCCTTTTGCTCCTTTTCCAGGCAGCTGTGTATTACCTGATGATATTCAGACTCTTCTTCCTCTCCTGGAGGTTATGATGCCTTGTGAAACTGTCACCCCGGAAAGATGCTAATCCCTGTTACCTAATATAACTTGGGAAGAAGGCAGGTGCAGGTTACTCTTGCTTAAAAGTAAAGACCATATTCATGTAATTAATATTTTCAGCAGGATGAATTACATAATTTGCAAGTGTCTGAAATGGACTTGTGTTGTTCCTGATTTTCTAGCATGTGAACTTGTGAGACTTCTTAGCTATAGTACTTTAATAATAATAATAATAGTTAATAATGACTCTAATAATAATATATTTTGGTCTTCTTAGGTGTTCTGATCTTTTTGGCCTTGAGTTCTTATGAAGAACATAGAAGTTTTAAGATTTTTTTAAAAAAAGAATGTATATATGTATATAACTGAGCCACTTTGCTATATAGCAGAGATTGGTACAACATTGTCAATCAACCATACTTCAATAAAAAAGATTGTTTTAGTGAGGAGAGGGGAGAAATTTAAGTGAACAGGACTGTGAAGTGAATTCTAGATCTAGCATTCTGGCTATAAATTAGCCTCTGATCAGTGTATAAAGAGGGACTGATAATCCTAGTTTGCAAAGTGTCTTTGAATTACTAGGCAAAAGATTTGCTGTTATTTTTGTCTAGAAATGTGCTTATGTCCCTGGTGTTTAATTTCAGCTGGAAGGGGAAACTTTCCTAATTTGAACTGCATTTTAATGGCTTTCCTTTAGGTGGAGAGCCACAACAGCTTTTAGCAAGATGCAAAATACTTCATGAGATAAATCTGAAAAGTTTCCTGTAAGAAAAGACTTGCTTAAAAAGTATATATTGGGATAATGATTCTGAAATTTGGGTTTGCTGGTCTTTAAGATGTCTCTTTAAGATGTCACTTGTTCCTTGGAAGAAAAGCTATGACCAACCTAGACAGCATATTAAAAAGCAGAGACATGACTTTGCCAACAAAAGTCCATCTAGTCAAAGCTTTGGTTTTTCTAGTAGTCATGTATGGATGTGAGAGTTGGACTATAAAGAAAGTTGAGCATGGAAGAATTGATGCTTTTGGACTGTGGTGTTGGAGAAGACTCTTGAGTGTCCCTTGAACTGCAAGGAGATCCAACCAGTCTGTCCTATAGGATTTCAGTCCTGAATATTCATTGGAAGGACTGATGCTGAAGCTGAAACTCCAATACTTTGGCCACCCGACGCGAAGAACTGACTGGAAAAGACCCTGATGCTGGGAAAGATTGAAAGCGGGAGGAGAAGGGGATGACAGAAGATGTGATGGTTGGATGGCATCACCAACTCAATGGACATGAGTTTGAGCAAGCTCTGGGAGTTGGTGATAGAGAAGCCTGGTGTGCTGCAGTCCATGGGGTCGCAAAGAGTCGGGCCACGAATGAGCGACTGAACTCAACAGAACTGAAGATGACTCTGGTTATTTCATTCTTGTGAAACTCACAAAAGAAGTTAGTTTTCATTTCTTTCATTAGGAAATTGATGGGAAACCATGGTGGCTAAATGCAAGGACAGAAGAGAGATGGGTGATTATGTTACAGTTGCTGGATTTAGTTTTTTGGCTGTGCAATATTCTCCTTTAGACATTCTTTCTTTCCTGTTCTAGAGCCACTGCTGTCAGGGAGAGGCCTGGGGACCCTCACATGGATTTTCACTGGATGCTTAATTTATTCACCTGTGTGAAGTATCATTCCACTTTGCATGCATGACTAATTTAGGGCTTAAACCTTCCAGGTCATCCAGTCTTGGAGAAATTATAAACCACATATAGGGATCAATTTGTAATTTGACACAAATTGATCTGTAATTACAGACATAACTTTGATCACGTTACAAACCTTTCAGGACCTTAATAAAATAAACCAGTGTGACCACACCAGAAGACTTCTGATTTAGTCTATGATGATTTTTTTTAAAGGCTTAATTGGGGATTGGAGCAGTGGGAGAGGAGAGTCACTATATTCTGTATACTGTACTTCTAAAAACTAACCCTAAAAAGTGACTCCTGGTCCCCAAGGAATTTGCAGTATAGTTTGACTATTTAACACCACCTGTTCTGAACAATTTAAGATGATCTGTGAGCTGTGTTACCTCCAGTAACTCTACTGACATCTCAGGCTGTCCATTTTCCAATTTGTAAATTGATGCAATTGAATTAGAGTGTCTTGAAGGGTCTTCCTGGACTATGCTTTCTGATTTCTTCTGGACCTCTGTGGTGTAGACCCTGAAGTTAGCATATTCGAGGCAGTTGAATCTTATACGTAAAAGTGTGGCCATTGGAGCCAGGCTGCTTGGATTTGAATCTGCCTCTGCCAGGGCACTTCCCTGATGGCTCAGATGGTAAAGCGTCTTGCTTACAATGAGGGAGACCTGGGTTCGATTCCTAGGTCGGGAAGATCCTCTGGAGAAGGAAATGGCAACCCACTCTAGTACTCTTGCCTGGAAAATCTCATGGACAGAGGAGCATGGTGGGCTACAGTCCACTGGGTCGCAAAGAGGTGGACACGACTGAGCGACTTCACTTTCACTTTTCTGCCAGGGCCAGGGGTATAGCCTGGAACAGGATCTGTGGCCTCTGTCTCTTTAATCCCAACCTCTGTTAACACTTGGATCACTGTGAGGTAGTGGGTTTCCCTGGTAGTTTAGATGGTAAACAATCTGCCTGTAATGCAGGAGATTTGGGTTTGATCCCTGGGTCAGGAAGACCCCGTGAGGGGAATGGCTACCCACTCCAGTATTCTTGTCTGGAGAATTCCATGGACAGAGGAGCCAAAGAGCCTGGCGGGCTACGGTCCATGAGATCACAAAGAGCAGAACATGACTGACTGACTAACACCTTCTCTTTGTGAGTTAATGTGTGGCGCACTTAAAATAGGACCTGGCCTGGCATGCAGTTAAACACTCAAAGTGGGCTGTCACTATTAAAAATGAAATTAATTCTGCTTGGGAAGAGAGTGGTGTGAGCCTTCGTTGTGGCTGGCAGGGCACAGCATCCTTGGGGTGGTTCTGGACAGGTTGCTGCCCTGACTGCCCCTGCTTGGGCCAGCGTGTGTTAGGCTGGCCCTGAGCAGGTGGGCAGAGGCACGTACATGGTTCCTTTATGTCAGGGTTTCTTGGCTGGGCAGCACCTCTCCTGGAGTCACCCACCTTTTGTCCCAACTCTACATAGGCATGCCTGGACTCTGTGCTTCATTGGATCTGCAGGGTCTGTAATCTCCCCCAGAAAGTAAAGAGTGACTACAGGGAGAAAGAAGACAAGGCTGTCGGGTTATTAATAGCTTCCTGACAGGAGGCTCTTGCTATCAGCTTCAGATAATTGTAATGGGAGCTGTCGGCTATAATCAAGTTTAATTGCTAAGGAGCGCAGGGAGGTAGCCTGAAGCATGTATGCTCTTGGGCTGTCTGTGCTTTTTCTGTCCTATTCTAGACTTAAGAATCTCTGATCAGGTCTCCAACCGGCAAGTTCTGGTGACTACTGAGTCTTATGTGGTTCCTGGAGTGGGCCTATGATTCTCCCGGGTAGTTATCCACTTCCTCTTGTCTTGGCTCACGTGGTTTATTCTAGACTGGAAGGTGGAATAGATTATATAAAAATACAGAGAGAGACTTCCCTGGTGGTCCAATGGGTTAGACTTCAAGCTCCCAAAGCAGGGAGCTTGAATCCCTGGTCGGGGAACTAGCTCTTGCATGCCACAGTGAAGAAGGTCCTGCATGCCACAACTGAAAGATCCCATGAGGTGTATCTAAGATCTGGAGCAGCCCAATTTAAAAAGATGCAGAGAGCTAATGCTGGGGAAATACAGAAATGGGCCTGCTTGTTCTCCTCCTCTCATAGAGCATGACCTGTGATCACATGAGTGTGTGTGTGCGTGTGTGTTAGAGCCGAGGGTGTAGAAGAAAAAACATAAGCTATTGCTTTATACCATCTCCCTGTCCCTTGATATTGCTAGAGTCGGAACGTTTGCATTTCTTCTAATCCCGCGTTTTTTCATGGTCGAATGATATTATACAGATTAAGTTTCTTCTCTCCCTCTCTGTAGTAAGGTTTATTGCCTGTGGCCTCACATTCAGAGTTGGGTTGGACAAAGAAAGGAAGCAGAGGCCTAATGAATTGATTCTTCTGTATTTAATTACACTTCCAAAAGATCTTGCCTAAAAAGTTGAAAAGGGGTGATGTTCGAAGTAGTTTGGATTCATATTGATGAACTCTGTGACTCTATTCCTTGTGGTCGAGTTATCAGTATTTGTTATTGTGTGGGTTTCTTCTGACTGACTTGAAGCACTGGCACCAGCTCCTTCTCTCTCCACTTTTAAGGCTTTTGGCTGCAATAACACCTGGCAAGTATCTCAGAAAATTTCTGCAGTCTCCACTTCATAGCCTGAATTCTCAACCAGTTTGCTCCATCCGGGTGCCTCCCATCTATGCTCGTTGCTTGGCACCTTGTTTTCTTCTGCCTCCTGGGTCTCTGTGGATTTCAGTGGACCATTTCCTTGGATCTCCGTTCTGACTTAAGAGGATGCTGAGCTTTGACTCTCTGGGCTCCTTCCTGCAGTTTGGCCTGTTCCAGTGTGTACAGAGTGTCTACTCAAGCTCTCCAAACCTCCCCTGGGGCATGGGGCACTGGACTCCCTTATCCTGGTGTGGAATTCTGCACTTAAGCCACAGACACATGCTCAGCTGTACACGGCTATAACTTGCAGGGAGAGTTATCTCGTGTCTGGAAGCTGGTGAACTCAATTGGTAGGCACAGGCCAATGTTTCTTTAAATTTATTTAAAGGCACACAACTTTTTATTTTTATCTATTTGTTTTGGGTCTTTTTTGCTGCTCCGGCTTTCTCTAGTTGTGGTGAGTGGGAGCTGCTCTCTAGTTGTGGTGTGTGGACTTCTTGCGGTGAATTCTCTTCTTGCAGATCACAGGCTCAGCAGTTGTGGTGCAGGGGCTGAGTTGCTCCAAGGCATGTGGAATCTTCCGGGATCAGGGACCAAACCCCTGACCTCCTGCATTGGCAGGAGGTCTTCCCCCACTGAGCCACCAGGGGAGTCAAGGTTGTGAGTAGAAGTTAGAGGGAGTCAGATACCATTGCCCTGTTTCACAATGGACTGTTCTCACCTTGTCCTGTCCAGTTGCAAATGAGGTTACCTGTTGATCTCCAGGAGGCAAGGAATAAGAGAAGTGCTCGCCCATCCCCACTGCAGACAACAAACATGAAAACAAAACAGAAAACCCATCGTCCCTAAACCAAACTGCCCTTCCGCCAAGGAAAAGAACCCCACAAAACTGTCTCATGTCAGAAACTGTATCTCAGTACCTAGAAAAAGTATAATAAAAGTTTATAATTAACTTGGCATAACAATGATATGGTAATTATAATCATCTTGTGAGTAGCCTTGGGAAGGCAGGATGTTTAAATGCTCTGACCAAGCTGGTTTTAAGTAACTCAAATGATTCTAGGTCTTTTCAAATTTTCTTTTGGCATAGTCAATTGATATTCTAATAGATGGCTTATCTAAATCCACACATCTCAGTGGCAGTTGGATTTAGATTAAAAAAAGCATTTCTTTTCCTGGTCTTGAAATCTTTTCTTATACTTAAAAGATATAATAAAGTGTTACTCTTTTTACTCTGAGTTATTAGACAAAAAAAGTGCATGTTAATTATTATGTGTTTTCTTTAATGAGTTCATTTCAGATTATGTTGGCTCATTTTTGAACCTGTAGATTTGTCTTGCTTTAAAAAAAAACTGATGTTGAAAAATAAAAACATAGGATACCTACTTTTTTCATGTGAGGTATATTTCTTCCATTATAGTTTTTTGGTTTTGTTTTCTTATGAATTCCTTTAGTTACGTATGTTGTTTAATCTCTCCATTCTGCAGTATGAAGACCCATGCAAGGAGGATAATGTTAATAGATTGAGGTTGTTGGGAGGAGTAGTTATGTTCATTGATGTGGAGTGTTTAGAATAATGCCTGGTGCAGGGTGGACACTCAGGAAGCCCCAGTTAGCAATTTCTACTACTGTTGTTTCAAGTATTGTTGGAATTCAGAGAAGAGCGAATTCTGTGCAAACTGGAGTAACTAGAAGAAGCTTCCTACAGAAGGTAGGACAGGAGTTGTGATGATGTTCGGGAGGAGAAGGCGCATTGCACTTTGTCTTCCTCAAGATCGCAGAGCGAGGCATGCAAATGGTGCAGTACGTCGTCAGCCACAGAAGTGGGGCTGCTTTTCACTAAGTCCTTTTGTTCAATAAAACCAGGACTTTTTAGGGCGTTTTTCTCTCCCCTGCACCTGGCCCACATTTTCAGTGAAGACCATCAGGACGCAGAGTTCAGGGCTTCCTCCCGGTGCCAAAACCTCTGCTCTCAGCCTTGCTCAGCCCGTCAGCCCAGGAAACATCTGCGAGGGCGGCTGCTCCGTGACACATCTCAGCATCAGCCAGACTGGCCGAGGGCGGCCTGCTGGGCTCACCTCCTCCGGACCACAGCGGGGAGGCCCAGGAAAGAGAGCTGGGAGGCTGGGCTTGTCACCTGGACACAGAGGGCTCTGATGACGTGATCCTATTGTTTAAAGAGCAGCCGTCTAATGCTTTGTTCCTGTTAGTAAAATAAATAGAGCCTCCCATTTCTATGGAAATGCCTGAGCCGCCTGCCCAAAACAGGCCTGATGGTCCCACCTGGACGCGGTTGCCTGGACTCTCTGTGAGGAGCAAGTGGGAGACTAATGACTTGCACAGCTCTGGCCTGATGAATAGCTTTGGAGGGAACTTCCTGGAGTGGGCGGGGGATGCTCCACCCAGGCATCTTGATTGCAGAGGCTATTTTGAAGCTTTTTTTCTTTTTGACTCCCAGAGGGACAACCAATTGATAGAGATAGATTTTCTTTGGAGGCGGTTCATGGCTCACTCACCTTTCACCTCAACACGCATCCGTTGGGCCAATGATCCTCCCACTCCATCAATGCTCCCCTGACTCCATCAGTGTTCCTCCCCACTGCATTAGTGCTCCCCCCACTCCATTAATGCTCCCCCATCCCACCAATGTTCCCTCTACCCCATCAGTGCTCCCCCATTCCATCAGTGTTCCCTTCACTCCACCAGTATTTGCCCCACCTCATCGATGCTCCCCCACACATAAATGCTCCCTCCACTCCATCAGTGGGTTCTCCCCAAGGAAGCCTCATCTAGAAGAGAGTCTCTGGGTGGTACTCTCAGTGGCCTGGTTTCCTGCATCCAGCCTGCTTTCTGCGTCTCTTCCAACTCTTGTCATTCTTACTGTGAATGGGTTCAGCCACAGCTGGAGATGGGGAAAGATTTTTGTGTTCAGAAAATCAATTCCTTCTCCATCTCCAGCATCCCATGCCTGCGAACAGCAGAGGGAAAAGTTTTCTGTTTCCAGTGGCCCTGGAAACCACTAGCTTTCCTTTTGAGACTTGAAAGGTAGAACAGAGCTCTGTCTTCTGAGTTGTTTTACCTTATCTCTGCTCATGGACTATGCCAATCAGTCCTGAAATGCATTTCCTAAAGGGTATGAATGGCAGTGCCAGGGTGGGATGGCATGATGGGTTGGTCAATAGATGATTTGTAACTGGGGATGAGAGAAATGAGGTCTGAGGCTCTTGAGCTGGGAGTTACTTGTAAACATGTACCCAGGAGCCCATCACTCCCTTCTCTCACTGGGGACCCCTGTGATCCGTGTGTGTTTCCCTTTGAAATGGAAATAGGCACATGGCTCCAGGCTGGAGGCCAGGAACTCACAGCTCCAGGAGGAGGCTCAGGTTGAAAGTAGGAGAGCAGAATTCATCTGGTCTCCTTCCACTTCCTTCCTCCACACTTTGTCTGAAGTTTTGTTTCTCTCCTGGTGTTCTCTTTCCCAGCTCACATTCTTTCTGGTGCTTAGGGATCTCGTCCCATTTTCAAAAGAAAATAAACGAAGTCACAGAACAGGCTTACCCCACTCTTAAAAATACCCAGGGGGTGGGGATGGGGGTAAAAATGTCTAAATCTTAAACCTAAAGTGTGATTTGGGAGATGGGTGCTCTATGCTCTGCCATGAATAATTCAGAGCAATAAGGAGATTCTCCTTTCTGAATGGCTTAAGATGAACTAAAAGAACACATTGGATGGGGTATCAGGCAGCTGAGCCAAGGCGAGGTAACTCAAGAAGACAGTTACCAGGGACTTGTGCAGGATTTCCTCCAAGTGAGAGATACCACATCTGAATTCAGAGGCTTTTACATAATGGGGCTAAAGGCTGTTTTCTTTGTTAAAAGATTAGGGTATAGTTGCTTTGCAATGTTGTCTTAATTTCTGCTCTACAACAATGTGGATCAGCTGTGAGTATCTATGTATCCCCTCCCTCTTGAGCCTCCCATTCCCTTTCCCCGTCCCAGTCCTCCAGGTCATGACAGAGGTGAGCTCGCTGTGCTGCGTAGCGGCCTCCCACAAGCTCTCTAGTTTACACATGGTCGTGCGTATATGTCAGTCCCAATTTGCCTATTTGATTCCCCACGCTCCATGTCGGCCAGTGTACATGTGCGTCTCTGTTTTTGCCCTGGAAATAGGTTCATCTGTACCATTTTTCTGGAGAAGGCAATGGCACCCCACTCCAGTACTCCTGCCTGGAAAATCCCATGGACGGAGGATCCTGGAAGGTTGCAGTCCATGGGATCGCTGAGGGTCGGACACGACTGAGCGACTTCGCTTTCACCTTTCACTTTCATGCATTGGAGAAGGAAGTGGCAACCCACTCCAGTGTTCTTGCCTGGAGAATCCCAGGGACGGGGGAGCCTGGTGGACTGCTGTCTATGGGGTCCCACAGAGTCGGACACGACTGAAGTGACTTAGCAGCAGCAGCAGCAGTACCATTTTTCTAGATTCTCCATATATGTGTTAATGCAGAGACGTGAATGGACCTGGAGCCCATCATACAGAGTGAAAGAAGTCCGAAAGAAAAAAAAGAAGGTTGTTTTTCAAAGTGCAGTCTTCATTTGGGGAGACTTTCTACTTATTCCAATCGCGGAATTCTAAACTTCTCTGGGGCCCCTGCTTGGACTAAACTACAGACAAAGTGTCACAGTTGTAGTATCCCTGCAGTCCTAGAGTTTTGTAAGGCCCCAGAAAATGATATTTAAGACTAGAAAAAAGTTTCTGTTTCTCCGATTAAAAAATAAGACGGTAAATAAAATAATAAGTTTATTACTTATTATGCCAAATAATCTACAGCAGTTTAACACAGAGCTGATCTATAAGCTCTAGTTATGTAACATGTAGGTACACTATAATATGTTTGATCTATTATGATGTAGCGTCTCCAGTATTTAATAGGTTTAATTTGTAGGAAGTTTGTATGATGACCCTGCTGCAGGCCTGTGTGATGAGACATCAGTTTAAAATTTTGAATTGCAGAGGAATAGAGCGGCATAATAGTCAAGAACTCAGGTCCTGGGTTTAAACCCAGTTAAAATTCAGAATTTTTATATGACCTAGGGCAAATTCTTTACCTCTCAAGCTTCTTTTTCTCATTAATCAAGTAGAAATCAAATTAATTGCATTTCTTTTACAGAATTTTTGGAAGGAGAAAAGTCCTTTCGTACAGTAATTGGAACTCAGAAAGCATTCAGCAAGTTTTAATTGCAATTCTTGTTTTTCTGTTGATCAAAAATGGTTTGCCCTAGATGATTGCTATTAGTTCTCTTCACCCTGGGCTCTAATAGCGATTTAGGCTGCCTCTGGAAATCAATTCATACCGAAAGGAACAAAATGAGCCAATAGTGGGACTTCCCTGGTGGCCCAGTGATTAAGACTCCACGCTTCCAATGCAAGGGGTGTGGGTGCGATCCCTGGCTGAGGAACTAAGATCTACAAGTGACAAGGTGTGGCCAAAAAAGTAAAAAAAAAAAAAAAAAGAAAAAGAACCAGTAGTAAGAAGATTTAGAACGACGAGCTTCAGGTCTTGATGACAATGCCGTTATCATTTCCAACTGTCCTGTGTAATGTGAGCTCCTCTGAATGACATATCTCGAAGCATGTCTCTTGGACCAGAAATCTCTCACTTGGCTGCTTTATTCTAGCACTTTTGGCTTAAAGAACAAAACTCCACATAAGAAATAAGCTATGTTTATTGTTGTTTGGAAATATTTGGACTAACAGCTGTTTCCATTGTCTAATTGTCCTCTTGAACTCTAACAGATTCACTACACTATCTCATCACTTTCTCATTACACTGATGTCACAGCCTTCCTGGACTCTTTTTGGACCTATTGCCTTCTTTCTTTATCTGACTTACTCCTCTTCATCCTTCCAAACCCTGCTCAGATGTGTCTCCAAAAAAGCCTTGCCTAACTCCATCAGTTTGCACTGGGGACAGTGTTTTTCAGCTTCCTGTGATATCATCCAGTTTCTCTTATGTCAGACTGTATCTGAGTTCAGTCAAATCAAAAGTGATAAATGCTTTATTCAATATCTGTGTTTGTGCATGCTCAGTCACTCAGTCCATGGCATTCTCCAGGCAAGACTGCTGGAGTGGGTTATGATTTTCTCCTCCAGGTGATCTGCCTGACCCAGGGATCAAANTCAAATCAAAAGTGATAAATGCTTTATTCAATATCTGTGTTTGTGCATGCTCAGTCACTCAGTCCATGGCATTCTCCAGGCAAGACTGCTGGAGTGGGTTATGATTTTCTCCTCCAGGTGATCTGCCTGACCCAGGGATCAAACCTGCATCGCCTACGTCTCCTGCATCTCCTACGTCTCCTGCATCTCCTACGTCTCCTGCATCGCCTACGTCTCCTGCATCTCCTACGTCTCCTGCATGGGCAAGTGGATTCTTTACCACTGAGCCACGAGTTGTTGTTCACTCACTCAGTTGTCTCTGACCCTTTGTGACCCCATGGACTGCAGCACGCCAGGCCTCCCTGTCCATCACCAACTTCGGGAGCTTACTCAAACTCATGTCCATCGAGTTGGTGATGCCATCCAACTCTGTCATCCTCTGTCATCCCCTTTTCCTCCCGCCTTCAATCTTTCCCAGCATCAGGGTCTTTTCCAATGAGTCAGCTCTTCGCATCAGGTGGTCAAAGTATTGGCGCTTCAGCTTCAGCATCAGTCCTTCCAATGAATATTCAGGACTGATTTCCTTTAGGATTGACTGGTTGGATCTCCTTGCAGTCCAAGGGACTCTCAAGAGTCTTCTCCAACACCACAGCTCAAAAGCATCAATTCTTTGGCACTCAGCTTTCTTTACAGTCCAACTTTCATATCCATATATGACTACTGGAAAAATCATAGCTTTGACTAGACAGACCTTTGTGGGCAAAGTAATGTTTCTGCTTTTTAATATGCTGTCTAGGTTGGTCATAGCTTTTCTTCCAAGGAGCAAGCTTCTTTTAATTTAATGGCTGCAGTCACCATCTGCAGCAACCTGGAGTCACCTGGGAAGCCCAATTAAATACTTCAAGGTGTTGTATTAATGTTACTTAAACCTAGTCAGTTGCAACTTAATTCACATAGCTCTGTATGTACTATATTCAATGTGTATGATTTATGAGTATTTTACTATGAAACGTAAGAACGAGTCCATGAAAATAAAAACCTCCCAGGCATGTGAGGATCTTAAAAGACAAAGCTATTAATGATCAAGCCCTTGAGAGTTCTCACGAAGAGTAGTATAGAATAGGGAATATCTCTGTAAGACTAGGGACAACACTGTCTGGGTCTGAATCAGTTTTCTACTAGTTAGTAATTGGATGAGTTAGGTGAGTCACTTAATTTCTCTAAACCTCAATTTTCCCATCAGGACAACTGGAAAAATAATAGTAATGAACACTGTGGTTTCTTCTGAGCCTGAGTGCCACATGACAGTAATGACCACATCTAATGGACGGAGAGTTCCCAGGAAGCGCCCTGCCAGGAAGACTGCGTCACTCGGCAGACCACTGCGTGTACGGGGCCCAGAACTCGGCCCGGGAATGCGGAACTTCTCGTTAGTGTTGGTGACTGCAGTGCTGGTACCCAGCAGGCATTCAGCGAAGGGAAGTTCATCTGGGCTGTTCCACAGCCTCCTAGTTGCCTGTCTCACCTCACTTCATTTTTCACGCAAGAATTGGAATGTTTGCTCATTGCAAACTTCGTCCTGGGATTCCTTTTAGCCAATTATTTCTTGGAGCTCCAGTACCTTGAGGGTAATGTTCGTGCTCTTGAGCGTGGCGTTCCAGGCCTCCCGGGGCCTGGGCTCCACCGGGCTTGGGCTTCTCTTCTCTGGTCTCTGGGCAACGCGAGCCCCTTCTTTTCCTCTGCTCCTTCTGTCTGCTGTGTCTCCCAGCTCCCAGCCTACACCCTGGAGTGCGTCATCATGAAAAACTCGCTCTAATACTATTTCCTCTCTGAAGGTATTTTTGATACTCTCCTTGTCCATCCCAAGCAGTTTTAGGCTCTCTGTGCACATCACTATTTTATGTGTGTGTGTGTGTGAACATATATGTACATGATATATGTATAGCAGGCTGTACTGTTTTCAGTGTGTCTGTTATCCCCAGCAAACTGTAAGCTCCAATGTGTTAGTCTCAGAAGAATTACCTGACATCTAGTGGAGGGTCTGACATAAAGTGTATTATAAATGAATGTAGATCGAATCTTGCTACATCTCTTTATTGAGTGAAGGATTGGGTTGAGGGAATGACCGACTCACTGACTGGCTGAATCAGTGAAGAGTCTTATATGATAAAGGCTTCCCTGGTGGCTTAGTTGGTAAAGAATCTGCCTGCAAGGCAGGAGACCTCCTGCAGGAGACCCAGGTTTGACCCCTGGGTCAGGAAGAACCCCTGGACAAGGAAATGGCAACCCACGCCAATAATCTTGCTTGGGAAACCCCATGGACAGAGGAGCCCGGTGGGCTAAATTCATGGGGTTGCAAGAGTCAGACATGACTTAGTGACTCAGCTACCATACGGCAAGGACTGTAGGTACAGTCTAGTTTGAGTTGAGGGCTGTTGGTGTGATTACACAGGTAGGGACATACTTATGGGTTTAATGAGAGTTTTTCAGTGGATGGTGTTGTTCTTTTCCTCTTTCTAGTATTTATTGCTATGGCTGTATGACTCTAGCTTTTTAAACATTTATTTTTAACTGAAGGATAATTGCTTTACAATATTGTGTTGGTTTCTGCCATACATCAACATGAATCAGCCATGGGTATACATATGTCCCCTCCCTCTGGAACCTCCCTCCCACCCTATCCTACCCCTCTAGGTTGTCACAAAGCACCAGTTTGAGCTCCCTGTGCCTCTTTATATCAAATAGATTAGGGTGAGGGGGAGAGGGGAGACTGGCCCCCAGGCCTGGTGCTTCTGGTCTACCTTTTCTTCCCACTTGAAGTAAGGATGTGTCTATTTGGGTGGGGAGCTCTTTTCTGACATTTTACTCTCTTATTCTTTGGAAGCTAATTTGAGAAACAGGGAGAGCCCAGTGTCTGCAGCTCATACTTGCAACTTGCCCCGCTGCTGCCGGGGGGCTTTTTCCAGACACAGGGACATAATGTAGTTGAGGAGGTCACTGGGGTGGGCAGGAGGGTCGGGTGCAGATTCCAGCAGGCCACTTGAGCCCTCTGGACCTTCTCCCCCTCATTTATTAAAGGAGAGGTCACTGTGCCCCCTCCAGCTTGGACTTTCTAGAGTTCTGAGATGACTACAGTGCTGATAAGTATGATCACCTGTTTGCAGTGGCCTTAAGAGGGGGTCAGTGATGGGTTCAAGTCTTCCAGGCAAGCTCTGGCCCTCATGGCATAAAATCAAAGAGGGTACGTTTTGTTAATGTGCTTTATCTTGCCCATCAGCTCTGGGAACTCATTCCACTGGGTGATCACAGCAAGGCGGCCTCCTCATGTAAGGAGACTCAATCCCAGGAGCGGCTGCCCTCTGACCCCGAGCATTACTCACCCTGTCACTAGTCCCCAGACTGGCCCACTGCCTGTCGGGAGCTGCAGCTGGGCCAGGAATGAAACAGGATGCTTGCTGGGAGAGGGGGCAGGGTGGAGACCAACGGGCTGGAGGAAGATGCAGCCTGGACCAAACACACATACATGCTCAGCTTGAGAGCTTGAGGAAATGTGACTGCATCGTGATCTGGGACAAAGACGTGGCCAGACGGGCCCCTGGGAGAAAAGTGTCTGGATGCTGGTACCCAGACAGGAGGAAAAGATCGTAGCTGTGCCAAGCCAAACAGTCAGACATGAGGGGCAGCCTTGCCTGATGGGTTGGTGGCTCCAGTCACCTTTGCCTGTGTTTCTCTTCTAATGCAGAGATCTGCCTGCAATAACAAACAACAGGGCGCAGCCCAGATCTCAGTTCCTGACGGGCTCCGTGGTGGGAGAGAGAACAAACATTACCTAAAGCCAGCCCGGGCTAGGGCCACGTTTCACAAGGAGCAAGCTCATTCCAGTGGACGGAGCCTTGAATGTTCTCCAGCAGCTGTGGGTCTGGAGGGCTCAACAATAAATCCTTCCAAGAGGAGGTCATGCACTTTGGTAGACGTTACCCCAGGTACCCTATCCTGCTCCCAGAGACTAATGAACAGTGAGAGGAGGTGATGGGGAGATGCTGGGGACACAGAAGGAAGAAAGGTTTAAATAATATGAAGAAGGAGTCAGCGACCAAAGCTCTAAACCACCATGCTTTCAGGCTGAACCTGGGCTCTGCAACTGGCTCATGACCTTGAGCAAGTTCATTCATCACATGGACTGAGCTTCAGTTCTCATCTTGCTTGGAAATGGAAGGAAATCCCTATTGAATTAAGTTTGAAAACAGACGGTGAACTGAGACATTTCAAATATGATAGCCACAGATACACAGAAGTACTGCTCTTTCCTTCACTAAAGTATGTGACTGTGTTCGTTCTTCTCACGTTGCAGACAGTTCTTCTATGGAGAGCAAAGACAAGAACTAGAAAAGAGAGAGAGGCCATATTTTTGTAAAGGACATGTTTGCCTTCCCTGGTGTTTGCCCACAAGGGCAGAGATTTTGAGGGGGAAGTTAGTGATCACTCTGGCAGGACACACCCTCAGAGATTCTCTAAACTTGAGAATAAAGTGGAGATTGCAATGGTCACCAGGTCTATATCCTAGGAAGCAGAAGGAAATAGGCTCTGCGTGTTATCTCTCCAAGCCCAACCTCTTTGATTCAGGTTTTGACTCAGGACACCAGCCACTTAACCCAGAGACTGAAACACCTTTTGAGATTCCAGCTCATGACACAGAGGCCTTTCGCTCTTCCTTCTGGTTTAGTGTAGCTGCTCTGCTGGACTGAAGGCAGGGCTGAAGCAGTGCTGGTGGACTCTAGAGGAGAGGCCAGAGAGATGCTCACGGAACACAGTAAACAGGACATGGAGGAAGTCAGGAGCTGGACTTGGGCTGTTACCGAGCCCCCCCACCTCCCCCCACTACCCTGCTCATTGTCAGGAAACAGGGGAGCTGAGAGCCACTGAGCACACAATGATGCCGCGGGAAGTGGCCTTTATAAATACGCAGGGGTCAGGGCCAAGCTCGGCAAACAATAGGGGAAATGGTGATGGAGGGCAGTGGGTGTGGAGTGTAGGCAAGGCCAGGATGACTCCATCAGTGACAATAGCTGAGCAGGCAGTTGGTGGGGGGTGGAAGTGCACAGGGAGGCTGGGGGCTGGGAAACAAACAATACAACTTGCCCGCGACCCTGTAGCCGCAACAAAGGGCAGTGGATTCTGTAAATAGTCTGCAGAGTGTCCCAATGTTCCTTCGAGAACTTCTCCCTGGCCCCCACACATCGGGCCCCTACACGTCAGAGAGCTCTGCTTTGCTGTACTTACTGGAAGCTGCCACTGATTCAGAGAATGCTGCTCCTCACCAGCGGTGAGCAGTGTGGGCAGTTTGGCCACACTTTCTGCCTTGAGTTCGTCCTTTTAAGCAAATAGGCACCAAAGCCAGCTTGGGAAGGCTGGTGTGGAAAGGACCAAGGGCAGCAGGCAGTGCTCCCTGACGTGCTCTTTGACGTAATCTCCCCCGATTCACTTGGGTGGATAGATGGATGGACAGATCCATGGGGATGGATAGATGAGAGTGTCACCCTCATTTGCCATATAGGGGAGATACAGCTACCAAGCAGAACGTCCCTGGTGGTTCAGTCAGTAAATAATCTACCGACCAACGCAGGAGACACGGGTTCGATCTCTGCATCGGGTAGATCCCCTGGAGAAGGAAATGGCTACCCACGCCAGTAATCCTGTCTGGAGAATCCCATGGACAGAGGAGCCTGACGGGCTACAGTCCATGGGGTCGCAGAGTCAGACACGCCTTAGGGGCTGAACAACAGCACCCACCACCACAGGCAAAGATGGCTTTGTGGTTGCGGCTCAAGGCAAAACTGTAAACCCAGCAGATCAAATGTTCTGTCCATCCGTCATTATTCTGTTTTCCAGTGCCTCATTGTAAATATAATTACACGTTTAATTGGGTAATGAACTATTCCATGGTCACCCCTTTCTCTGAAATGGGAGCTTTTTGAAGGCTGATGCTAGATCTCTCCCATTGATGTGGTTTTCCCAGGACTCAATATAGTTCCTCCCATGAAACTGGCCCTGAGTTATTATTCATTGAGTAACTAGAGGATGCATGCTTTTTTGCTGGTGAGTCCCCTCCCTGTACAGCCTATACTAGGAGCCAGCTGGACCCTGTGACCTGGGTCGGAGCAGCCTTAGCACAGGTCTCCTAGATCTAGGAAGGCTTGACCATGGGTGTGTCTTCAGGGTGCTCTCTCAGGACAAATGGAGTTGGCTGTGCCAGCAAAGGAGGTGCTCATTAAGTGTCTTGTAGCCTATATAATTAATTAAAGTGTTGTCTGAATTGGGCTGAAATAAAAGGTATATGAAATTCAAATGGAGATTAAGCTACTTTTTATCTATTTTAATAATTGTTTACAACATACATTTAAAAAATAACATAGGTTTTGCCTTTTAGTGAGAAAATACTAAACAAAATGCAAATTTAGAGCTTTCTTAAAGGTAGCTTAACTCTAACTTGAGCCTTCACATTCTGCTGGTGAAAGTAGAAAAAGCCATATATTTCCTAGCAAGCCATTTTGTGTAAGGTGTCTCAAAAGCCTGAAAATATTCAGCTTCTTTAACCCAGCAGTTTTATTCCAGGACTCTTTCATGAAAATGCAGACAAAAAATTATAACCAAAGATGTTTATCATAGCTTTATAGTAATAATGCTTAAAGTAGGAACTAATTTTTCTAATAACAGGGGATATTAAATTAAATTACTAGTGTGAAAAAAGTAGAATATTATGATGCCATTGAGTTAAGTTAATTAAATTAATGGTGTGCTGTGCTCAGGCAATGGCACCCCACTCCAGTACTCTTGCCTGGAAAATCCCATGGATGGAGGAGCCTGGTAGGCTGCAGTCCATGGGGTCACGAAGAGTCAGACACGACTGAGCGATCACTTTCACTTTTCACTTTCATGCATTGGAGAAGGAAATGGCAACCCACTCCAGTGTTCTTGCCTGGAGACTCCCAGGGACAGAGGAGCCTGGTGGGCTGCCGTCTGTGGGGTCGCACAGAGTTGGACAGGACAAGCAACTTAGCAGCAGCAGCAGTGCTGTGCTCAGTGGTGTCTGACTGTAGCCCACCAGGCTCCTCTGCCCATGGGGATTCTCCAGGCAAGAATACTGGAGCCAGTTGCCATTTCCTCCTCCAGGGGATCTTCCCGACCCAGGGATTGAACTCATGTCCCCTGTGTCTCCTGCATTGACAGGCAGGTTCTTTACCACTAGCGCCACGTGGGAAGCCCCTCAATTAAATTAATGATTTCTTGAAAACGTACACATACTTTGGGTCAGTGATTGTTATTTGACAAAATGAAAAAATGTAGGTGCAAAATATATACAGCTTATATTCTCAACTATGAAAAAATACATTTAAATCTAAAAAAGACTGTAAACAATGTTTTAAACTACTAGTGGTGATGCTGTCAAGATGTCAGAATAGTGGTTTACTATTTCTTTCTTGATATGTTTCTCTGCTTTTTATAAAAGTGAAAATGTATTTATAAACATGTATTTTATAATTGGTTTTTGAAAGTTTTGTTCTGGTAAGTTTACTTTTTAAGTTCCAGATTTTCTCTGTGAACCTCTGGAAGGAGTGAAATGTCAGAGTGAGTCTCTCCAAAAAAAAAAAAGAGAGAAAGAGAGAGGCTTAATTGTTGAAGGAAATATTGTTTTGATTTGGGGAAAGATCATGAGGGAATCACAACTGTATTATGGGAAGACATTCTAAGTGTCCACACTCTTTTTTTCCCTCCCTGCTGCCAAGCTGTGAATGAAGAGGGTGTTTAGCAGAGGCTGTGGAAAGTGGCAGCCACATGACAACTTGAGCTGAAGAAGGCATGGTCTCAGCTGCTAGAGGCTGTCGTGGTCTTTCATATGAGAAGGCTTTTGGGTAGAAGTCTGTTTTGATGGAAGGGTGAGAGGCAGGCACCATAGGATGAAATTGACGAACCAAGGTTATGTCAAGAAATAAGAGTCAACATCGATTGCATACCCACCACATGCCCGGCACTGTTTTGAGTATTTAGTATGTTAATTCCTTTTATCTTAGTGGCAAATCCATGAGCTGCGTACTATCACTATCCTCATTTTAGAGATTAGTGAGTGGAGGCATAACATGCAAGTAATTTGCCCAAGGTCACAGAACTAATGGATAAATCAGAAATTGAATTCAGGAGAGCTATCTGAGAGCCCTAGGTTTTTCATCATGATCTAATCCCTCACTGATAAAAGCTCTGAACAATAGAAAGGTAGTACATTAGTCCCAGGTGTTCACAATTCTCATAGCCCCGGGACACATTCATCAGAACAAGAAATGACACTTAAATAGAAAATAGTATTGTAAAAGGAAATAGCTAGTGTTCCCTTAAAACCTCAAGTCCCATTCACTACTTGTTTGTTTAATAAATATTTATAGAGGGCAGGATGTCCTGGAAGGGGTGATAAAAGACTGACTCTAGAAGGACAGACACACAAGTAAGTAATGGTGACGGGCCCTGAGAGCCCCTGGTGGACTGACACAGATTGATGTGATTACGTGGATACTTTAGAGAAGACACTGACAATCAGTACAACAACTGGGAGCCTGCAGGGAGACAGATCAGAAAGTAATACAGCAATCAAGTCAGATGTACTGAGGGCTTGAAGTGTAGTCATCTGAGTTGAATGGAAAACACAGAATTGGTGACTATATAGTAGTTGGGGCACCATCAGGAAAGAGATGACACAGTCTAGCTGGGAGCTGTTATAAGTTTAATATAGGGATGACATGTGATCCAAAAGGATATATGCACTTCAATGCTCATTGCAGCTCTGTTTACAGTAGGCAAGACTTGGAAGTAGCCTAAACATCCATCGACAGAGGGATGGATAAAGAAAATGTGGTTGTTGTTCAGTTGTGTCCAACTCTTTGTGACTCCAGGGTACATATACACAGTGGAATATTATGCGGCCATCAAAAAGAATGGAATTTAAAAAACGAAATCATGTCATTTGCAGCAGCGTGGATGCACCCAGAAATTGTCATACTGAGCGAAGTAGGTCAGACAGAGAAGGAGAAATATCATATGTGGAATCTAAAAAGAAATGATGGCAAATGAGGTTACAACACAGAGACTCACAGACTTAGTTAGAGAAAGAACTTCATGGTTGCCAGGGGAAAGGATGGGTGGAAGGGATAATCAGAGAGTTTGGGATGGACGTGTACACTCTGCTATATTTAAAATGGATAGCCAACAAGGACCTACTGTAGAACACAGGGAACTCTGCTCAATGTTATGCGGCAGCCTGGATGGAAGGAAAGTTTGGGAGAGAATGGATACATATATATGTATGGCTGAGTCCCTTCGCTGTTCACCTGAAACTATCACAACATTGTTAATCGGCTTTACCCCAATACAAAATAAAAAGTTTTAATAAATATGTAAGGATGATTTACAGAGTGTAAGAGTGGGGACTGAGCAGTACCCTGAGGTTGGTAACATCAGGAGGCAGGAGGCTTTACTTCCTTGGAGTTCGATGGGCAACAGGAGGGGATGGTTATCAGAACCCAGAACAAGCTGCATGGAAAGGAATTTGTGATGGACTCTGGCCTTATGTCCAGAATATAGCCAGTCCACGGGGACCTGACAGGGATGGAGAAGGGAAATAAATAAAACACCTTTTCTCTCCTGCCTCCTTCCAGTCTCTGTCCAGTGCTCACCAAAGGCCAAGTGCAACTGGCAGCCAGACTTCAAAGGAGTTCAATGGTTTGTGTCACGTAAGTCAGTCTCCTTGGGGGTGTTTGGGAGGGGGAAGTGAGCCTGGATGGAGGGGCGTCTGGAAGGCGTCTGGCTCATTTATGTATGAGCTTCCCGGGTAGCTCAGTTGGTAATCTGCCTGCAATGCAGGAGACCCCAGTTTGACTCCTGGGTTGGAAAGATCCCCTGGAGAAGGGATAGGCTACCCACTCCAGAATTCATGGGCTTCCCTGGTGGCTCAGACAGTAAAGAATCTGTCTGCAATGCAGGAGGCCTGAGTTCGATCCCTGGATTGGGAAGATGCCCTGGAGGAGGGCATGGTAACCCATTCCAGTATTCTTGCCTGGAGACTCCTAATGGACAGAGGAGCCTGGAGGGCTACAAGCCCACGGGGTTGCAAAGAGTCAGACATGACTGAGCAACTAAGTTCAGTGCATACTACTGTATATGAGTAAGCACTCATATATAGTAGTGATGGTGTGGGTTGAATCTGTCACAAGTCCCTGGTTTCTCTGATGCTTCATTATTTCCAGGTCCTAAAATAGGGAATATAGGAAGATGTACAGAGCGAGGATGAACGTGGTGTGTTCTGCTTGGAATGCATTTTTGAAGTGCATGTGACAAATTCATGTAAAACATCTAATACATAGTTATTATATATTGAGCTAAGAAGAGAGGATGAGGGATGTGGAAACTGATAGTCACCATGAGTTATCTAGGTGAGAGTTAAAGCATTGGGAGGTGGTTGGGGAGAATATGTACAGTGATGACTAAGGGCTGGAGGATCTCCAATCTTTAAAGACGTGATGGAAACAAAGGCACCCAGAAGAAGCTTCCAAAGAAGCACAGAAGCTTCCAGATCCCTCTTAACCTGGCCACTGCCCATGTGCCAGGATCCTTGGGTTTGTATTTCTGTACATGGACTCCTGCCATTCCAAGGGTGTGGGATGCAGAGTGATGGGATCGTAAGCTGAGAAGGTTAAGACCTGAGTTTGTCTGCTGGGCCTCAGTATAGAAACTCAAATGCTGACCTTTCCTCTTAAAGCCTTCCACACTTTTTGGGAAGAGCACTGTTTGACCACATCCTACCTCTCGGGGTGTTTTTAAGGATAAATGAGATAACGTCTGTAAGGTCCCTGGAGAGGAAGTACCAGTGCAGATAAGCATATGCTTAGGTATTTTTAGCTGAGAGCATTGGGTGTTCAGGACGTGCCATGTAGCAATTCCTGGAGCCTTGAAAAGGAAAGAGAAAGGGGTGGGGAGACAGGGAATCAGAGGCAGACAACAAACATTGTTTTTCGAGAAATCCCTCCTACCCTGAGTGTAAGAATCCACGTCAAAGGAAGCAAACACCATGTGTAGATAGAACAGGAAGGTGACAGGCTTGCTTGCTTGCTTGTAACCAAGACGGGGTGATGCCAAAGGGCCGGTCCTGGCAGTTCGTTTGCCCTAGGGGGTGGAGGTCCAGTTGCTGCCTCCTCCACTGATAATGAAAGCAAGGTTAAGTGACTTGCTGTCCTGTACAGAATGGCAGGAAACACCTTCATCACCCATGACTCTTGGAGAGAGTGGCCCGGGTAGGGGTGGGGCGTGCATTTCCTGCCCAGATTCCAGAAAGGGTGCTCAGACTGTTTGGAGGCATGAACCTGCTGACCTAACAGATGCAAGGCTGTGGAGTGACCACGGGGCCGGGCCTGGCCCACCCGTGTCAGTCCATATCTGCTTCATAAGCACAAAGCCTTCCGAACGTAATAACAGGAACCTTAGAAAGATGACTTACTTGGAGAAAGGTCTTAGAAGGGTTCATCTGACTGTTTCTTTCTTTAAAAAAAACACCTTTCTTTCTTTCTTTCTTTATTTTTATTTTTGGCTGTGCTGGGTCTTCGTTGCTGCGTGTGGGTTTCTCTAGTTGTGGTATACAGGCTTCCCATCCCGGTGGCTTCTCCTGTGTGTGGCATGAACTCTGGGACATACACCGGCTTCAGTAGTTGGGGTGCACGGGCTTAGTAGCTCTGAGGCATGTGGGCTCTTTCCTGACCAGGAATCAAACCTGTGTCTCTTGCATTGCAAGGCAGGCTCTTAACCACTGGACCACCCGAGAAGCCCCATCCAACTGCTTCTTCCGTGCTCTTTTCCATGCTGCAGTGAGATCTTTATTTTAGAAGTAATGCATGCCCTCTGTAGGCACCTAAATGCCGTGCATTGGAGAAGGCAAAGAAGCTTGAGTACGTGTTATGCCATTGGATCTGAGTTAAGCATTTTATATACATCATGTCATTGAACTTTCTCTACAAAACTTTAGTTTAGTTGCTGTCGATGTGTCTTTATAGGTAAGTCAGCTGAGATAGACATCCAGAGTTGATTTGAAATAATTAGATCTGGGTCCAAGTCCTATCTCTACTCTACATAGTGGAAGTGGAAGTCGCTCAGTCATGCCTAACTCTTTGCAAACCCATGGACTATACAGTCCATGGAATTCTCCCGGCCAGAATACTGGAGTGGGTAGCTGTTTCCTTCTCCAGCGCTACATAAGCAGTGTGGTGTTTGGTAAGTAATTTAACCTCTCCAGGCTCAGTTTACATACAAACTGGGGGACATAACTTTCTTCATGAGATTATTATGAAAGTTAAATAAGATACAGAAGACAAATTTTGAATTTAGTTTTATATTATGTCTACGTTCTTTCCCTGACTACCCTGGTAAACACAGAAGTCCAAAATGACACAGAGTACCATTAGGATGCTTTTCACAAGCTGCTTTGCCCCAAAGATGCAAGTTTATTTCAGAGTAAAATGAATGGGAGAGTATAATTTTATTCAGAACATGGTCATCAACTAACAAGTTTTTGTTTTCTTAAAGTGGAAAGAGTATGCCCTCTGTAGACACCTTCAGAGATATCTAGACAGGTGTTTTTTGATTGTGTAGGATTATCGCTTGGTTTATGAAGGAGTCACAGATAGAACATATTATAAAGAGACTGAGGATGAAGCTCACATCACATGCCCAGATCTTGCACGTTGAGCGGTTTGATATCAAGACAGCAATCACCTGTAAGATAAAAGATTGGGTGATACACAACTTCCTTAGAAGATAGGAAGGTTTTAATCACACGAAGACATGAAACATTCGCCTTACCAAAGACCCAGTTCTCTTAATTACAAATGAAGAAATTAGAAGCCAAGTCAGTCTTGCTCAAATTCTAACAGTCAGCTAAGTGCAGAGCTAGGATGGGCATTCCTCACCCTTGACCAAAGGCTTTTTCTACTACATCATACACCCCTTTTTGCATTTTACATCTCTCACGTCTTAGCTACTCCTCTCCCCTTTTCTGGGTATTTCCCCCGAAAGGGGTTTGTAATAGTGCCTTGCCAAGAGAAGTGTTCAGAAAATGTTTGTTGCAAGAATGAACAACAGCATATCTGGAGGCATTTATTCAAATGTTTTCTCATATGTCTGATCAGCTCTCCTCTTTGGCTTGGGTTTGAGTCAGTTCACATAATAGAAACAGCAGTTCATTTAGAGTTAGAAAATGAAGAAAAATTGTTCTTTTACTTTTTAAGGATTTTTTTTTTCATGAGGATTGGTTACAATATCGCTTCTGCTTTATGTTTTTGGATTTGGGGTCACCAGGCCTGTGGGATCTTAGGTCCCGAACCAGGGGTCAAACCTTTGGAAGGTAAAGTTTTAACCACTGGATTACCAAGAAAGTCTCAACTGTTCCTTTTAAAAAATGTTCCATTCTTCTTATACTCTCAGGATCATCTCTTATTTGAGGAATATTAAATATTACAATTGCCACCAAAAGCCAACAATGATGCCCCCAGTGATGCCCCAAGTCCCTGGTAGTGACTGCTTCTTACCAACGGAGAATTAGATGGAACGCCAGGGTCAGTTCCCACCGGGACACCAGGCGTTGGTGACGAGAAACTACTGCTGACCTGGGAGATGCATCAATTACTCTCCTGACAGTCCGAACGGAGTGGAGGAAGGGTTTCATTCGTGCCTAGCATATTACCTCCTTTCATCATTTATCAAAGCCTTTGATGTTCTTCACAAGGTAAGTAGGAGGAAATCAAGGTGCTTTCTTCCAACCCGAGTTTGGAAATTCCATTTGTGTGAAGTTTGCAAATGACTGGGCAGAAGTGAGCTCTTTACATGAAGAGGAGAGGCCAGCATCAGCATATCCCGTATAACTTGAGTCTGCTCTTCTCGAAGGTCTCACCAGGATTCATCAGGCCCCAAGGGAACTTGAGGCCTATGGAGTGGAAAGGTTAAATGAGTTTTATCGTCTTCTCACAAAAATGACAACTCTCGCGTCAAGTTTCATTTGGGTGATAAATGTCATGGTGGGAAGGGACAGTAGTGAGCCCTCCGCCTTGGTCATCAGTCTGCCCGTGAGATGGCCAAGGGGAAGGACATGGCGGGGAGAGCTGGAAGGGATGGCAAATAGCCCGCCATGCTCTGGAAGAAGGGTCTCATCTGATGGCAACTGAGAGATCTCTGGTCTCAAAACACAGCTGTGTTGAGTTCCAGACCAGTCCCTGCCATATAAATTTATGTCCAGATCAATATATGTTCCCCGCCCGTGAGAAAGCATTGACAGAGACAACAGATCCAGAAGTCTGGATACTGGCATTGCCATCTCGGTTGAGTTCCTTTCACAGATTCTCTGAGTATTTACACCAGATATAAAATGGTTATCCAGCTTCCAAACAACTGCAATCTGTGAAATTAGTTGTCTGTGAACACTTTTTTTTTTAGTGAGGAAGGGGTGGTGAATGCTTAATATGAGCCAGCTTCATGGTGGATACTCAGTAAATTTAAGTGGAATAAAAAAAGCGAATTGAACTTCATGTTGCACAGTTTGATTCCTCCCTTTAAGACCGTGCCACTTGAAATGTGATCCAGCATCCTCATTATCTGGACAACTGTTGCTGAAAGTGCCAAATCTCAGGGCTCACTCCAAACCAACTGGATGAGTATCTGCATTTTAGCCAAATCCTCAAGAGATGGATATGCACATTGAAGTCTGAGAAGCTCAGCTTAAAGAGCTGAGCCCGTGAGTTGGGTGGTTTCCACAGGGCCAGTGATGGTGCTTTTTATATCTTTTAATCTCAATGATAAAGACCCTCCTAGACCTATAAATCTCAGGGCTCACTCCAAACCAACTGGATGAGTATCTGCATTTTAGCCAAATCCTCAAGAGATGGATATGCACATTGAAGTCTGAGAAGCTCAGCTTAAAGAGCTGAGCCCGTGAGTTGGGTGGTTTCCACAGGGCCAGTGATGGTGCTTTTTATATCTTTTAATCTCAATGATAAAGACCCTCCTAGACCTAGATAACTGAAACAAGCAAGCGTCTCTGTAGCACAAAGTCAACTTGCATTCTTTTCTAGGGAAAAAAAAAAACGTGTAGCTTCTAAAATAACTTAATACTAAATCTCTCATTCCTCCTTTCAAATGTTACAATTCTTTATGTATCAACATGCTTTCGTCTCTTAAAAAAGTTTTGAGCTCTTGGAAAGTAAGAGTCATATTTCAGGTATTTCTATGTATCTGTAGATATATAGAAATTTTATACTTAAAAGCTGGTTTTAAAACGCTTATTTAATAGTCTCAGACCTTCCTGTAAAAATAAGATATTCTCCCTCATTGCACTACACAGTCTCTGGGAAACAAAAATCAACATTTGTAACTATGTATTTCAGTATCTACTTTCTTAGTGTCTTCTCCCCCTACTAGATTCAAAAATTTATATGAGAATAAGACAAGGTATGTCTCATTCACTTTGCTGCTATGTTTGCCAAATAGATAAATGCACAAGAGTAGCAAGCCTACGATTAGACATTTCAAAGGCTAATTAATCAAGTCATGATTTGCCTTTCTACTTCTAGAAGGAAAAAACCCCCAACTTCTGTAAATACAATCTTTCTATAAAAAGATACATAATCTGTTTAACAGATTGAAAATATCCATCCATCGCCTCCTTGAAGACCTGAATTTGGACCCTTCTTTCTCCATTGAACTTCATCTTCAGAAAGAAATTGTTTTCGATTTTCTGAAGTAGAAACTCTCGGTTTCAAGTCCTGAGAACTGTCAGTTTTATTTTCCTCCCAGAACTACCCTCCCCAAAGGAAGCCCTGTAGCATTCATCCCTCTGTGGGGACACCTCAGTGCCCCAGTTCCTCTGCCATCCATCCAGCCCTCCGTCTCCATTTTTGGCTTTTTTATGGGCACACGAACCGACCTTCTGGTGTGCTGAGACTTTGGGGTTAAACTGGTTTTGGGGTGTGTGTGTGTGTGTATGTGTACGTTGCTCTGTGTTTTGTGGTGTTTCTTTGCAGCCCTTACCATCTGTGGGTGTTTTCTCCATCTGCCTTGGAACCACTGACTGTCAGCAGCCGCGGCTGTTTGTGCAGTTCTCTGCAAAAAATGGCTTCAAGTGTTACCTTGCCTGCTCCACTTTGGGGCGACCACAATGATGAACAGGCACGAACCCCTTGACACATGCACTCCGCCTCCCCAGCGGGGCCGATAAGATCAAGTATGAGGGCGGTGAGCGGTCTGGCATGCTCTGTGCGTTTTGCGCAGAGCTGATGCTCAGGCCCCCATACGCCTTCTCAGGGCTACTGGCATTGCCAGGCTCCCCGGCCCCCCGTTTTGGTCCCCCAGCTGGTGAGGGCCCTGCCTGAGTTTCCAAGGGGGGCCTGAGGGTGCATTTCAGACACAGAGAAGGGCCTAGAAAAACTCATATCTTGTCACTTTGGTTGTTTATTTTTTAATGTAGACATTTAAAAATTTATTCTTTTTTTTGGCCACATGCCATGAAAGATCTTCGTCCCCCCACCAGGGATCCATTGGAAGCCTGGAGTCTTAACCGCTGGGCCACCAGGGAAGTCCCCACTCTGATGGCTGAGGTCCACCTTTGGCTATTTCTCCTCCTCTGCTAATAACAATAATGAAGACAAATTTCTCACATGGTGAGCATTTTTACTGAGCCAGGTTCTGTGCTGAGGCATTTATAAATATATGTATATAAATATTCCCTGTCGGCCACCTCTCTACCTCTGAGCTCACAGGCAGAGCCCCACACACACCAGCATCGAAACCAGAGTGAGGAGAGCTGGCTGTCCTTGCAGCCCACTCTGGGGCTGCTGCAGCTGGTGGTATTTCTGATAGGCTTGCAAGCTCTTATTTTTCTTCTAATAAGAATTCTGTCTGACTCGAAAGACAAGCAACCTGTGATGGAGGCAGGGTTAGATCGTAATCGTGTTGTGGGCAAAAATCATCTGGGTCTAATCTTTATGACCAAAGCATACTCAGTAAACTCTAACTGACATTGTTGATGGTGCAACACGCAGTATTAAGAATCTGATGACCCCGGACACAGGAAACCCTGAGAATCACTCGTATTTGGGAGAAGGTGTAGGATCCAGGGCTGGGTGTGGTGGGCAGCTCAGGGAATTTTGTTCAGTTGAACTGACGATGGTAGGTGGTGGGAACTTTTTTTTCACAGATGAGAAAATTGAGGCAAAGAACAGAAAGTGGACTGGGTCAGGATCTGCAGGGAGTTAGCCACGGAGCCAGTCATCAAGGAAGCTGCCATGGCAAGGGAATTGTTTTTCCCCTAACTGCAAAAGATGGCTACTCATGAAAAGAAGTTATTCATTTTCTTTTCCAGAAAGACGCCGACAAACAAAATTATCAAGGGTAACACAGAAACATAGGGAAATGCCTTTCTTGAACATCTGTGATGTTCCAGGTTCCTTAACTCTTTTTTAATGTTTTTATTTAGTGATTTATTTGGCTGCCTTAGTTGCGGCATGCAGGGTCTTTTGTTGTGGCTTGGGAATTCTTAGCTGCAGCATGTGGGGTCTCATTCCCTGACTACGGATCAAACCTGGGCCCCCTGCATTGGGAGTTGGAGTCTTGGCCACGGCAGCACTAGGGAAGTCCCAGGTTCCTAAACTTTGAATTGAGGTATTTTGAACTTTGTTTCATAGATGGAGAATTTGAAGCTTGAAGAGGGTGAGTAACTTGCCCAAGGTCGCCCAGATAATAAGTAGGGGGATTTGATAAGGGTGCTGCCGTGTGTGACTATCACTCACTCGGGCTGCCTCCCCACGTCTGAAATGCAAAACAGACAGACAGGCTCTAACTCGGCCTGTTGAGAGCTCGCAACCCATAGGTAAGGCCTCTGGTCATCCATGTCCCAGCCGGTGAGCTGGGCCCTCTTCCTTGGGCATCTTCCGGTACCTGGGAAGTTGTAGATGTTCCTGCAAGGGGGATGCTGAGGCCTTTCATCCATTGTCAACAGCTACCCGCTTCTTCCCAGGCTGAGCCACTCTTCAGCCACAGACGGTTGGCCCAATGTTTTCACCTTTGGTCCCCAGAGTCAGAGAAAGAGTGTGTCCTGTTAGTAATTGTGAGAGTCCGAAAGACACCCACCAACCATCGCAGCAGTCTCGGTAGCAGCAAGGGTGAAATCCAGTCCCCACAAACCAGGCAGCAGCATCTTCACTTGTAAAAAAGAACCGGAGCAGCAGAAGTAGTGATCGGCAGGATTTCGGAAGGCATGGGGAGAGCCCGAGAAGGGCAGTTGGAAGAGACTTCAGGTCATGGTCTGTATGCGGGTTGGAAAAGGATTTCCAGACACAGTATTTCAGAAAGAAGTGAGNTGTGTGTGTGTGTGTGTATGTGTACGTTGCTCTGTGTTTTGTGGTGTTTCTTTGCAGCCCTTACCATCTGTGGGTGTTTTCTCCATCTGCCTTGGAACCACTGACTGTCAGCAGCCGCGGCTGTTTGTGCAGTTCTCTGCAAAAAATGGCTTCAAGTGTTACCTTGCCTGCTCCACTTTGGGGCGACCACAATGATGAACAGGCACGAACCCCTTGACACATGCACTCCGCCTCCCCAGCGGGGCCGATAAGATCAAGTATGAGGGCGGTGAGCGGTCTGGCATGCTCTGTGCGTTTTGCGCAGAGCTGATGCTCAGGCCCCCATACGCCTTCTCAGGGCTACTGGCATTGCCAGGCTCCCCGGCCCCCCGTTTTGGTCCCCCAGCTGGTGAGGGCCCTGCCTGAGTTTCCAAGGGGGGCCTGAGGGTGCATTTCAGACACAGAGAAGGGCCTAGAAAAACTCATATCTTGTCACTTTGGTTGTTTATTTTTTAATGTAGACATTTAAAAATTTATTCTTTTTTTTGGCCACATTCCATGAAAGATCTTCGTCCCCCCACCAGGGATCCATTGGAAGCCTGGAGTCTTAACCGCTGGGCCACCAGGGAAGTCCCCACTCTGATGGCTGAGGTCCACCTTTGGCTATTTCTCCTCCTCTGCTAATAACAATAATGAAGACAAATTTCTCACATGGTGAGCATTTTTACTGAGCCAGGTTCTGTGCTGAGGCATTTATAAATATATGTATATAAATATTCCCTGTCGGCCACCTCTCTACCTCTGAGCTCACAGGCAGAGCCCCACACACACCAGCATCAAAACCAGAGTGAGGAGAGCTGGCTGTCCTTGCAGCCCACTCTGGGGCTGCTGCAGCTGGTGGTATTTCTGATAGGCTTGCAAGCTCTTATTTTTCTTCTAATAAGAATTCTGTCTAACTCGAAAGACAAGCAACCTGTGATGGAGGCAGGGTTAGATCGTAATCGTGTTGTGGGCAAAAATCATCTGGGTCTAATCTTTATGACCAAAGCATACTCAGTAAACTCTAACTGACATTGTTGATGGTGCAACACGCAGTATTAAGAATCTGATGACCCCGGACACAGGAAACCCTGAGAATCACTCGTATTTGGGAGAAGGTGTAGGATCCAGGGCTGGGTGTGGTGGGCAGCTCAGGGAATTTTGTTCAGTTGAACTGACGATGGTAGGTGGTGGGAACTTTTTTTTCACAGATGAGAAAATTGAGGCAAAGAACAGAAAGTGGACTGGGTCAGGATCTGCAGGGAGTTAGCCACGGAGCCAGTCATCAAGGAAGCTGCCATGGCAAGGGAATTGTTTTTCCCCTAACTGCAAAAGATGGCTACTCATGAAAAGAAGTTATTCATTTTCTTTTCCAGAAAGACGCCGACAAACAAAATTATCAAGGGTCACACAGAAACATAGGGAAATGCCTTTCTTGAACATCTGTGATGTTCCAGGTTCCTTAACTCTTTTTTAATGTTTTTATTTAGTGATTTATTTGGCTGCCTTAGTTGCGGCATGCAGGGTCTTTTGTTGTGGCTTGGGAATTCTTAGCTGCAGCATGTGGGGTCTCATTCCCTGACTACGGATCAAACCTGGGCCCCCTGCATTGGGAGTTGGAGTCTTGGCCACGGCAGCACTAGGGAAGTCCCAGGTTCCTAAACTTTGAATTGAGGTATTTTGAACTTTGTTTCATAGATGGAGAATTTGAAGCTTGAAGAGGGTGAGTAACTTGCCCAAGGTCGCCCAGATAATAAGTAGGGGGATTTGATAAGGGTGCTGCCGTGTGTGACTATCACTCACTCGGGCTGCCTCCCCACGTCTGAAATGCAAAACAGACAGACAGGCTCTAACTCGGCCTGTTGAGAGCTCGCAACCCATAGGTAAGGCCTCTGGTCATCCATGTCCCATCCGGTGAGCTGGGCCCTCTTCCTTGGGCATCTTCCGGTACCTGGGAAGTTGTAGATGTTCCTGCGAGGGGGATGCTGAGGCCTTTCATCCACTGTCAACAGCTACCCGCTTCTTCCCAGGCTGAGCCACTCTTCAGCCACAGACGGTTGGCCCAATGTTTTCACCTTTGGTCCCCAGAGTCAGAGAAAGAGTGTGTCCTGTTAGTAATTGTGAGAGTCCGAAAGACACCCACCAACCATCGCAGCAGTCTCGGTAGCAGCAAGGGTGAAATCCAGTCCCCACAAACCAGGCAGAAGCATCTTCACTTGTAAAAAAGAACCGGAGCAGCAGAAGTAGTGATCGGCAGGATTTCGGAAGGCATGGGGAGGGCCCGAGAAGGGCAGTTGGAAGAGACTTCAGGTCATGGTCTGTATGCGGGTTGGAAAAGGATTTCCAGACACAGTATTTCAGAAAGAAGTGAGCTTTTTAAGAACAAATGATGACATGCATGTGTAGTCTTGTCTGACTCTGTGACCCCCCATGGATTGTAGCCCGCCAGGCTGCCCTGTCCATGGGATTCTCCAGGCAGGAATACTGGAGTGGGTTGCCATTTCCTACTCCACAGTATCATCCCGACCCAGAGATCAAACTCACGTCTCTTGCATCTCCTGCTTTGGCAGATGAGTTCTTTACCATTGCACCATCTAGGAAGCCCATTAAGAACAAAGAGCAGAGTTAATGTGGGCATTGCAAGCACCATGCCAGCTGACCTGAGAGATCAGAGAGAGCTGATGCTTTTTGTGGGTTATTAGCCGAGTTTTATAGACTCAAGACAAAGAAAATTCCTGCTGGAAGGGTGGCATTAGGTGGTTGTTTAGGGCACTATAGGGTGAGAACCTGGGTGGACATTTTTACCTAACACGGCGTCAAGGAGCTGGATCATTTAGATCAGATGGGCTCATGACGGTGTTTGCTATGGGGCTCAGTCAGTTCTGAGATGAACTTGATTCTGGGCTCCTCGTCTGTGGCCTTGTTACAAGGCCTCGAACCTGTGACCTTGGTATGGGACTCCACACTTAAGAAAGTTGCTATGCTTTGATCATTGGGCTCATCTTGTGAAGGGCAGCTCTAGCAAAGGGGGCTCCCTGTCCCGAGCTTGGTGCATTGCTATCTCATCCCTTCTCTGTTGCCTCTGGGTCACCTGGCAGGCGGCCGCTTTCCCTCTTGCTGGGCTGCTTCCAATTGTCAGAATCCCAGAGTCCCAAGTTCCAACAATCAGGTCAGCTTACTCAAAATCATGAGTTTCTCCAGAGGAGTTTTTGTTTGCAAAAAGGGTCAGGAATGGCGGGTTGGGAGAAAAGCGGGAGAGAGCATGGGGGAAGCAACAACCCCACCTTCCTCATCTCCTCTGAACACCCAGCTTGCTCTGGTCACAGTTTCCTTTGCTTCAAGCATAATAAGTGAGAGGACAGGAGCCATTCAGACCCACACAAAAGAACAGAATCCCTTCTGACTGCCTCCCAGATACCACTTTCCTCTCAATACTCCCCCTCTTCAGAGGAGTGGAAAAGTTAAGTCATATTTTCTGGCTTTCAGAAGCTTACTTTGAGTCATCCTAGGACCAGGCCTTTATTTAAAAAATTCGAGCTGCAAAAACTTGCAAGCCTTACCCCCAAGGAGTGTGGCCATTCAAATATTTTCGGACGGGATGGTCGTGTTTTATTCAGTAGCGCTGTGCTCGATCGCTAAGTCATGTCCGACTCTTTGCAACCTCATGGACTGTATTTCCTCTGTCCGCGGGATTTCCCAGGCAAGCATACTGGAGGAGATTGCCATTTCCTTCTCCAGGGGATCTTCCTGACCCAAGGATTGAACCCGAATCTCCTGCATTCACAGGCGGATTCTTTACCTCTGAACCACCTGGGAAGTCCTTTATAAAGTCACAGAGATTCAAAGCTGGAGAAACCCTTAGAGTCTCTTCCTTCTAATTCTGTCCCTTGACAAATGGTGAACGGAGGCAAGAGATGAAAGTGACAAGGCTGTCACACAGGAAACGACCGGCCCTCTGGCCTCAGACCCCCAGCCTCACATGCCGAGGACCCTTCTTTCTTTTTATGGGGAGCAGCATCAGAAAAGGAAGGCTTCACAGCAACGCAGCAGGGCTGGACATTCTTGTCACCTTCTCCTGCCTATTGTTCTTGTATTCAGTTACAGATCTGACTCTGACCCTTGCTGAAAGGGTCACTGAACCGAGGGAAGGGCAGAGAGAGCTACAGGCTTGGTCATGACCAAATCCGTCCACGGTTACTTAGTTTTTCGGGACTGAAGCCTCTTTTTACAAAGTCGAGACATGGAAGTGGAGGGAAAGCATGGGCTGTGGAAATAGGATCCAGGGAAGTGGGTGGACAGCTGGCCACGCCATTAGTTCTGGGATCACACACAACCCCCGTGGCCCCTGTTCACCTCTCAGTGGCAAAGCAAAACCCACAGAAGAAATTGATTGTCCAGTGGTTTCAGTGTAGATTTCGTTCTGTCACTGACTAAAAGAAGCAGGAAGAAAGAAGATAATCTGAAAAACAGTTGCTAGGAATGTCCTAAAAATAGTCGTTCTTAAATTTTAGAAGTTATTAAAAACGGGGCTTGTTACTGGAAGAAACACAAGCTGGAATCAAGATTGCCGGGAGAAATATCAACAACCTCAGATATGCAGATGACACCACTCCTATGGCAGAAAGTGAAGACGAACTAAAGAGCCTCTTGATGAAAGTGAAAGTGGAGAGTGAAAAAGTTGGCTTAAAGCTCAACATTCAGAAAAAGAAGATCATGGCATCCGGTCCCATCACTTCATGGGAAATAGATGGGGAAACAGTGGAAACAGTGTCAGACTTTATTTTGGGGGGCTCCAAAATCACTGGAGATGGTGATTGCAGCCATGAAATTAAAAGACGCTTACTCCTTGGAAGAAAAGTTATGACCAACCTGGATAGTATATTCAAAAGCAGAGACATTACTTTGCCGACTAAGGTCCGCCTAGTCAAGGCTATGGTTTTTCCTGTGGTCATGTATGGATGTGAAAGTTGGACTGTGAAGAAAGCTGAGCGCCGAAGAATCGATGCTTTTGAACTGTGGTGTTGGAGAAGACTCTTGAGAGTCCCTTGGACTGCAAGGAGATCCAACCAGTCCATTCTGAAGGAGATCAGCCCTGGGATTTCTTTGGAGGGAATGATGCTAAAGCTGAAACTCCAGTACTTTGGCCACCTCATGGGAAGAGTTGACTCATTGGAAAAGACTCTGATGCTGGGAGGCATTGGGGGCAGGAAGAGAAGGGGATGACAGAGGATGAGATGGCTGGATGGCATCACTAACTTGATGGACATGGGTCTGAGTGAACTCCAGGAGTTGGTGATGGACAGGGAGGCCTGACGTGCTACAATTCATGGAGTTGCAAAGAGTCAGACATGACTGAGTGAATGAACTGAACTGAACTGAACTGAGGAAGCATCACTACAAANATGGGTCTGAGTGAACTCCAGGAGTTGGTGATGGACAGGGAGGCCTGACGTGCTACAATTCATGGAGTTGCAAAGAGTCAGACATGACTGAGTGACTGAACTGAACTGAACTGAACTGAGGAAGCATCACTACAAACAAAGCTAGTGGAGGTGATGGAATTCCAGTTGAGCTATTTCAAATCCTAAAAGATGATGCTGTGAAAATGCTGCCCTCAATATGTCAGCAAATTTGGAAAACTTAGCAGTGGCCATATGACTGGAGAAGGTCAGTTTTCATTCCAGTCCCAAAGAAGGCAATGGCAAAGAATGTTCAAACTACCACACCATTGTACTCATCTCACACGCTAGTAAAGTAATGCTCAAAATTTTGCAAGCCAGGCTTCAGCAATGCATGAATGGTGAACTTCCAGATGTTCAAGCTAATTTTAGAAAAGGCAGAGGAACCAGAGATCAAATTGCCAACATGCACTGGATCATCGAAAAAAAAAGAAAGTTCCAGAAAAACATCTATTTCTGCTATATTGACTATGCCAAAGCCTTTGACTGTGTGGATCACAGCAAACTGTGGAAAACTGTGAAAGAGATGGGAATACCAGACCACCTGACCTGCCTCTTGAGAAATTTGTATGTAGGTCAGGAAGTTAAAACTGGACATGGAATAATGGACTGGTTCCAAATAGGAAAATGACTATGTCAAGGCTGTATATTGTCATCCTGCTTATTTAACTTATATGGAGAGTACACCATGAGAAAGACTGGGCTGGAATCAAGATTTCTGGGAGAAATATCAATAACCTCAGATATGCAGATGACACCACCCTTATGGCAGAAAGCAAAGAGCAACTAAGGAGCCTCTTGATGAAAGGGAAAGAGAAGAGTGGAAAAAGTTGGCTTAAAGCTCAACATTCAGAAAACTAAGATCATGGCATCCAACCCCACACTTCTTGGCAAATAGTTGGGGAAACAGTGGAAACAGTGGCTGACTTTATTTTGGGGGGCCCCAAAATGACTGCAGATGGTGACTGCAGCCATGAAATGGAAAGGGGCTTACTCCTTGGAAGGAAAGTTATGACCAACCTAGATAGCATATTAAAAGGCAGACACATTACTTTGCCAATTAAGGTCTATACAGTCAAGGCTATGGCTTTTCCAGTAGTCATGTATGGATGTGAGAGCTGGACTGTGAAGAAAGCTGAGCACCGAAGAATTGATGCTTTTGAAATGTGGTGTTGGAGAAGATTCTTGAGAGTCCCTTGGACTGCAAGGAGATCCAACCCATCCATCCTAAAGGAGATCACTCCTGAGTGTTCATTGGAAGGACTGATGTTAAAGCTGAAACTGCAATACTTTGGCCACCAGATGCAAAGAGCTGACTCATTTGAAAAGACCCTCATGCTGGGAAAGATAGAGGGCAGGAGGAGAAGGGGGCGATAGAGGATGAGATGGTTGGAAGGCATCACCGACTCAATGGACATGGGTTTAGGTAAACTCCGGAAGTTGGTGATAGACAGGGAGGCCTGGCATGCTGCAGTTCATTGGGTCACAAAGACTCAGACACGACTGAGCAACTGAACTGAACTGATGACAAACTCACAGCTAACATATTCAATAGTGAAAAGCTGAAAACATTTTCTCGAAGATCAATAACAAAAAGTGATTTTAACTCTGGCCTGTTGTATTCAGCACAGTTTTAGAAGTCCTAGTCATGGCAGAAAGGAAAAGGAAATTTAAAAATCTAAATTGGAAAGGAAGATGTAAAACTGTTACAGTTTGCAGATGACATGATACTATACACAGCAAGTACTGAAAACGACGCCAGGAAATACTAGAACTGATTGGCAAATTAAATAAAGTGTCAGGATACAAAATTAACATACAGAAATCTCTTGTATTTCTAAATACTAGCAATGAAAGATCAAGAAATCAGGGAAAAAATTCCATTTACCATCACATCAAAAAGAATAAAATATCTAGGAATAAAACTACTTAAGAAGGCAAAAAGAACTGTACTCCAAAAGTTTAAAGATGCTGACAAAGAAATCAAAGATGACAGAGATGGATGGATAGACCTACCATGTTCTTGTATTGAAAAAATCAATATCATGAAAATGACCATGCTACCCAAGGTATTCAATCTGTAGATTCAACGCAATTCCTATCAAATTATCAGTGTGGTTTTGCAGATCCACAACAAAATGTCTTAATATTTATGTAGAAACACAAAAGACCCAGAATAGCCAAAGCAATCTTAAGAAAGTATCAGGCTCCCTGACTTCAGACTATACTATAAAGCTACAGTGTTGGAAATGATGCTTGAGTGTGACAGCAAGGAGTTCAAACCAGTCAGTCATAAAGGAAATCAGTCCTGAATTTAATTGGAAAGACTGATGTTGAAGCTGAACCTCCAATACTTTGACCACCTGATGCGAAGAACTGATTCACTGGAAAAGACCATGATGCTGGGAAACATTGAAGGCAGGAGGAGAAGGGGATGACAGAGGATGAGCTGGTTGGATGGCATCACCGACTCAATGGACATGAGTTTGAGCAAGCTCGCAGAGTTGGTGATGGACAAAGAAGCCTTGCGTGCTGCAGTCTATAGGGTTGCAAAGAGTTGGACATGACTGAGTGACTGAACTGAACTGAATCAAAACATTATGGTACTGGCAAAAAGACACACTTGTGGATCAATGGAATAGCATAGAATGCCTAGAAATAAACCCACATACCTATCATCAATTAATCTTACAAAGGAGGCAAGAATATACAATGGAGAAAAACTGTCCCTTCAGCTTGGGGCTGGTGCATGGGGATGATCTGGAGGGATGATGTGGGGTGGGAGGTTGGGNTTTGTGGTTTTTGTTTTTTTTTTTTTTTTTTTTTTTTTTTGGAGTTTTGTTTTTTTTTTTTTTGATGTGGACCTTTTTAATGTCTTGACTAAATTTGTTACAATATTGCTTCTGTTTTACGTTTTGGTTTTTTGACCACTAGGCATGTGAGATCTTAGCTGCCTGACCAGGGATTGAACTTGCATCTCTTGCATTATAGGCTCATCCACTGGGCCCCCAGGGAGGTCCCCTAATAGTGTTTTTTATGGTTATTTTTTAAATAAACCTTTTTAGGGAGAATCATTTTATATTTACAAAAATGTTGCAAATACAGCATCAGGAATTCTTTGTATCCTTCATCCCATTTCCCCTGATGTTACTTTCCTTTTTTAAAATTTTGGTAAAATATACACAATATGCAATTTAGCACTTAATCATTTTTAAACCTACAGTTCAGTGGCATTAAATAGATTCACATGGTTGTACTAACATCACCACCATTTGTCTCTAGAGCACTATTACCTTCCCAATCTGAAATTCTCTCCATTAAAGAACAACCTACCACAGCCTTGCAGCCTCAGAGTGACCTCTGACACATCACCATTCTTAAGAACTTACAGAAGAACCCAAACGATCTTTTTGGCCAGTACAGTCCTTTCTGTTTCTATGAATCTGACTAGTCTAGGGACCTTATATAAGTGGAAATCATGCAATATGTACTGCTTTGGGACTGGTTTATCTCACTTCACATAATGTCTTCAAAGCACACCCATGCATAGCCTGTGTTAGAATTTTCTTCCTTTTAAAGGCTGAGTAATAATCCACACACACAGACACACAGACACACACACACACATCATTTATTCTTTCTTCTACCAGTGGACACTTGAATGGCTTCCACCTGTTGGCAACTGTAAGTGGTATGTCTATAAACATGGTGTGCAAATATCCATTTGAATCCCTGCTTTCAGTTATTTTGGGATATTACCCAGAAGCCTAATGTTAATTTGTTACATAACCATGGCACATCACTCTTCACTCACCTACAGACTATTCAGATTTCACTGACTTTTCTGGTAAAACATACTCTTTTAAGAATCTCTCCAGGTGACTCTGGTTTGCTGGGCTTTTAGAAATGTTGATTTTTATTTTATTTGTCTAATGTGAGATTCACTCCAGAAAACAGAACACTGTTGGGAAGTCAGTCTTGCGCAGGGAACTTGTATGCTGGATTTTATTTCGTTTCAGTGCCTTTCACTGGACCTAAAGTTCCCCAGCTTTCAAAGAAGAATGCTAGAATAGATGGGCTCGAATTATCTGGAATGTTCTAGAGAGAAGTTCCAGGATGTGAAGTTGTTCTCAAGGTAGCAATTTCCAGACAGCAGCTGGCAAAGGAAAAATTTGCCAGTGTTTCTAAAATCTTAGAAGCAAATTCAGTAACAGAAAAAAACTCGGAAAAGAATATGATTGGAGGTTTTCTGTATTTCTTGTTTGTCTGGTGTTGTCTAAATACAGGGTCCATTCAGACATGTGACATCTGCCTTCCGTTGCCACAGAGGACAGCAGCAGAAGAAACGCACTTGGGCTGCAGCGGTTGAGATACACATTAACCTTGAAGCTCTTTCTGATATGAGAGTGGGTGACCCAAATCTTTCGGGCCCTGATTTTGCATTCCCAAGTGAACGAATCTTCTGTAGTTTCTCAAGTAGCTAATGCTAATTTTATTTTTTAATTTACCCGACACACATTTATTAATTAGTAAGTATATACCCGAACTCTACTAGGTGACGAGGATACAGAGGCTGCTTCATAGAACCTCTGCCCTTAAAACACATCCAGGTTGGTGGAAAAAATAATGGTTCATATCAGTACCCTGGAGAGCAGTGGTTATTTCAAATTGCAGATGATTTTTGCTTGAATTAAGTGTGGTTTTGACTAAATGTCAAGAGTTCTCATCAGCCAATGCAGGAGATCTAAGAAATGTGGGTTCCATCCCTGGGTTGGGACGATCCCCTGGAGAAGGGCTTGGCAACCCACTCCAGTATCCGTGCCTAGAGAATCCCACGAACGGAGAAGCCTGGTGGGTTACAGTGCATAAGGTCGTGGAGTCAGACATGACTGAAGCGCCTTAGGATGCACGCACGTGAGTTCTAGGGTCCTTTGACAGATACACTGGGTCATTACAAAACAGCATGGGCGTATTTTTCTATAGGAACTAGCCCAACATAGCCCTACCACATGGGGCCTTTGCAGATGAGCATTGAGACTAAGTATGACGGAGAAGGGCAAAGGCCTAGAAACACATGAACCAGCTTCATTAGGGCTGCCCCAGGCATGTGGTACTCGCCAATCATCCTTTTACTCAGACTTTTCATGAAAAAGATGTAGGAGAAATGTAGATTGAACCTGGGGTGGGGGGACTTCTTTAGGATGCAGCCCAGGGATGTGCCTTTCGTGGTGGAAGCACATGAAGCCCAAAACAGGCAACCCAAGATACTCCAAGGAGGTACTAAAAACAGGGAAGCAGGAGGTACTCAGCAAGAGGAGGACCTGGACTGAAATCTGGTTTAGATTCTCTTAATCTCAGTGGCTTGGGAAAAGTCCTGGAGGGTCATTAGCTAAGGGAGAGGCGGTCATGACCTCAGCACTAACATCTTTACATCTTTTCAGAGTGGTGTCAATTCCTGGGGACCCCCTTGTGGCAGCCCTGACTCAGAAAGAAACTCACCAGCTACTGCATCACATCATCTTAGACCACTTCCTGAAGGGCTCTGGGTTTTCCCTAGAAGGCATGTACAGGTCCTGTTCACGAACAGATCCTGCCAGGAACAGACAGGGGATCAAGAGGTAGGCAGGCCAATTTGAAACTGAGGTCTTCTACATAATAAACATACACACCACAACACACAAATAGAGCAGATAGCTCTAGAGATAGGGGGATAAAACAGAAGTCATACCTTCCTGTGTGTTTCTGTATATACACATATACACATGCAGGGGCTTTCCAGGTGGCTCAGCGGTAAAGAAATTCACTTGCCAATGAAGGAGACTCAGGTTCTATCCCTGGGTCAGTAAGATCCCCTGGAGAAGGAGATGGCAATCCACTCTAGTATTCTTGTCTGGGAAATCCCATGGACAGAGGAGCTTGACAGGCTACACAGTCAGACACAACTTAACAGCAACAGCAATACACATGCAGATATACCCACACTCACAATTTATTTAGTATCTGTGCTTTCTAATATATATATGTAAAAAGTCGATTCAGAAGTAGAAAAATAATCCCTCTAGAAGAGGGAGAGAAAAAGTCATTCCATGACCCAGGTCAGGCTTTCCCAGCTTTTTGTGCTTCAGGATAATTATGCAAAAGCAGAATTCTGTAATCAAATAACCTTAGGAGAGGTTGGATAAAACAAATTCAGGCTTTGATTGCTGGGCCTCTTAAGATGGTCAATATGCTAGTGGAATTGTAAATCTCTTTTCTCATACTTGTTGCCATTAGTTGTGTTTTGTGAAAAACATTTTCAGAGGTGGTCTACAGGGCATCACTTTGGGAAATACTGAACTGGTCTGATGCAGCTGCCTTATTAGAACGTTAGCTCTGCCAGGGCCGTCTGGCAGGCAAGGCAGTGAAAAGAAATATGATGGGTCATAAGTTTTTTCATCAAATAGAAGCCTATCTTTCCCATATACTCCATTGAAATGGATTTTTGGATGTAAGGAGGTCATTGAACTACAAAATGAATTATCTAGTTAACAATGACTAAATGGAAAACTTAGAATAATAATAATTATATTATTAATTACAGTAATAACATTATTATTTTATATGTATTTCAACTATATTAAATGTTGGGCTTAAGCCAAGAATGTGGCCTGAAACCTTAACTTAGGAAAAGACATTTTGTACTGGGGGAGGGAGAGTAGGCCTGTTGCTTTCCGATAACACTATGTAATAAAAATGATTAAATTTAGAATACCTTGAATACACATTCATTTATCTATGATTTGGAGAGGAGTTGAAGTTCAATCTACATTTCAAATCTGTAGCTGGGTCTAGAGCTGTTTTGTGTTTTTTTAATATTATGTAATTTTTTTCATTTTTAAAAAATTGAATAATAATTGCTTTACAATATTGAGTTGGTTTCTTCCTTATATCAACATGAATCAGCTATAGGTATACATATGTCCCCTGTGCCCTGAAGCCCCCTCCCATCTACTTGAAGTAAGTCAGAAAGAGAAATACTGTCTATTAACTCAGTGGTTAATAGTGGAATCTAGAAAGATGGTACTGATGAACCTGTTTGCAGGGCAGCAGTGGAGAGGCAGACATAGAGAGCAGACTTGTGGACACAGTAGGGGAAGGAGGGGCTGGGATGATAGCATGGAAACATATATTTTACCATATGTAAAATAGATAGCAAGTGGGAATTTGCTGTGTGATGCAGGTGGCTCAACCCAGACCTGCTTTTTGATTGAAGGAATAATTTGCACACATTTTTAACAGGATATGCAGATGACAATGTTTGCACATTCTATTAGACATTTGAGAAGGTGGCCTCTTCTTTTACTAAATAAAAGTCCTTTCAACCCCTCCAAGGATGAACCCATGGGGAATCCTGCAGGCAAGACTACAACTCTCTTCAGAGCCATCTTAGATCTTCTCAGATGCTGAGAGAGATGCTTGAGTGGATGAACAGACTGACCGGGGTGGTTGGCTGAATAACCACAGCACCATGGCATCGAAGTTAAGGAAGAGAGTTTCCCGTTTTGGATGGCAGAGTTTCTTAGAAAGTAAAGAAGTGCAGAGAATCTTCATCACAGCTATCTTATCCCCTTGATCTCTTTCGACTTCATTAGCACAAACCATTTGGGACAGTTAGAGTGAAAGTCCTGATAAGCAGGAAATCATCACTTTCAAACTAATCTAGCACATCTGTCTTGAGATGGTGACAAACAAGAAAGGTCTAATTATTAAATAATCAATAACATAGATCTGTATTTGGAGACAGACTACCAGTTCCTCCCTAACTCGCTCTCCCACCATCCCTACCACACAACACACACATGCACACACAGATTTTAACCAAGCAGAGTCTGTTTGTTTTTTTTGTTTTGTTTTTGTACCCATGGTATCCTGTGTTTCTGTTTATCAGAGAACTTACCACATGATGTTGAAATGAACTGTCATGCATTCACTAAACACAAAACGTTGCCCTCTTCAAAGATAGGCTCAGTATAATCATCTTAAAACCCTACTGACCAGTGGAAAAAGTTCTTACAAATGTGTTGAGGGTATTACCTCTAGACAAGTTCCATAGACACTCATTTATGCTGTACTTACTGATGGATTTGACAGATGTTTTCTTCCTTGGAGTAATCCACTCTTTTTTAGATGAGTAGCCAATGAGAAAATAAATTGTCAGTCCAGATTGTCAAACAGAGGTAACACCTCTAAAGAACCTTTATCTTTCTAGGAGAACTATAACTTTGAAACATGACAAGAGTAATAAAAAAAAAATTGAGACAAACTAGGTCAGTCCTGTTTGTGAATTCAGTCAAATCCAAGAAAATCAGAATGTGTGCCAGATAATAGAAAAATAAATTAGTTCTTTTATCATTAACTTATTCCCAGGCCCACTCTGTGTTCTACCAAAATTCCTTTGTTTCATATCTGATAAAGACCGGAATTAAAGGTCCATGTAAGGACTGCTCTGGTGGTCTAGTGATTAAGACTTCATCATCTAATGCAGGGGGAGCACATTCAGATCCTGGTCAGGGAGCTATGATCCCACGTGCCTCGTGGCCAAAACCCCAAAAAACATAAAACAGAAGCAATATTGTAGTAAATTCAATAAAGACTTAAAAAAAAATGGTCCATAAAAAAAACAAAAAACTTCATGTAAAATTGAGTTTATTTTCTAAAATCTTCCTTCCTTACCTGCAAGTAATATGAACTCCTTGGAAGAGAATTAAGAGATTGGGCTCTTTACATTTTGCTTGCATCCTTAAAGTGCCCCTACCCCCCAAATATTTTAGGCATGAGAGTATTATATTGAAGAACAGCATTGTTCAGTATAAATATAATTGACCCACATATGTAATTTTAAATTATCTAGTAGCCTTGTTTAAAAAGTAAGAAAAAGCTTTAAGAATAGGTTTCGTTTAACTCAGTACATCCAAAATGTTATTTTAACATGTGGTCAATAGAAAATTGTATCATGAGATATGTTGCAATCTTGTTTCTGTACGACTTCTTTGACATCTAGTGTATATTTTATATTTACAGCACATCTCAATTTGGGCTGGTCACATTTCAGAGTTCAGAAGCATGTGTGCAGGTGGTTACTATTTTGGACAGTAGCAGTCTGTAAAACCCATCACATCAGAGCAAAGATCTCTGTGTTTTTTTTTTTTTTATGGTATCTATGGTTTAGTTGAGAATATATTAGCACCTGAATTGGTGAGTCTAATTGTGCTGAGTTGAGATACAGTGTCTGATAACAAATATTTATTGAGTTTTTAATGTGTTCTTAGCTTTGCTTTAGGCATTGAGAATGTGGTTGTGAAAAAAAAAGTCAAAATTTCCTCCCTCATGGAGCTAGTGTTCTGTCAGTAGGAAACAGACAATAAAATAGACAAACTTATTTAAATATCAATAAATGGTAAGGAAAAAGCTTAAAGTAGGTGAAGAGGTGTAGAGAGTAGTGATGAAGGAATTTATGTTTAAGGAACAGCTATCAGGCCAAGTCTCACTCAGGAGGTAGAGTAATTGGTTAAAGACTCTCACGTTGGCAGTATTTCAGGAAAATCATGGTCTTGGGTAACTTTCCATTTTATTTTAGTAAAGAAGATTGATGATGCAATGTATAAATTAATTTTCTGATTAAAGTTTTTTAATTAAAAAGTTTTATGTATCTATAAAACTGAATGAATTGGGACAAAAATTCTCTCATTCAACAAATAGCTTGGGAAAGGGAACCACGTGCTAGTGTTGGGGATGCAACAGTGAGGAAAATAAACAGTTTCTGCTCTTCTGGGGTTTCCCTCTTAGAGAGAGAATTAATGTACTAATTACATATTCATGCCAATAAATATGTAATTAAAACTGGAGTTGGTACCATGATCTCATACCATGAAAGGACCCAAACCAGACCTATGTGAGAGTGGACGGAGGCCCCAGTTCCCTGAGCCAGGACTGATGGGAGAAGTGGAGAGAGCATTCCTGGAGGAAGGCACAGGATGTGGGAATGATCTTGGCAGTGAACTGAAGAATCAAAACTGTAGCTTGTCTGTCCAGAGGAAGGGGACAGTTCTACAAAATGAACCTGAGATTTAGGCTGGGATCCACAGGAACTTGTAGGCCAATTTCCTTCACAAAAAAATCCACCTTAAGAGTCCCGGTCCATTGTGACGATGGCTAAAAAGAATTTTCAGTTCTAAGGGACCAAACTGAGAAACACTGAGGGTGATCTTCCAAAGGTCTTTGGACAGGATAGGGCTTCCCTGGTGGCTCAGGTGATTAAGAATCTGCCTGCAATTTGGGAGATATGAGTTTGATCCCTGGGTCAGGGAGATCCCCTGGAGAAGGTGATGGCAACCCACTCCAGTATTCTTGCCTGGAGAATTCCATGGACAGAGGAGCCTGGTAGGCTATAGTCCATAGGGTCGAAAAGAGTCACACATGGTTGAGCGACTAACACTTTCACTTTCTGGACAGTATAAGATATAAAAGACCTGCTGGGGAAAAATGAAGGAAAGGAAAAAAAATGTTTGCTTATAGAGGGTGGCAGTTCCTTGCTTTGGGACTCCATTTGATGCTGCCATTTAGCCCAACACATTCCACTCTGTCAGTTTCCCTGTCTGCAGGCTCCTCTTCCTTCAGCCTATGACTTGGTCCATCCCGTGGCTCTCAGACCTGAGGTGGGGGCAGGGGTGGAGGTTATGTCACCAAGAGCAAAGGGGAGAGAGGTCATTTGTGAGAGATAAAGATGGGGTGCTGGAGGCCCAGGCGAATTCCTGGAAATAGTCCCCGGTTCTTTCACTTGTTCCTTTATTCTTGTGGGACTCTTAAGCCGGACCCATAAGAACTTTTTGTGTGTGCTAAGTTGCTTCAGTCATGTCCGACTCTTCGTGACCCTTTGGACTGTAGCCTGCCGGAGTCCTCTGTCCATGGGATTCTCCAGCCAAGAACACTGCAGTGGGTTGCCATGCCCTCCTCCAGGGGATCTTTCCAGGGATTGAACCCAAGTCTCTTGTTTGGGTCTCCTGCATTGGCAGGTGGATTCTCAACCACTGTGCCACCTGGAAAGACAAGTCTCCATTGTACCCAGAGTTTACTGAGATGGCATCTTCATGTGTTGTTGTTGTTTTCATATCTGTCCGGTAGAGTGTAAGCTTCCAGAGGGCAGGGCATTGCCTTGTTACCCTTGTATCCTCGATGAGCAGAATGCAGCCTAGTGTATAGTAGATGCTCAAGAAGCACTGATTAAATACACGCTTATGTAGCTAAAATTTAATTAGCAAATGATTGAATGCCCAAATGTATCAGTTTAGCACTCAATTTAGCATTGAGTTGTCATTTGTCACTGAAAGTGTCTGAAAACACCTTGAAAACAACTTTGAAAGTGTTTTATAGATTTGATAAGAAAGAGAGAGAGAGAGGGAAACGAAATGGAGAGCATTTGTATACCAAGATATTGTTTTCTATTTCTCTTTGTAAAGTCCTGGATACCTCACCCTCAGTTCAGTCTCACACTTCCACGCACAGGCTTGACATGTGGCGAAAGTATCAGCACAGTGGCCCATTTTCCTTCGACAGAACCACCATACGAGGACCTTATGACAGAATAAAAGCGTATGCTCTCTCACGGCACAGAATCCACACCAAAGCAAGATGGATGGCTCTCTGTATGGTGTGATTCCGCAGGTCCTCAGGGTGTTGTCAACAACTGATCTTGTCTGCCAGCTTGCCATTAGGTATGACATTTCTGCAACTGAAATTGTCCCTCTCGCATAAGATGGTATCTTCCGAAATTCACTTGTTACACACAAAGCAGGTCCCCAGGATGGATATCACGTTCAAGGTTAATGAACAGGATGGCTTGGCAGAATTAGTTCCTACTGCTAGAGAATGCGCCTTAGAGAAGATGCCCTAGGAGAATGGGCCACGAGAAGGTTCTTGGTGAAGAATTTGATGTTGGGAAATTTGAGCCTGAAGTACCGAGAGCAGGTGGTGATGGGAGACTCAGGTGTGAAGCTTAGCTGTGTGTAGTAGCTCAAAGGCTCAGGGGTCCATTTGAAAAAAAAGGGGGAAAGTGGATCTGGATGGACCCTCTTCTCTGAGTCTTCAGAGCATGTTCCTGCTTGCTCCTAAGTTGGGCTCCCAGGGTTAGGACACGCTTTTCATGATGTGTATGAGATATTACAAGACATCTTGGTTTCTTTGTTTTCCTGCAAAAGTGTAAAACTCTCTCTTTGCAGGGTGTGTCTCACTGCCACAATTGAGAAGTGTGACGTTTGACAGCAGCAGCACCTTTGATAATAGAATGGAAATTTGTGGCCACTTATCTCCTATGATTGTGCTGAAAGAAAACAAAAAACAGGTTCAGTGTTATGCAGGAAGGGCCTGAATCAAGCAACAAGATGTTTTTTGGAAGAGATGATTAACATGGCAGGGTCACAAGCTTTCATTGGCCCAAGCAGAGGAGCTCTGCTAAATCCTGTCCTGTGGAGTGCCTTACCTTTTCTATTNTAAACAGTTTCTGCTCTTCTGGGGTTTCCCTCTTAGAGAGAGAATTAATGTACTAATTACATATTCATGCCAATAAATATGTAATTAAAACTGGAGTTGGTACCATGATCTCATACCATGAAAGGACCCAAACCAGACCTAGGTGAGAGTGGACGGAAGCCCCAGTTCCCTGAGCCAGGACTGATGGGAGAAGTGGAGAGAGCATTCCTGGAGGAAGGCACAGGATGTGGGAATGATCTTGGCAGTGAACTGAAGAATCAAAACTGTAGCTTGTCTGTCCAGAGGAAGGGGACAGTTCTACAAAATGAACCTGAGATTTAGGCTGGGATCCACAGGAACTTGTAGGCCAATTTCCTTCACAAAAAAATCCACCTTAAGAGTCCCGGTCCATTGTGACGATGGCTAAAAAGAATTTTCAGTTCTAAGGGACCAAACTGAGAAACACTGAGGGTGATCTTCCAAAGGTCTTTGGACAGGATAGGGCTTCCCTGGTGGCTCAGGTGATTAAGAATCTGCCTGCAATTTGGGAGATATGAGTTTGATCCCTGGGTCAGGGAGATCCCCTGGAGAAGGTGATGGCAACCCACTCCAGTATTCTTGCCTGGAGAATTCCATGGACAGAGGAGCCTGGTAGGCTATAGTCCATAGGGTCGAAAAGAGTCACACATGGTTGAGCGACTAACACTTTCACTTTCTGGACAGTATAAGATATAAAAGACCTGCTGGGGAAAAATGAAGGAAAGGAAAAAAAATGTTTGCTTATAGAGGGTGGCAGTTCCTTGCTTTGGGACTCCATTTGATGCTGCCATTTAGCCCAACACATTCCACTCTGTCAGTTTCCCTGTCTGCAGGCTCCTCTTCCTTCAGCCTATGACTTGGTCCATCCCGTGGCTCTCAGACCTGAGGTGGGGGCAGGGGTGAAGGTTATGTCACCAAGAGCAAAGGGGAGAGAGGTCATTTGTGAGAGATAAAGATGGGGTGCTGGAGGCCCAGGCGAATTCCTGGAAATAGTCCCCGGTTCTTTCACTTGTTCCTTTATTCTTGTGGGACTCTTAAGCCGGACCCATAAGAACTTTTTGTGTGTGCTAAGTTGCTTCAGTCATGTCCGACTCTTCGTGACCCTTTGGACTGTAGCCTGCCGGAGTCCTCTGTCCATGGGATTCTCCAGCCAAGAACACTGCAGTGGGCTGCCATGCCCTCCTCCAGGGGATCTTTCCAGGGATTGAACCCAAGTCTCTTGTTTGGGTCTCCTGCATTGGCAGGTGGATTCTCAACCACTGTGCCACCTGGAAAGACAAGTCTCCATTGTACCCAGAGTTTACTGAGATGGCATCTTCATGTGTTGTTGTTGTTTTCATATCTGTCCGGTAGAGTGTAAGCTTCCAGAGGGCAGGGCATTGCCTTGTTACCCTTGTATCCTCGATGAGCAGAATGCAGCCTAGTGTATAGTAGATGCTCAAGAAGCACTGATTAAATACACGCTTATGTAGCTAAAATTTAATTAGCAAATGATTGAATGCCCAAATGTATCAGTTTAGCACTCAATTTAGCATTGAGTTGTCATTTGTCACTGAAAGTGTCTGAAAACACCTTGAAAACAACTTTGAAAGTGTTTTATAGATTTGATAAGAAAGAGAGAGAGAGAGGGAAACGAAATGGAGAGCATTTGTATACCAAGATATTGTTTTCTATTTCTCTTTGTAAAGTCCTGGATACCTCACCCTCAGTTCAGTCTCACACTTCCACGCACAGGCTTGACATGTGGCGAAAGTATCAGCACAGTGGCCCATTTTCCTTCGACAGAACCACCATACGAGGACCTTATGACAGAATAAAAGTGTATGCTCTCTCACGGCACAGAATCCACACCAAAGCAAGATGGATGGCTCTCTGTATGGTGTGATTCCGCAGGTCCTCAGGGTGTTGTCAACAACTGATCTTGTCTGCCAGCTTGCCATTAGGTATGACATTTCTGCAACTGAAATTGTCCCTCTCGCATAAGATGGTATCTTCCGAAATTCACTTGTTACACACAAAGCAGGTCCCCAGGATGGATATCACGTTCAAGGTTAATGAACAGGATGGCTTGGCAGAATTAGTTCCTACTGCTAGAGAATGCGCCTTAGAGAAGATGCCCTAGGAGAATGGGCCACGAGAAGGTTCTTGGTGAAGAATTTGATGTTGGGAAATTTGAGCCTGAAGTACCGAGAGCAGGTGGTGATGGGAGACTCAGGTGTGAAGCTTAGCTGTGTGTAGTAGCTCAAAGGCTCAGGGGTCCATTTGAAAAAAAAGGGGGAAAGTGGATCTGGATGGACCCTCTTCTCTGAGTCTTCAGAGCATGTTCCTGCTTGCTCCTAAGTTGGGCTCCCAGGGTTAGGACACGCTTTTCATGATGTGTATGAGATATTACAAGACATCTTGGTTTCTTTGTTTTCCTGCAAAAGTGTAAAACTCTCTCTTTGCAGGGTGTGTCTCACTGCCACAATTGAGAAGTGTGACGTTTGACAGCAGCAGCACCTTTGATAATAGAATGGAAATTTGTGGCCACTTATCTCCTATGATTGTGCTGAAAGAAAACAAAAAACAGGTTCAGTGTTATGCAGGAAGGGCCTGAATCAAGCAACAAGATGTTTTTTGGAAGAGATGATTAACATGGCAGGGTCACAAGCTTTCATTGGCCCAAGCAGAGGAGCTCTGCTAAATCCTGTCCTGTGGAGTGCCTTACCTTTTCTATTGCGTGACATGGGAGGGACTCTGTGTGAGCATTGTCCCCTAAGAGCAAAGATACTGATGCGATGTCCAGTGTAATTAATAAGCACAAATAACTGAAACATGGGACTGAAAACTTAGGATCTCCATTTCCTATAAATTTCCAGGTTTATTACCTGAGTTGTCAGCCTTGCTCTTTCGTGTCCGACTCTTTGTGACCCCACGGACTGCAGCCTACTAGGCTTCTAAGTCCATGGGATTTTCTAGGCGAGAATCCTGGAGTGGGTTGCCATTTCCTTCTCCAGGGGATCTTCCTGACCCAGGGATTGAACCCGGGTTTCCCACATTGTAGGCAAATGCTTTACCCTCTGAGCCACCAGGGAAGCCCTAAAACCCACCACTGCTGCTGCTGCTGCTGCTGCTGCTAAATCGCTAGTTCCTGCTAATCATCTATTTGTTTATCTATGCCGACCTGGACTTGGGAGCTTGAGGAAGACCTAATTTTGCAGATACTCATCGTGTGTGTGTGTGTGTGTGTGTTTAACTTACAAGTGTAGACTCAAAACAATTTGTTGTTGTTTTTCAGTCACTAAGTTATTTCCAACTCTTTACAACCCCATGGACTGTGTCACGCCAGGCTTCCCTGCCCTTCACTACCTCCTGGAGTTTACTCAAACTCACATTCATTGAGTCACTGATGCCATCCACCCATCTCATCCTCTGTCATTCTCTTCTCCTCCTGCCCTCTGTCTTTCCCAACATCTGGTTCTCATCAATCATTTGTCTTTCTCTAGAACTTATTGGAAGCCCAAGAAGTATTTTTTCTAAGGAAAAAAAAAAAAAATGTCTAATGCAAGGAGTGAAAAATGAGCTTTTTATGTTTTACACTGACCACAACACACAGTTGGGAAAATTTGAATAACTCTAGCTCAGTGTGGAAAGGTGCTTCAAAAAGCCTATGAAGTGCTTTCCGATGTATTTCCCTCATTTGATTCTTCTAAACTTGTGAAAGAGTGCTTACCCCATTTCAGATATGAGATACTGGGGCTCAGAGAAGTGGAGCAGTGAGAAACAAGGCCATGCAGCTCAGAGGCATTGAGCTGACACTGAAACTTGACTGCAGGTTGTGTAGCTTCAAGTCTCACCAACAAGAGAGACAAAGATGTCTTGGCCACCCAAAGGTTTATTCTGATGCATTTTTAAACTCCAGGCCAACAAGCAGACAAACAAAACTCCCCACAGAACGCTGAAACATCCCCAGCCAAACGCAAACAACCAAAAATGGGAATTACTTTTTCCTTAGAGGAGGCAGATAGAGATGGGTACCTGCCTGGTGGGTATCAACAACACAGCTCCAACTGGCCTCCTGCTTCCCCTCAATTTTCCTCAACCAAGCCTCTGCTGCTGCTGCTGCTAAGTCACTTCAGTCGTGTCCGACTCTGTGACCCCACAGACAGCAGCCCACCAGGCTCCCCCGTCCCTAGGATTCTCCAGGCAAGAACACTGGAGTGGGTTGCCATTTCCTTCTCCAATGCATGACAGTGAAAAGTGAAAGTGAAGTCGCTCTAGCGACCCCATGGACTGCAGCCCACCAGGCTCCTCTGTCCATGGGATTTTCCAGGCAAGAGTACTGGAGTGGGGTGCCACTGCCTTCTCTGCAACCAAGCTTCTGAGGCTCTAATTAATCAGACTGAAGGTCTGGGAATTTATCGCTCTTCCATCAGTATTCTTGCTGACAACTGATTTAAAGATACGAATCTCCTCGATTATCTAAGAGTTACGGAGAACTGAATCCAAATTTCACTGACAGGGAGAAGGGAGCCCAGGGCAGTACCTAGGACTATGACTGGCAATTAATCAGACAGATAGCATCTTACTTTTGGAAAGGACCTTAGAGGTTGAATCCAATCTCCCTCCTAGTGCAGGAAGCGTGACAAATAGCCATCAGGCATTTGCTGGGACGCGAATTTTCCTGTATCTCCATTATTGGTAGTTGGGCCTTTGTGAGAATATCTTGCCTTCAAGGAATTGAATTCAAACCCCTCTTACACTGTAAATCTATGTTCTGACCTCATTCTGCCCTCTGGCACTTTACCGAATATGGTTACTTGTCCATTTGTATGTTCTTTCCCCGATATTTGAAGTTAGCTGTCTTGGCTGTCTTAAAACGTCTCTTCTCTAGCAAAACATACTCAACTTCTCCAACTGTTTCTGTATTTGCTGATTTTCATGACTCTTGACTCTCTCCAGATGGTCCCTTGTTTGGATTTTTTTTTTCTTCTATTTTTTTTTAAGTGAAATGTCCATAGCTGATTAGGGTCTGTTTTTCCTGCTTAATTTTTCCCAGTATTAATGTACTTTTAACAACTTTACTGGTCATGAGCTCACCAGTGGGGCTATGTATATGGTGGTCGGTGACAGGATCAGTTCCCCAGCTCTGTAACTCACCGGAGATTACCAAATGAGAAATGGTTTTCTTCATGTAATTAACCTCAGAAGCCATGTAATTTACCAGTGAGAGGACCAGAACGAATTGTCATGTGAAGGCCACAGCTAACGCACAATTGTCACTTAGGACCAGTTTTTGCTTCCATAAGCAAAACCAGCTTTTTTGTTTATCTAGGACTGCATCTCTCAAAATGCAGAGAAAAAACAGCGAAGAGACTAGTTTACCAACGACTTGACAAAGAGCCTATGAGGGAGACTGAGTGNGCTAACGCACAATTGTCACTTAGGACCAGTTTTTGCTTCCATAAGCAAAACCAGCTTTTTTGTTTATCTAGGACTGCATCTCTCAAAATGCAGAGAAAAAACAGCGAAGAGACTAGTTTACCAACGACTTGACAAAGAGCCTATGAGGGAGACTGAGTGACATTTGGAAAGTTGGTAAAAGCACCAGAGTCAAAGCAAATTCTGAAAAAGAAAAAAAAATTAAAAAAAAGATTGTGGCTACGCTCTGCTCAGCCAGGCCACACCTGTTTTCAGAAACCACCGAGTGTTCTGCAGATAAACAAAGATGCCAGCTCTGACAGTCTCTAAGGCAACGAGATATGGATCGCCCCTGCACACGGACAAGATAGAAAGAGACGCTGGTGACAAAACAGTGAGCCCAGTTTTCAGACGAGTCAGTGGTGTAGTAACAGCTGGAGTGAATTCTGCCCCAGGGGCTCACCCCACATCCAGCCTCAAACCCTAAACTCTAGCTATAATGGGGAGAACCCTGCAGTTAGAGAAACACCTGCAGGATCTGGACCCCACTTCTTAAGCAATCATCCCATGACTCACGTGAACCTGAAAATGAGCTTCTGGGGAAGGAAGACACGATGCATCTCTTCTCTGGGTTCCCATTTCCTCACTTGCAAAATAATGCTTTGCTGTTGTTCAGTTGCTCAGGCACAGTCAACTCTTTGTGGCCTCATGGACTGCGGCACACCAGGCTTCCCTGTCCATCACTCTCTCCCGGAACTTGCTCAGACTCATGAGTTGGTGATGCCATCCAACCATCTCATCCTCTGTCATCCCCTTTTCCTCTTGCCCTCAATCTTTCCCNTAGGCATTGAGAATGTGGTTGTGAAAAAAAAAGTCAAAATTTCCTCCCTCATGGAGCTAGTGTTCTGTCAGTAGGAAACAGACAATAAAATAGACAAACTTATTTAAATATCAATAAATGGTAAGGAAAAAGCTTAAAGTAGGTGAAGAGGTGTAGAGAGTAGTGATGAAGGAATTTATGTTTAAGGAACAGCTATCAGGCCAAGTCTCACTCAGGAGGTAGAGTAATTGGTTAAAGACTCTCACGTTGGCAGTATTTCAGGAAAATCATGGTCTTGGGTAACTTTCCATTTTATTTTAGTAAAGAAGATTGATGATGCAATGTATAAATTAATTTTCTGATTAAAGTTTTTTAATTAAAAAGTTTTATGTATCTATAAAACTGAATGAATTGGGACAAAAATTCTCTCATTCAACAAATAGCTTGGGAAAGGGAACCACGTGCTAGTGTTGGGGATGCAACAGTGAGGAAAATAAACAGTTTCTGCTCTTCTGGGGTTTCCCTCTTAGAGAGAGAATTAATGTACTAATTACATATTCATGCCAATAAATATGTAATTAAAACTGGAGTTGGTACTATGATCTCATACCATGAAAGGACCCAAACCAGACCTATGTGAGAGTGGACGGAGGCCCCAGTTCCCTGAGCCAGGACTGATGGGAGAAGTGGAGAGAGCATTCCTGGAGGAAGGCACAGGATGTGGGAATGATCTTGGCAGTGAACTGAAGAATCAAAACTGTAGCTTGTCTGTCCAGAGGAAGGGGACAGTTCTACAAAATGAACCTGAGATTTAGGCTGGGATCCACAGGAACTTGTAGGCCAATTTCCTTCACAAAAAAATCCACCTTAAGAGTCCCGGTCCATTGTGACGATGGCTAAAAAGAATTTTCAGTTCTAAGGGACCAAACTGAGAAACACTGAGGGTGATCTTCCAAAGGTCTTTGGACAGGATAGGGCTTCCCTGGTGGCTCAGGTGATTAAGAATCTGCCTGCAATTTGGGAGATATGAGTTTGATCCCTGGGTCAGGGAGATCCCCTGGAGAAGGTGATGGCAACCCACTCCAGTATTCTTGCCTGGAGAATTCCATGGACAGAGGAGCCTGGTAGGCTATAGTCCATAGGGTCGAAAAGAGTCACACATGGTTGAGCGACTAACACTTTCACTTTCTGGACAGTATAAGATATAAAAGACCTGCTGGGGAAAAATGAAGGAAAGGAAAAAAAATGTTTGCTTATAGAGGGTGGCAGTTCCTTGCTTTGGGACTCCATTTGATGCTGCCATTTAGTCCAACACATTCCACTCTGTCAGTTTCCCTGTCTGCAGGCTCCTCTTCCTTCAGCCTATGACTTGGTCCATCCCGTGGCTCTCAGACCTGAGGTGGGGGCAGGGGTGGAGGTTATGTCACCAAGAGCAAAGGGGAGAGAGGTCATTTGTGAGAGATAAAGATGGGGTGCTGGAGGCCCAGGCGAATTCCTGGAAATAGTCCCCGGTTCTTTCACTTGTTCCTTTATTCTTGTGGGACTCTTAAGCCGGACCCATAAGAACTTTTTGTGTGTGCTAAGTTGCTTCAGTCATGTCCGACTCTTCGTGACCCTTTGGACTGTAGCCTGCCGGAGTCCTCTGTCCATGGGATTCTCCAGCCAAGAACACTGCAGTGGGTTGCCATGCCCTCCTCCAGGGGATCTTTCCAGGGATTGAACCCAAGTCTCTTGTTTGGGTCTCCTGCATTGGCAGGTGGATTCTCAACCACTGTGCCACCTGGAAAGACAAGTCTCCATTGTACCCAGAGTTTACTGAGATGGCATCTTCATGTGTTGTTGTTGTTTTCATATCTGTCCGGTAGAGTGTAAGCTTCCAGAGGGCAGGGCATTGCCTTGTTACCCTTGTATCCTCGATGAGCAGAATGCAGCCTAGTGTATAGTAGATGCTCAAGAAGCACTGATTAAATACACGCTTATGTAGCTAAAATTTAATTAGCAAATGATTGAATGCCCAAATGTATCAGTTTAGCACTCAATTTAGCATTGAGTTGTCATTTGTCACTGAAAGTGTCTGAAAACACCTTGAAAACAACTTTGAAAGTGTTTTATAGATTTGATAAGAAAGAGAGAGAGAGAGGGAAACGAAATGGAGAGCATTTGTATACCAAGATATTGTTTTCTATTTCTCTTTGTAAAGTCCTGGATACCTCACCCTCAGTTCAGTCTCACACTTCCACGCACAGGCTTGACATGTGGCGAAAGTATCAGCACAGTGGCCCATTTTCCTTCGACAGAACCACCATACGAGGACCTTATGACAGAATAAAAGTGTATGCTCTCTCACGGCACAGAATCCACACCAAAGCAAGATGGATGGCTCTCTGTATGGTGTGATTCCGCAGGTCCTCAGGGTGTTGTCAACAACTGATCTTGTCTGCCAGCTTGCCATTAGGTATGACATTTCTGCAACTGAAATTGTCCCTCTCGCATAAGATGGTATCTTCCGAAATTCACTTGTTACACACAAAGCAGGTCCCCAGGATGGATATCACGTTCAAGGTTAATGAACAGGATGGCTTGGCAGAATTAGTTCCTACTGCTAGAGAATGCGCCTTAGAGAAGATGCCCTAGGAGAATGGGCCACGAGAAGGTTCTTGGTGAAGAATTTGATGTTGGGAAATTTGAGCCTGAAGTACCGAGAGCAGGTGGTGATGGGAGACTCAGGTGTGAAGCTTAGCTGTGTGTAGTAGCTCAAAGGCTCAGGGGTCCATTTGAAAAAAAAGGGGGAAAGTGGATCTGGATGGACCCTCTTCTCTGAGTCTTCAGAGCATGTTCCTGCTTGCTCCTAAGTTGGGCTCCCAGGGTTAGGACACGCTTTTCATGATGTGTATGAGATATTACAAGACATCTTGGTTTCTTTGTTTTCCTGCAAAAGTGTAAAACTCTCTCTTTGCAGGGTGTGTCTCACTGCCACAATTGAGAAGTGTGACGTTTGACAGCAGCAGCACCTTTGATAATAGAATGGAAATTTGTGGCCACTTATCTCCTATGATTGTGCTGAAAGAAAACAAAAAACAGGTTCAGTGTTATGCAGGAAGGGCCTGAATCAAGCAACAAGATGTTTTTTGGAAGAGATGATTAACATGGCAGGGTCACAAGCTTTCATTGGCCCAAGCAGAGGAGCTCTGCTAAATCCTGTCCTGTGGAGTGCCTTACCTTTTCTATTGCGTGACATGGGAGGGACTCTGTGTGAGCATTGTCCCCTAAGAGCAAAGATACTGATGCGATGTCCAGTGTAATTAATAAGCACAAATAACTGAAACATGGGACTGAAAACTTAGGATCTCCATTTCCTATAAATTTCCAGGTTTATTACCTGAGTTGTCAGCCTTGCTCTTTCGTGTCCGACTCTTTGTGACCCCACGGACTGCAGCCTACTAGGCTTCTAAGTCCATGGGATTTTCTAGGCGAGAATCCTGGAGTGGGTTGCCATTTCCTTCTCCAGGGGATCTTCCTGACCCAGGGATTGAACCCGGGTTTCCCACATTGTAGGCAAATGCTTTACCCTCTGAGCCACCAGGGAAGCCCTAAAACCCACCACTGCTGCTGCTGCTGCTGCTGCTGCTAAATCGCTAGTTCCTGCTAATCATCTATTTGTTTATCTATGCCGACCTGGACTTGGGAGCTTGAGGAAGACCTAATTTTGCAGATACTCATCGTGTGTGTGTGTGTGTGTGTGTGTGTTTAACTTACAAGTGTAGACTCAAAACAATTTGTTGTTGTTTTTCAGTCACTAAGTTATTTCCAACTCTTTACAACCCCATGGACTGTGTCACGCCAGGCTTCCCTGCCCTTCACTACCTCCTGGAGTTTACTCAGACTCACATTCATTGAGTCACTGATGCCATCCACCCATCTCATCCTCTGTCATTCTCTTCTCCTCCTGCCCTCTGTCTTTCCCAACATCTGGTTCTCATCAATCATTTGTCTTTCTCTAGAACTTATTGGAAGCCCAAGAAGTATTTTTTCTAAGGAAAAAAAAAAAAAATGTCTAATGCAAGGAGTGAAAAATGAGCTTTTTATGTTTTACACTGACCACAACACACAGTTGGGAAAATTTGAATAACTCTAGCTCAGTGTGGAAAGGTGCTTCAAAAAGCCTATGAAGTGCTTTCCGATGTATTTCCCTCATTTGATTCTTCTAAACTTGTGAAAGAGTGCTTACCCCATTTCAGATATGAGATACTGGGGCTCAGAGAAGTGGAGCAGTGAGAAACAAGGCCATGCAGCTCAGAGGCATTGAGCTGACACTGAAACTTGACTGCAGGTTGTGTAGCTTCAAGTCTCACCAACAAGAGAGACAAAGATGTCTTGGCCACCCAAAGGTTTATTCTGATGCATTTTTAAACTCCAGGCCAACAAGCAGACAAACAAAACTCCCCACAGAACGCTGAAACATCCCCAGCCAAACGCAAACAACCAAAAATGGGAATTACTTTTTCCTTAGAGGAGGCAGATAGAGATGGGTACCTGCCTGGTGGGTATCAACAACACAGCTCCAACTGGCCTCCTGCTTCCCCTCAATTTTCCTCAACCAAGCCTCTGCTGCTGCTGCTGCTAAGTCACTTCAGTCGTGTCCGACTCTGTGACCCCACAGACAGCAGCCCACCAGGCTCCCCCGTCCCTAGGATTCTCCAGGCAAGAACACTGGAGTGGGTTGCCATTTCCTTCTCCAATGCATGACAGTGAAAAGTGAAAGTGAAGTCGCTCTAGCGACCCCATGGACTGCAGCCCACCAGGCTCCTCTGTCCATGGGATTTTCCAGGCAAGAGTACTGGAGTGGGGTGCCACTGCCTTCTCTGCAACCAAGCTTCTGAGGCTCTAATTAATCAGACTGAAGGTCTGGGAATTTATCGCTCTTCCATCAGTATTCTTGCTGACAACTGATTTAAAGATACGAATCTCCTCGATTATCTAAGAGTTACGGAGAACTGAATCCAAATTTCACTGACAGGGAGAAGGGAGCCCAGGGCAGTACCTAGGACTATGACTGGCAATTAATCAGACAGATAGCATCTTACTTTTGGAAAGGACCTTAGAGGTTGAATCCAATCTCCCTCCTAGTGCAGGAAGCGTGACAAATAGCCATCAGGCATTTGCTGGGACGCGAATTTTCCTGTATCTCCATTATTGGTAGTTGGGCCTTTGTGAGAATATCTTGCCTTCAAGGAATTGAATTCAAACCCCTCTTACACTGTAAATCTATGTTCTGACCTCATTCTGCCCTCTGGCACTTTACCGAATATGGTTACTTGTCCATTTGTATGTTCTTTCCCCGATATTTGAAGTTAGCTGTCTTGGCTGTCTTAAAACGTCTCTTCTCTAGCAAAACATACTCAACTTCTCCAACTGTTTCTGTATTTGCTGATTTTCATGACTCTTGACTCTCTCCAGATGGTCCCTTGTTTGGATTTTTTTTTTCTTCTATTTTTTTTTAAGTGAAATGTCCATAGCTGATTAGGGTCTGTTTTTCCTGCTTAATTTTTCCCAGTATTAATGTACTTTTAACAACTTTACTGGTCATGAGCTCACCAGTGGGGCTATGTATATGGTGGTCGGTGACAGGATCAGTTCCCCAGCTCTGTAACTCACCGGAGATTACCAAATGAGAAATGGTTTTCTTCATGTAATTAACCTCAGAAGCCGTGTAATTTACCAGTGAGAGGACCAGAACGAATTGTCATGTGAAGGCCACAGCTAACGCACAATTGTCACTTAGGACCAGTTTTTGCTTCCATAAGCAAAACCAGCTTTTTTGTTTATCTAGGACTGCATCTCTCAAAATGCAGAGAAAAAACAGCGAAGAGACTAGTTTACCAACGACTTGACAAAGAGCCTATGAGGGAGACTGAGTGACATTTGGAAAGTTGGTAAAAGCACCAGAGTCAAAGCAAATTCTGAAAAAGAAAAAAAAATTAAAAAAAAGATTGTGGCTACGCTCTGCTCAGCCAGGCCACACCTGTTTTCAGAAACCACCGAGTGTTCTGCAGATAAACAAAGATGCCAGCTCTGACAGTCTCTAAGGCAACGAGATACGGATCGCCCCTGCACACGGACAAGATAGAAAGAGACGCTGGTGACAAAACAGTGAGCCCAGTTTTCAGACGAGTCAGTGGTGTAGTAACAGCTGGAGTGAATTCTGCCCCAGGGGCTCACCCCACATCCAGCCTCAAACCCTAAACTCTAGCTATAATGGGGAGAACCCTGCAGTTAGAGAAACACCTGCAGGATCTGGACCCCACTTCTTAAGCAATCATCCCATGACTCACGTGAACCTGAAAATGAGCTTCTGGGGAAGGAAGACACGATGCATCTCTTCTCTGGGTTCCCATTTCCTCACTTGCAAAATAATGCTTTGCTGTTGTTCAGTTGCTCAGGCACAGTCAACTCTTTGTGGCCTCATGGACTGCGGCACACCAGGCTTCCCTGTCCATCACTCTCTCCCGGAACTTGCTCAGACTCATGAGTTGGTGATGCCATCCAACCATCTCATCCTCTGTCATCCCCTTTTCCTCTTGCCCTCAATCTTTCCCAGCATCAGGGTCTTTTCCAATAAGTCAGCTCGTCACATCAGGTAGCCAAAGTATTGGAGCTTCAGCTTCAGCATCAGTCCTTCCAATGAAAATGATGTTTATGTGTCTAGGATCCATGAGGGTCTGCACTTGGTGGTAAGCCAGTGAATCTGGCCCCCTAATGAGCAGGTTGGATATAGGAAATCACCATTAAAATATAACAATGTCTCTGATTTCTGAGCATTTATGTCTATTAAAGATGGATAATATCAGGCTTTCCCTTTTTGTGATATTTCCAACTTGAGATATTTTAAAAGGAGTAAAGGAAAGAAGCAGTTTGCAAGAAGTTGGCAGAGATGCAAGATGGATCCAGGAGCTGGAATGGGGGCTTGTGTATTGTCTTGAAATCATTGTACTGGGGTTATTTATGCCTGCTTTTCTTGGTCCCTAAACTTTAAGCTGCTATGTTTTGTCCACGGGTGTCATTTCCACTCTCTTGATTGGTATGTTCCTCACCTTGTTGGTACCCAAGAGATAACTGTTGAGTTGAATCACTGTGTTGCTTTGAGGAGATTCGGCTTGAAGACCATGCAGATAAACTGGAATCTCATGGCTCAGGACATGAGAAACCACAGTACAAAGTCAGAATAATTAATAATTTAATGAACTTTGAAAAAAATATCAGAATAATAAATGTCAATGACAAGTATTAGTTTAGGGAGCCTACTTATAAACAGCAGCAAAAAGAGTAACTTAAATGATCAGCTGGTCAAATGGCAACCATCTTTAATTAAAAGGCCTGGCTGGTTGGGATAAAAATTGTTAAATGGAGATGACTGAGGGGCAAAATGTATAGAACTAATTATGATGGTAAATATAACCAGCTTTATTTCAACACCAAGGTGTACAGTGGAGACATCAAAATAAAATTAGAAATCTCACCCATCAGTTTTTATTTTATAGTTTATTGTCAAAAACTTATAAAATACAAACAACCAAAGAGACAAAACTGAAATTCACACAAAGGCCTACCAGCAAGAAATAAAATAGCTGTTTTAGTGTTATGAAGGCATACATATTTTTTTAGTTTGTTTCTCTCTGCAAATACCACAATATATATCACACATTCATACACACATTTTTGTTTTTTGTTTCTTTAAAACTAAAACTGAAACATACATTTTGTTTTGTAATTACTATGTCGTTTAGTATAGCAGGACATATTTTCATGTTATGTAAATATTCTCTACTTTTTCTAGCTGTGTATTATTTCATTATATTTATGTATCATACATAGCATATTAATGGACATTTAGACTGACTCCAAAGTTTTTTTTCTTCCCCCATTGCGTTTTGGTTGTGTCTGGTCAAAACTGCAAATATTGTCTTCTGGAAAGTTCATGCATTTTATTTTCTTTCTAGCAGTATATCGGGGGCCTGTTATCTTCTAATTTAAGAGGAAGTGTGGCTATCACTTTAAATGGCATGACATACATCTTCCTAATAATTAAAGAGCCTTTGCTATTAAAAATGAGAAGAATTTAGAGCAAGCGACTTAGTCATCAGATTGCTCTACATTGTTCAAAACTGCAAATATTGTCTTCTGGAAAGTTCATGCATTTTATTTTCTTTCTAGCAGTATATCTGGGGCCTGTTATCTTCTAATTTAAGAGGAAGTGTGGCTATCACTTTAAATGGCATGACATACATCTTCCTAATAATTAAAGAGCCTTTGCTATTAAAAATGAGAAGAATTTAGAGCAAGTGACTTAATCATCAGATTGCTCTACATTGATTAGGCCCCCAAAGTCGATGGTTAGAACACTCCAACACTGGTTTTTAACATAAGATTTAAAATCAGGTTAAAATAGTATATCCCCAGGCAATTTTTACATCATCAAGAGTTCAGTGAATATTATCACCCATAAGAGAAAAATTTCTCAAAGATGTGTTCTTATAATTAAAAAATGAGCAAAGAGAATTGAGGTGAAAATAATGAAATATAAAACAGTCTTCAGAGAGTATTTCTACCTGGTGGTTGCACTCTCCCTGTGGTCTTACCACTTTTGTCTTCTCTCCAAATACTTTCCATAAGCATCTTGCCGGTGGTCCACGCCCCAGAGACTTCACTGGCTACTATCTCAAAATTTCTCTTTTCCTCTTCTGCTGTGAAGGCCAGAGTGACAGTTTAGCTGGTGAGAATACAAGGACTAGTGAGTGCGAAGCTGCCTGATTTGGGCTATTTAGCTTTGAGTAGGACAAAATAAATCAAAGCCAGAGACGTAAGAGATACAGGTTCAATCCCTGGGTCGGGAAGATCCCTGGAGGAGGGCAGGGCAACCCACTCCAGTACTCTTGCCTGGAGAATCCCCCATGGGCAGAAGAGCCTGGCAGGCTACAGTCCATAGGGTCACACAGAGTCAGACATGACGGAAACGACTTAGCATGAATGCANTACAGGTTCAATCCCTGGGTCAGGAAGATCCCTGGAGGAGGGCAGGGCAACCCACTCCAGTACTCTTGCCTGGAGAATCCCCCTTGGGCAGAGGGGCCTGGCAGGCTACAGTCCATAGGGTCACACAGAGTCAGACATGACGGAAACGACTTAGCATGAATGCATGCAGGACAAAATAAAACACTTCTCTGTAGACCCAGACCATCTATCTCTCACTCATAACAGCTCAACAGGGAAGAAAAGATGGCTGTTGGATGGCTCAGGACAACTTGTTGCAACAGCTAGGAAAACTACTTATTGTGGAAGCCTGACTTGCACTGGGTCAGGAATGCGATCACATGCAGAACACAGTAGCTTTCTCCCTCCACAGTCTTCCTGCAGGTCTTCCTGTGAAAATCCTTTGAAATATGATGACCAGCCAAAAGCCTATAGCTGGTAACCATACTGAGATAGAAACAGAACATAATTCTTATGGTCAAATGCCCCCATTTGTAAAGGGGAAAACCCTTACTTGAATCTGAAGACTGTTTCATTTCTTTAGTGACGTTAGGCTTGTTCTTTAATCACTGAGCTGTGTCCAGCTCTTTGTGACCCCATGGACTGTAGCCCACCAGGCTCCTCTGTCCTTGGAATTTCCCAGGTAAGAAGACGGGAGTGGGTTGCCATTTCCTTCTCCAGGGGATCTTCTTGATCCCAGGATTGAACCCATGTCTACTGGCAGACCAGTTCTTTACCACTGAGGCACCAGGGAGCCCCGATGATGGGCTTAGTGTGAAATAATTAACTCTTAACTCTGACCTTTTTCCATGCTTGACTTCCAGAATACAGGTAGAGCTTAGAGGGGCTGAGGCCTGACTGTACAGACCTGAGTCCCAGCTCTTCCACTGTGTGGCCCTGGCAACTCTCTCAACCTCTTTGGGCCGCAGCTTCCAGGTTAGTAAAAAATGAGTGATGGCAGCACTTACCTCCTAGGAGTATCCTGAAGATGAAATCAGCAAATGCACAGAGAGCGCTTAGACCAGTGCCTGTTCCCTACGTGTTAGGGGCTCCTGTGGTTGTCATTCCTCTGTTCTGACCGGTGTCTGGACACTTGGCTTTGTCTAGGATTGCCCTGGCAGCCTTGGTGTTGTCTCACCACAGCTCATGTGAGTCTAGGAATATTTACTGAGAGCTGTAATTCTAAACCCCGAAGGGCCCCAGGGCAGGAGCGAAGGCTGTGGGAAATGTGAACAGGGCACCAGAGAGTCATTGCTTTCACTTAAACGGTTGCTGTTTCGCCAGCCTTTTCCCACCCATTAGCACAAGGTACATCCACAGGGTAATAAGAAACATGCCTGGCGGTTGGGTCAACAGAGCAGAGTGGGATGGAGCCCAGCCACAGACCCGCCTGCGCTGTTCAGCCTGCGAATACCCGGGGTGCCCACCCCTTCTCCTTCCTCCTGTGATGACACGCGCAAGCCATGCACTACCTTGTGAGCGCGTGTGCGCACGACTCCCACAGCCACTTCAAGCAGTCCTGGTTTCTGATCTAGGGGAGCAGCTGCTTGGGTCAGATGAGGTGATTCCGTGATTTTCCTGGTTCCAGGCTCTGGGGAAAGGTGTCAAGGGAGAGGTTTCAGGGCAGGGCCCAGGGCAAGGTCTTGCCTGGAACATGTAACCTGCCCCCCACTTCTTCTCCCTCAGGCTCCCCAGCTCAGGGAAGCCAGGGCATGAGAAGAGTTGGTTAGCTTGGTCGTGTCCCCACCTGCCTGTGTATCAGTCCCTTCGGAGCCACACGCCATCTATTGTGCTGACAATGTCTGTCCCAGGAGGCCATTCCAGATAGGCCTAAGAACATATTGTTCCTAGATTTATGGTGATTGCAGCCAATCAGTTGGAAAGAATCCCATTACATCAGAAAACACAGTTGGGAATTCAAATCTCTTTCCTTCAACGTTTGTCAGGCACCGTCTCTCCTCACCTAGGTCCAACTTCCTTTCTGATAGTAAATGAGACAGAGTAAGGCTGAATTTTCAGCCAGATCAATGACCAGAGTGACCAGGGAGATGACAGAATGCTTGTGAAAGGCCAGCACTGACCTGCAGCTGACTTCTCCTGAAGAAATAGAAACAACAGAACCTCAAGCCTAAGTTCTGAGTTCGTCAGAGCTCCACCGTTCTGCCAATGCAGGAGACGTAAGAGACGTGGGTTCCGCCCCTGCATTGGGAAAATCCCCTGGAGGAGGGCATGACAACCTACTGAAGTATTTTTGCCCAGGAAATCCCATGGACAGAGGAATCTGGAGGGCTACAGTCCATAAGATTGCAGAGAGTCGGATACGAATGAAGTGACTTAGCACATCCTCATAAAAACTATCAGCATGAAGAACCCTTAACCTCAGTGTTTATTGCAGCACTATCCGAGACTTAGAAGCAACCTAAATGACCTTCAGCAAAGGATGGATAAAGAAGATATGGTACGTGTATACAATGGAACACTGCTGCTGCTAAGTCGCTTCAGTCGTGTCCGACTCTGTGCGACCCCATAGACGGAGGCCCACCAGGCTCCTCCATCCCTGGGATTCTCCAGGCAAGAACACTGGAGTGGGTTGCCATTTCCTTCTCCAATGCATCAAAGTGAAAAGTGAAAGTGAAGCTGCTCAGTCGTGTCCGACTCTTAGCGACCCCATGGACTGCAGACTACCAGGCTCCTCCGCCCATGGGATTTTCCAGGCAAGAGGACTGGAGTGGGGTGCCATTGCCTTCTCTGACAATAGAATACTACTTAGCCATAAAAAAAAAAAGAAAGAAACAATGCCATTTGCAACAACATGGATGGACCTGGAGATTATTTTACTAAGCAAAGTAAGCCAGAGAAAGATGAATATCACATGATATCACATTTGTGAATCTAAAGGGAAAAAATGATACAGACAAACTTCACAAAATAGAAACAGATCCACAGACTTTGAAAACAAACTTAAGGTTCACAGAAAGGTGGTGAGGAGGGATAAGTCAGGAGGTTGGGATTTACGCATATACGCTATTATGTATAAAATAGACAACCAGTGAGGATGTGCTGTATAGCACAAGGAACTCTGCCCAGTATTCTGTGATAACCTATAGAGAAAAGAACCTGAAAAAGGGTACATATATGTATATGTAAAGCTGAGCTACTTTGCTGTATGCCTGAAACTAACACAACATTGTAAATCAACTGTACTCCAATATAAAATAAAAATTAAATTAAAAAAGAACTCAATACTTGTTTTACACTTCACCTCTACACACAGCTTTCACATTCATTATGTATCTCATCTTCACAAGCCCAATAGATGGGCACTCCCAGCTTGCCAATTTAAAGATTGTGGCTCAGATGGTAAAGAATCTGCCTGCAGTGCCGGAGACCCTGGTTCGATGCTTGGGTAGGGAAGATCCCCCAGAGAACGGAATGACCACCCACTCCAGTATTCTTGCCTGGAGAATCCCGTGGACAGAAGAGCCTGGCGGGCCACATTCCATGGGGTCACAAAGAGTCAGACACGACTGAGCAACTAACACACACACACACAGATGATCTCAAGGGCTTTCCTGGTGGCTCAGCAGGGAAAGAATCCACTTGCCAATGCGGGAGTTGAGGGTTTGATCCTTGCTCCATGTTTCCACTGCATGGAGGTGGGGGGTGCAGGTTCGATGCCTGGTCTGGGAACGAACACCTCACACGCTATGCAGTGAGGTCAGAAAAGCAAAACAAAACAGAAACATATACTAGAATGGGGAAATGGAGGCATGCATGTTTTAACAATCAGCACAAGGACTTATCCAAGGTGAGGGAGTGAGTCAGAGAGAAAAACTGAGCTCCTGGTGATCTGATCTGGTCCTAAAGATTCCCTGGGGAGAACCATCTCTGCAGAAATACGTACATGGCCAACACTTGCGCCAGCAGATGTTTTATCAAGCCTACTGTACAATGAGGCCCACCCTGGCCTATCTATTCCTATCTGCTTTTATTATGCTTTGGGGCTGTAGCACGATAAGACCTCCCATATGGTACTTGTATTAACATTAAATAATGACCATTGTGTTGTGTATACTATCACCATAGAAATATTTACTTAGTGGAACACAGACACCGGTCAGGCATGGCGATTGAAAACAAGCTAATCATAAAAACCATTCATGCTCACATCTATTTATAAAGTCTGTTTCTCTTGTGCCAGTTAAGTACAGGCTTTGTGCTAAACAAACACACGCAAACCTTCTGCACACCCAGGGACATGAAAGACAGCCCTTCCCCCCTCGGCCAGCCGGGCGCAGGGGTGTGGCCACGTGTGAAATAGCAGGCGTGTTTCTGGGGCTCGACAAGGTTCCTCGGAGGCTGAGGCTGGCCCATGCTTTCTGGGTTCCTTTCTTTTCTCCTGGTGCTGACGTCCCACCAGGGGCCATTCAGGCCTCGGGTTCTCAAACCTGGGTGTGCTCAAAAGCAGCAGGGGTATCTCAATTGCAGTTTCCACTGCACACCCGAGAGCCCCTTTGAGTTGTGACAAGTGGCGCCCGGGAAACAGATTAATAGGAAACTCTCTGGAGGTTCTGGTTTTGAGAGTCTGTTTTCTTCACTTGAAAAAGGGTCCTGTTCTCTGGGCTGTGAGAGCAGGCCCCTACCTGCTGCTCCTCCCGGCCTATAGCAGATGCTAGGGAGCTCAGAACCCTCACTCCTGAGGCTGCTTTTGTGTGTGTGTGTGTGTGTTTTTTTTTTTTTTTAAGATGTTTTATTAGTTTTGGAACACATTGTTATCAACCATTTTCACTTTTGTTGCATATCCCAAATACTCAGATTCATTGATTCTTAACAATGAAATGATGCAGAAAATGGAACATCATATTGATAAACTTGAGGATCTGCTTTATCTTTTTGGTTAGCTTTTTGTTTTGTTTTGGGGTATTAACAATGATGTGATAGTTTCAGGTGAACAGCAAAGGGACTCAGTGATACATACACATGTATCCATTCTCCACCAAACTCCCCTCCCATTCAGGCCGCTCCATAGCACTGAGCAGAGTGCCCCGTGCTTTACAGTAGGACCTTGTTGGCTCTCCATTTAAAACATAGCAGTGTGTCCACGTCCCTCCCAAACTCTCTAACTGTCCTGAGGGCTGCTTTTTGATTCCCTTGAATTTGGTTTCAAGAGATACCAGCAATTTCCATTAAACCGAACTCTTTTAAGAACAGCCAAGTGGCTGAGAATCTGGATTTGCAGTCAGTTTGTATCTATCTCTGCAACTTACTAACCACATGGCCTCTGCAATGATGGAGCCCCTCCAGACACCATATATATTTTTTAATTCATAAAATGAGGATAATGATACCACCTGCACCATCGAGTTGATGGGAGAGTAGAGGTCGTCATGCTTGTCTGGCACACAGCCCCTGTCATGAGCAGTTCTGTTTCAGAAATAGGTTAGGCAAGCCTTTCAGGTCAAAGCATGTGGGAAGATGCCACCTGAGAGAACACAGTGTAAAGAAAAGGGCAGAGAGCTGACCCTGCCACCAAAGGACAGTGACTGGGGGCTGGTCCCTATCCTTCTCTGGGGGAATCTATGAAATGTTACCTGTGACATAAGTAGGCAGGTCCACAGCAGTCATGTACAAACGACCTGAGCAGGCGATGCCTTTAGATGTGAAGAAAGTAACAAGAGTATCTGCTGGTGTTTATACTCTCCTATTCATTGACACATAGTGACAAAAGGTTTTTACATATTCTGTAATTTTAAATTTTATATTAACATGTATTCACCCCAACCCTGTTTACACTGATGTGGGAAACAGGCTTGTTTTGCATGACAGATGTTATTGATCAGACAACAGACAGTGTTTGACCAGTCATTAACGACACCCAGTAGTTACGACTGTTTCAAGTGGGGGTCACCGGGTGCAATGGTTGTTTTTCTAAATCTCTCAGCCACACCACATGGCACATGGGATGTTAGTTCCCAGATCAGAGATTGAACTCGCGCCCCTGCACTGGCAGCCTGGAGTCTTAGCCACTGGACCACCAGAGAAGGTTGCTTTTTACTAGATCACTCTTGGTTAAGTAATGGGATCTGAAAGCCCAAATTGTGAAATGGATTCCCTGGGAGACGCTTTGCTGTTTCTCCCCTCGCTTCTGATTTTTAGCCAGAGAAGATTTGTCAGGTGGGTCTGTTTACTCAATAAATCACTTCGGAGCATCTAGTGCAGGGAGGTGCAGTTCTAGAAGCTTGGGGCACGTCAGGGACACAAGCTCCACCCTTCCTAGTGAACGCATGCCTCGCTAGTCTCTCACAGGGGTCCCAGGTCTCTGAGGCTGAAATGCCTGGGAGGACCCAGGGGGAAGAAGTGAGGTTTGCTCAGGCCACTTGCTCTGTCCTTTTCCCCTGCTACCCTTTTCAGTTACTTCTTTCTCTACTTTTTTTTTTTTTTTTTTTTTTAACAAATCAGGAGCTTTGATTGTGACTAGACAAAGATCTTTCTCTCTCCAAACTTTAGTTTCATTTATAAGAACAGAGGTTGGCTTCTCAGATGCCAAGCTCCCCTCTAGCTCTGCAACTGAGTCTGATTCACCCAGCAAAAACAAAACACCCCATTTACCTCAACCATCTTGTCATCCTCTCCCCATTTGCCCCAATAAACACTTTGTGGTACCTTAGAAACAAGCCAACGATATTGATGTAATTTTTTTTTTTTTGTCATATCTTGGAATCTTAGTTCCCCAGCCAGGGATCGAAGCCAGGTCATGCCAGTGAAAGTGCCAAGTCCTAATCACTGGACAGCCAGGGAATTCTCAGTGATGTTTGTTCGCAGAAGCTATGTTTGTTTGCAGAGTTTAGGACTACTTCTCTCTCTATATATGTCAATCTCTCAGTCCTGACAATAGATACTCAAGAACATCTTTATTCTTAGGCTCAGCCAGGGGACTAATGAGAACTGAGGCCAAGGTCACGGCATCAAGAGTTTCTGAAGTAGTTGAGTATTAAATGCAAAACAGGGGGTGAAAGTGCTCCCCAACCCCCAGCCCCAGTCACACTGTCCTTTATTTCTTTCACTGGTGTGGCATCCATGTGCCTGTGTGGACTAGGTTTCCAGCATGCTGTATATGCCCAGTTGGGAATATTTGTTGAATGAATGAGCAGACTCTAGCCTGGTTCATTTTTCTACTTGGTTTTCCCCACCCTTCATCAGCTGGCTCTGCTTTGGGAAGGAAAACACACGCTATTAGGTAGATTCATCCGCAAAAAAGATGGAGGGTGGCTGAAGCCAGCTCCGTCTCTGTGCCGTTTATTCCATGCTCTGCTCCCTTTTTGCTCTGTGTTCTTACACACGCCCTGTTCAGCATCAGAGAAGTCAGCCAAGGGTCCTCTAAGGGGACTAGAACTTTATCAAGGGCTAATGTCCTGGCCTCATCCTCATGGGAATTAAGTGGCAAACCTTCAGATGGATAGTAATACACTCAATACACCCTCCAGGTCTGCCCATGAGAGCTGGTCAGGCTGGTCCCTCAGGAGCAGGGATCAAGTGCCTGCACACATGTGGTCTTGCAACCGTGTGTAGAGCTGATTTGCCTGGGTATGTGTCTACTTTTGCAGCCAATAGTGTCCTGAGCAGGAGCCTGCTTTTGTAGACAGTTCTGTGGATTCAGAGGATTTCCTAAGAGGCGCTAGTGGTAAAGAGCCTGCCTGTCATTGCAGGAGGCATAAGAGACGCAGGTTCAATCCCTGGTTCAGGAAGATGCGCGGGAGGAGGGCATGGCAACCCACTCCAGTATTCCTACCTGAGAATCCCATGGACAGAGGAGCCTGGCGAACTACAGTCCATGGTGTTGCAAAGAATCGGGCAAGACTAAAGCGACTGGACAACATACCCTCCTGTAATAAGTGAGGGGGGTTTTGGGGGCACACAGGCTCAGCCCATGCTGACTTCCACCTGCTGCCAGGATCAGCATTGATCCACTTCGCGTGCCCTGTCTCTGGCACTTCCAGGGGAGCACCCCCCGCCCCCCGCCACTGGAGATGCTCCCACCCTGGAGAGGAATCTGATACATAAACCCTTGGGGCAGGCCTAGTGGATGCAAAGTGGTTACATTAAGGATTGGGGTTCTGTTTATTGATGAGGTCATGGCCTCTCCTGGTTATGACCCCCGAGGGACCCCGGCATGGAAACGGGATTTGTAACGTAACACTAACAATAACACACTAGAGACAGCCGTGACAGGGCCCGTCTCTCCTACACGCTGCAGCTGGTTCAGGATGAGGATGGAGCAGATGGGCGGGCAAGCGGGCAGCAGACAAAGCGGCAGAGATGGAGTCGATGTGGCTGGAGGTCCCGGGGCCAGGACTCCAGCGGGGCTCTGGGGATCCCTGCGGCTGGAGAGCTTGCCCTCTGCTCATGAGCCGCAGTGGGCCTGTCTCCCTCCAGCGTCCGGGGGTGTGCTGCTGGCTCTGTACCCTCTCACCGGGCTCCCAGCTACCCTTTCACCAAACAGGCCTGCTCACGGGGCCACCTCCTTCTTGCTCCTCATCCTTTGTTTGTGGATGTATTTGTGTCTCAGGGGTCAGGGAGGAAATGGGGCAGGGCAGGAAGAGTGCAAACCTGAAGTCCCAGGACATTCACATGGATTTTTTTTTTTTTCGTCCACAGGCAACCTGGACAGAACTGGAATAGATATTTTCTACAATTTCTGCCCTGGCCTGTTAGGGAGAGGACTTGGGGGCGGGGGGGCTGTGACATATTTTGATGGGGTATGACATAAGGGTTCTCTGAAATCCCACCATATTGGAAACTCCCTCTTCCAGTGTTTCATCAACGGCTTCTCTTCTGGGCCATGTGAGATGAGAAATCTGTGTGCCTGCGTGGGACCTGACCCAGGAGGATTTTCCCGTTATCCGATGACTAGCCCTGGACTCTGCAATTTTTTTCCGTCAAGGCTGTGCTTTACCTCTCACGCACCCAGCGGGCCAGAAGCACCAGTGAGTGGAGATTCTAGAAGAGCCTGGCATCCCTTCAGGGGTGATTTCCAGAGGAAACAGTTAAGAACTCTTTTCTTCATCGTGTGCCCTGGGATTGTCCATTTCCCTGAACTGAGGTATCACGGTCCTCGTTGGCAGCACCTCCGTGGTCTCAGACGAGGCCCTCCCTTCCTGAAATCCTCCAGGAGCGCAAGTTTCCAACTAATCTCCTTTTCTGAGGTTGTTTAACCAAGCCTGGTGTCCCAGGTGTCACGGCAACCCTGCCTTTACCACGTGCTCTTGTCCTTTTGAGGGAGATACCAACTAACTCAGTGCTATATTTGAAATATTAAAAAAAACCAAACCAACTCAGAAGGGTATCCCTGGAAATTGCCTATACACATAGCATCTTGTGGCATGGAGAGGTTGCGATAGTGTCCTGACCCTTTATCACTGAACTAGACACAGGCAAGCTTCACAGACAAGATGAGGGAGCTTCATGCCCAAGTCATTTTGTCATCCCACCAGTTTTCCACATTCACTGATTATAACTTGAACTGGAAGAGACTTCTCCGGGCCCGTTTCTGGTTACTGCGTAGAGATTTGGGCCACAAAGGGATACAGTAGATGTCTTTGGTTGGCTAATCGTGAGAGGAGGAGCCGGTTGACCAAATGTGATATTGTTCATGATTTCTTTTTTCAAAACACAGCCATCTGTCTACATCAGCTCATACCTACTTCAGCACTCAGTTTCATCTCGCTTGTGAACGTCTTCTAGACCACTGTGGTTCCATCTCTGCCCATCTGACATGTACAAAATCCAGGCCTTGCGTCACCCTTTGCACGGTTGCGATGCCTATTGTCCACTGTTTCAAGTGCACTCCCTACTTCCCTCCCGGTGGGCAGAGGCTTTAGGAGCGCACATATCTCATCCTGGCGTTGCTCCCAGCCGGCTGGCCCATCCGTGTTTCTCATCACGCAGACAAGTCCCAGGTCCACGTGGAAGTGTCGTGATAACTTGAAGTGCAGTGTTAGTTCAGAACGAGAGCCAGGGATTGTCTGAAAGCCAGTCAGAGAAGAAAGTCCCAGATGACATGTCATTTAGATACTATTTGCCTAATCTTTTGCATGAAACCTACATGCTGATTGTCTCCTCTGTGCATCAGTGTTTATCTTCTTTCGGTCACTCTCTCTCTCACTCTCTTTCTTTCTCTGTCTCCCCCACCCCTTTTGCCCTTCTCTCTACCTCCCTTTTTGTAAAAGTAGAGACAAAAGTTACCGGAAGTCTCAATTGTCAGACTTCAAAGTCTCTGCTAAACATCTGACATTTGACAGTGTGTCTCCCTCCCCTTCCTCCTCACCCTCGGCTCGCTTGCATGGGCACAGCCTCACAGAGATAACCATATCAGGCAGAATAAATGAAGCCTGTTTCCTTCTAAATTTGCTTCCTCCCACACATGGTTCGACTGTGTACCCTGGGGCTGGCAGGCACTCTACCCGAGACTTTTCCTTACTGACTTCTGGGTGGAGGTGGTGGGCTGGATGTGGTCAGAGACGCTTCATTCACCAGGCAGAAATCGTGGAGTTTTTGAACCAGAAGAAGATCCCACACAGAGTCTCATCGAACACTCTCACTTTATAGATGGCGGAGTGGAGGCTGGGAGGAGTTCATCGAATTGTCTGAAATCAGAGTTAGATATGACCAGAGCAGGCCCTGGGAGCCAGAATGCTTTTATGACACAGGCTGGTCTTCTTTCTGCCTGAACACAGAGACTCAGACCCTGTACATGTCAGAGTTAACACTCAAAGCTCAGAGAGTGGATTTCTCCAGTCTCCAGGTGGACTAAATCCTCCTGGGGCTTCATCAGGGTGAAGAGAGAAGTCCTGTCCTTGGCTCCCTGCCTGCGAGAGGACCCGGAAACCCAGCTGCCCACGTGCCTTGAGGTCCGTGGGAGAGGGAAGCAGCTGGTAGAAGGTGGTCTGTGCACTGGATCCACCCACGTGCTCCGCAGAACCACTCAGAACCTAGACTGGGGCCATCCCCTGTCCCCAGCCCAAGAGAGGGCAGTCCCAGACGATTCTCCAGACGAAGCGAACATGGCGGCCGCAGACAGGAAGGAGGAGCCGCTGAAGCAGAGGCCTGGGCGTCTGAGGAGGAGAAACACACAGCTCCCCACTGGGATGCCTGGGGTATCGCCCCCAACACGCTCCAGAAGAGAAACTCCACTCGTGACGTTCCTTAACTGTAGGTCTTCAGGGGGGTTTAGAATGGAATCCACAGAAAATTACAAATGCCTTTAAAAATGGTAGAGGGACTTCCCTGGTGGCTCAGATAGTTAAGCGACTGCCTGCAATGCGGGAGACCCGGGTTCAATCCCTGGGGCGGGAAGATCCCCTGGGGAAGGAAATGGCCAGCCACTCCAGTACTCTTGCCTGGAAAGTCCCATGGACGGAGGAGCCTGGTAGGGTCGCAAGGAGTCGGACACGACTGAGCGACTTCACTTTCTTTCTTGTTTCTTAAAAATGGCAAGACTTTAGGAGGAATTGGAAGGTTGAATAGAGAGAAAAGCTGGGTGAGGAAAATGCAAAGAACCTGTAAAATCTTGACTTTCTCCTCTTGCCACCTCCCAGCATGTGCGTGGATTCGCACACACACACTCCTCCCAGCACAGGTTGGCAAAGCTCCCTTCCTCTGCCACTGTCTGGCTGAAGCAAACCTCTGACCAAGATCTGCCCCCAATTGCCACCTGTAACGGGCACCCCAGCCTCAAATTGTTTCCTCCTTCCTGGGGGCTCAGCAGGGCTGTTCACACCTCCCAGCTGATCTTCTCCTTCTACCAGGCTTGGTGGCTCTGGCTTGCCACCCGCCTTGTGGGCACCTGCAGCCCTCCTTGCAGGTCAACTAGTTCTGTGCTGTTTTACTGCGTTCTCATCCCGCACGCCCAGCCTCCAGGGTCCTTGCGGGGCAGCAGTACTTCCCACTCGCTCACCGCTCTGCCTGTGTGCTTCCCAGCCTACGAGGGCAATTTTTCAGAAAACTATTTTTAGAAATAGTAACCTCAGAATAAACACAGCACACCAGATGTTGGTGTTTTTCTGGGGCAACTGAGCTGAGAATCATTTGTTTAAAGAGAAAGGTAAAACAGGCAACCTTGCTGAGCAGGCAGGGCCACGGGCTGCGGATTGCTGGGTTTTACTCCCTCTAGTGACAGGATCTTAGATGGCAATGAACCATCTTGACTCAGAGTAGCAAGACTTTATTATGGAATGCATTTTTACATGAATTCAATTTTACATGATATTTAGGCTTCTAGTTTAATAAAAGCGAGGACGACTGAACATGTGATGGATGACAAAGGATATATGGCATCCTAATTTTAAGGGTGTGTGCATGTGTGTGAAGTCGCTTCAGTTGTGTCCAACTCTTGGCAACACTGTGTTCTCTGTACATGCGATTCTCCAGGCAAGAATACTGGAATGGGTTGCTGTTTCCTCCTTCAGGGGATCTTCTGACCCAGGGATCTAACTAGCATCTCCTGCCTTGGCGGGTGTGTTCTTTACCGCTAGCACCACCTGGGAAGTCCAATTTTAAGGATATAAAACTCAGTTTTACTTGATATTCAGGCTTCTAGTTTAATGAAAAGTAGGGTTAGATGGTATCATAATTTTAAGGGAACAAAATGATATTAGGGCAGTTTCGATGTATCTTTTCCTTACTGCAAGAAAGACTGACCACTGTATAGAACTGTATGTTGAAAATGAGGCTATGGTACAACTGCTGGAGACCTTTGGTTAAATAAAATGTTTTCCCTAAACAGAATCTGCCTGTAACAGGAAACTATTAGGGCAAATGCTGTGCTCTATGCCTCTTCCCTAAGCACGGGTCAGTTGTTCTGCCAGTTCCACAGAAGATGGGATAAAAAGGGAAGGGTTGGAAGGTGCATTTGTTGGTCTAATGTTGGAGAGACAGGACAAAACAACAGCGAAGCTTTCTGATTGTAAAGCAGAGGCCAGAACTATTGCCTGAAAGCACCAAGAGTGTCCCTTTCAGAAAGTTTCCAGCATATTTCTTAGTGAATTTGGTGCAGCCTGCAAAAAGACATTGAAAGGAAACTGGAAGACTTTTGTAGACCTTCTGAATTCTAAAACTCTACAATTCACAGCCTTAAGAGTCTTCTAACTGGAAGAAAGCTGTAAGTGAAAGGTCTTCACTGGCCTGAAGATTTCAGTGCTCAGATCAAAAATGCTTCTCGGTGTGGAAAGTAGCTGATGGACAATTATCTAGTCACATTGTCAGTGACAGGGTTTCTCCTGCAACTGACCGTGGCTTGCTAGTATCAGGGTGATGGAGGAAAACCAAATGGCTGTGGCTGACAGGTGGGGAAAACGTGCCGTAATCGATCAGTCTGATCATGCTCCATCTCTCAGCCAATTTTGAGTCAGACTTTGTGAATTATGGAACTGGGTTCATTCATTGTGCAGAAAGCTCTCCATTCACGAATTGTTCAGCTGAACTGACAATCGATGCATTGAGTTCTTTTGCTTGAGGGCTGACAGTTTTCTAGAGTAACAGCCTACTCTTTGACTGCCCTTTTCTCTCTGTTCACGTTCATCGTTTTCACTCACAACTTACCTAACTTCTAGCAAGTCCTGGTGGAGAGACCAGAGCATACTTCCCTCCATGGCCAGGAGCACCAGATGACACCATTTGTCCCCTAAAGGGACAATCACAAAGAGCATGTATTGCTGCTGGTTTTCCTATGTATATCCACAGAGAGAGGGGTTTCATCGTGGGGACTTGTAGCTTCACTACAGTTAGGAGGGACTAGACTTGGGGTTAAGATGAATTTCACAGACATGTTTTGCTCATTGACCATGTGCCTGACCATAACAATTAACAAGATAGGCAAAATCCCTGCCCTCATGGAGTCATATTCTAATAGTGGAAACAGAAGGCAGGGAGAGACAAAGAAGAAAAATGGGGAAAACGTTGCTGCTGCTGCTAAGTCGCTTCAGTCGTGTCCGACTCTGTGCGACCCCGTAGGTGGCAGCCCACCAGGCTCCGCCGTCCCTGGGATTCTCCAGGCAAGAACACTGGAGTGGGTTGCCATTTCCTTCTCCAATGCATGAAAGTGAAAAGTAAAAGTGAAGTCACTGGGTCGTGTCCAACTCTCAGTGACCCCATGGACTGCAGCCTACCAGGCTCCTCCATCCATGGGATTTTCCAGGCAAAAGTACTGGAGTGGGGTGCCATTGCCTTCTCCGGGGAAAACGTTAGGAGGTGATAATGAATGAAATAGAACGACATGATGGCAAGTCGTAACCACACACTGAGGGGGAAAGGAGGGTCTCTGAGGAAAGAACATTAAGCCAAGATCTGAATAACTGGGTGGAGGCAGGCATGGGAGAAGTGGTCACGAGAGCATGGCGAATCCCAGGAAGAGAGGCCGCAGGGGTGACTCCTGTATTCTTGGCTCAAGGTGCAGGTTGTCGTTTGTATTAAGATGGGCAGAACTGTAGAGGGGCAGATTTTAAAGGGGGTGAACACTGGCGGGAAATAAAGAATTCTCTTTTGCCACAGGAAGTTTAAGATGTCCAGGGGTGGCCATGGAAACGAAGAAATTCTAAGTGTGAAGAGAGCACAAGGGGGGGCCAATGAGGTGGTGAAGTTGAAAGAGCACCAGGGATGAAGTCCCGCAGGTTGTAATGGGTCAGAGACACCCTCCTTGAACTCGCCTGGTGCTCCGGTGGTTGAGAATCTGCCTGCCTGTGCAGGGGACCCAGCTTCCATCCCTGGTCTGGGGAGATTCCACGTGCAGCTAAGCTCATGTGCTACAGCCACTGAGCGTGCACTGTAGAGCCCATGTGCCACAGCTCCTGAAGTCTGCACACTCTGAAGCCCACGCTCTGTCGCAGGAGAAGCCGCCACAATGAGAAGCCTCTGCACCGCTGCTAGAGAGTAGCCTCCACGTGCAGCAACAAAGAACCAGGGCAGCTGGCAATAAGATAAATTCATAAAAAAATAAATGTTCAACTTAAAAATATCCTCCTTGTGCAGGATCCTTGAGGTTATTACCCAGGGGGGCAGGATTTTGGCTGTCTAAGAAAAACTTACAGAAGGAACTGAAATGATAAGGAATAAGGGTAAGTTTTCTTGATAGAGTCCTAGACGTTAGTGGACGATGGGGATGGTGAGGATGAAGTAAAAATATACCTGAAAAGTAGCTTAAGATGGTAATTGATGAAGAAAGTGTATGTTCTTAATAATAATTACAATCATATTTCAGCAATTGAGCGAAGATGTTCTTTAGCACAGACTGCATCAAAGAATAAAATGTAAGAAGTGAGCGACCCTGAAATATATAGTAATATTCTTATCTCATTAAGTATACCAATTTCTTGAGACAGAGTATTAAGAGAGATATTCAGATTATATTACCAATAATAGCAGTGAGGGATCTCAGAAGATCCTGTCTGACCTGGAGCATTTCTTGACAAATTCAACCTAAGAATTCTTCTTTTCTGTATCTACTTTTCTGTGTGTGTTTTTGTGTGTGTTCTCAGCACAGATTTTGGCTACTATTTCTCTAAGCAAACATGTGATTCTAATGAAATTTGCTGAATTTCAAGCAGCCACACGTGTATGAAAGCTGCCCAAGTTGGATATTTGTGGAATGCTGATTTTTCATACATATCAACATTTGGTAATTTTCATCAGAACTATTCATGCAAGTTTAAAAGTGGAAATAAAATTAAGAGAGCTTCAACAGGGACCTCAGATGGCCTAACGGGTAACCCTTGGAGGTAATCAGTCCTTTCAGTGAGACCTATATGAGTAGGCAGTCTTCCTAATTCAGTTTCTCCTAGAAATCTTGACAGAAACACCTGATATTTCTTCTTTAAACCACACACTGGGTGGACTAGGGAACGACAAGCAAATTATAATAAGCATGTCTCAAAATTCTCATAAGCTTGTGTTTGTTATAATTTTGTAAGTTTCCCAAGGCCTTCTCCTTCCTGTTTTGTTTATTCATTCATCTCTCTCAAAGGCTCAGCATATAGGTTTTTAAGTGAGAGTACCCTGGTAGCTTAACTGGTAAAGAATCCACCTGAAATGCAGGACACCCTGGTTCAGTTCCTGGGCTGAGAAGATCCTCTGGACAAGGAACAGGCTATCCACTCCAGTATTCTTGGGCTTCCCTGGTGACTCAGCTAGTAAAGAGTCCACCTGCAATGCGGGAGACCTCGGTTTGATCCCTGGATTGGGAAGATCTCCTGGAGACGGAAACAGCTACCCACTACAGTGTTCTGGCCAGGAGAATTCCATGGACTGTATAGTTCATGGGGTTGAAAAGAGTCAGACACGACTGAACAAGTTTCAATTTCACCACTGGTGAAATGCATTAGTTATTGATCTCTATAACAAAGCACCCCCAAATCTAGCTGCTCCAAAGAATGAAACCTTATTTTCTGTACATTTCTGTGGGGCGGGAATCTGTAAGTATATTATCTACATGGTTTATGACATAGGATCTGTCAGGAGGCCTCAGTCAGGTGTTGGCAGGGCCTGCAGCATCTCAGGGTTCAACTCTAAGAGGACCCAACTCCAGGATTGCATGCGTGGCTGTTGGTGATCCCCAGCTCCTTGTCCACAGGGCTGCCTCTCCATAGCAGCTGACTTCTCCCGGATCAGGGAAATGATCCTGAAGAGAGGAGAGGGAGAACCTGAGAAGGAAGTCAAGATCTGCTTATAACCCAAGCATGGAAGTGATGTTCCATCATGGCTAGTTTTCTGTTCATTAAAAGCAAGTCAGTGACTGCAGCCAACACTGAAGGTAAAGGGAATGCACAAAGATGTGGATATGAAAATGTCAGGGCCATTGGGGACCATCTGGTAGCCAACAACACACAGATAGCATCACCGAATCAGTGAATATGAATCTGAGCAAACTCTGGGAGATAGTGGAGGACGGGAGCTTGGTGTACTGCAGTCCATGGGGTCACAAAGAGTGGGACATGACAAAGAGTGGGACATGAAAGAACAACAATGACAACATATATACACTGAGTGTGTCATATTGCCTTGCACTGCAGGTGAGGAAACCGATCTTCAGGATTTTAAATTGTCCAAATCCACAGGTCTTACAGACGGAGCAAAAATGAATGTACAATTTTGCAAAAGACATATCTGACAAAGCACTGTTATCCAAATATAAGAAGATCGTTTAAGACTCAATAATAAAAAAATATTAGAAAGTGGACCAGAAAGCTTAACAGATACCTTTGGAGGGTATTATCACAGAAAACTGATCTGTAGTTGTGGAATTTGAAATATCTTAACAGAACTTTTGTTAAAAATTTTAGGCTGAGCAGAAGTAGGAATGCCTCTGACTTCCTTTCAAAGTCCTAAGACTTCCAGATACACTTTTAAACATTAAATATATAACATGTTGTTGTTTATTTGCTAAGTTGGGCCTGACTCTTTTGTGACCCCATGGACTGCCAGGTTCCTCTCTCCACGGAATTCCCCAGGCAAGAATACTGGAGTGGGTTGCCATTTCTTTCTCCTAGGGGATCTTCCCAACCCAGGGATCAAACCCACGTCTCCTGCATTGCAGGCAGATTCTTGACCGCTGAGCCACCAGGGAAACCCAAAACAAAGAAACGGAAAATTTGTGAAAAATACAGAAAATGATTCTCAGTGCTGTCAGTTCATTCAGTTCAGTCGCTCAGTCATGTCTGACTCTTTGCCACCCCATGAATCACAGCACACCAGGCCTCCCTGTCTATCACTAACTCCCGGAGTTCACTCAGACCCACATCCATTGAGTCCGTGATGCCATCCAGCCATCTCATTCTCTGTCGTCCCCTTCTCCTCCTGTCCCCAATCTCTCCCAGCATCAGAGTCTTTTCCAATGAGTCAACTCTTCGCACGAGTTGGCCAAAGTACTGGAGTTTCAGCTTTAGCATCATTCCTTCCAAAGAAATCCCAGGACTGATCTCCTTCAGAATGGACTGGTTGGATCTCCTTGCAGTCCAAGGGACTCTCAAGAGTCTTCTCCAACACCACACTTCAAAAGCATCAATTCTTCGGCGCTCAGCCTTCTTCACAGTCCAACTCTCACATCCATACATGACCACAGGAAAAACCATAGCCTTGACTAGACGGACCTTAGTTGGCAAAGTAATGTCTCTGCTTTTGAACATGCTGTCTAGGTTGGTCATAAGTTTTCTTCCAAGGAGTAAGCATCTTTTAATTTCATGGCTGCAGTCACCATCTGCAGTGATTTTGGAGCCCCCAAAAATAAAGTCTGACACTGTTTCCACTGTTTCCCCATCTATTTCCCATGAAGTGATGGGACCAGATGCCATGATCTTCGTTTTCTGAATGTTGAGCTTTAAGCCAACCTTTTCACTCTCTACTTTCACTTTCATCAAGAGGCTTTTTAGTTCCTCTTCACTTTCTGCCATACGGGTGTTGTCATCTGCATATCTGAGGTTGTTGATATTTCTCCCGGCAATCTTGATTCCAGCTTGTTTCTTCTAGTCCAGCGTTTCTCATGATGTACTCTGCATATAAGATGATCACAAATTAATGCTGATGTCAAAATAAATCACTATCACTTTACCATATAATTTTGTAGCATATGTCTAGGTTCATATAGTGTTTATAAGTTTTGATCTTCTAAACCCATTGGGGAATGTGTTGAAATAAAATCTTTTGAGAAATTAAGAGGAAAAACTATATATGTCAAATGTGCATTTTTATGTGTGTGTGTCCAACTCTTTGCGACCCTGTGGACTGTAGCCCACCAGGCTCCTCTGTCCATGGGATTCTCCAGGCAAGAAGACTAGAGTGTGTTGCCATACCCTCCTGCAGGGGATCTTCCCGACCCAGGGATTGAATCTGTGTCTCCTGCATTGGCAGGTGGATTCTTTACCATTGAGCCACCTGGGAAGCCCCCATCACTGTTACAAGGAAACAGGAACTCATGTGTAGCTTTTGTGTTGTGAGACTGATGTTAACTCTGCTTTTGCAGAGCTCAATTCTCCCTGCCCCGTCCCCTTTGAAAAACAGAGTATGTCTGAATCTCTAACCTTCCATGAACTTTCTAATTTCCTAAAGCTTTTACAAGATTATAGATTGCATTTTGACAGTCACTCTTCCAAAGGCTTTCTATTTTCTGGGAAGGGATTATTCTAGGTATGAATCTACTAAATGTGACTATAGATTCTTCCATCCTTTTCTCTCTCATTTAAATTTCTGATCCTTTTTTTTTTCTGATTTTTAAGTGTCTTTTTCATTTGGAGCACCATTTATTCGGAATCAAAATGTTTCTTGTTAAGTCTTCCCTTTTCTCTGCCATCTGATAACATTGTATCATTACTCCCAGCTAGTTACCTTCTACTTCCATCTTCCTGTTCCAAATATAGCTTGAAAGGCCCTTTCGGTTTCCTTTGGCCTTAACCTTCCTGATTTTATTGTTGTCTGTCTATGGCCTCTGACATTCTACCATCCCTGATTTTGCACCCCTCTGTTTCATTGTTGGTGTGCATACTTTTAAAATGCAGATTTCTTATAAAGTGATGTACACAGGCATGTTGAGTTTGTTCAATATCTCTCCTCATGTTAATTATCCCCAGATCATTCCCCTAAAGGGAGCTTCCTGATATTTGTGACCTTTTTCCAAAAATAAAATTTCAGGCAGAGATATCACATCTGATTGCTAAAGTTTTTGGAAGAAAATCCAGTAGAGAAAGAAGAAAATGGGAAATATGATTATTTTTAATTCAAAACAGTTTCCTTAAAGACATGCCAGTGAGCAGTACAAAAATATGTCTTTTGTTGTATAACAACAATCACTGAAAGAAGAAAGACTTTATGGGCTTAGTTTCTCTGAGACATGTGGGAATCTTCCCAGATCAGGGGTGGAAACCTGGGTCTCCTGCACAGGCAGGTGGACTCTTCACCACTAAGCCACCAAGGATATCCATTACCAACTATTCTGTTATTAATCTGGGACACAGCTCTGCACAGATGCACAGATAGGTGATTGTCAGGGAATCATGACACTACCAAATTCTATGATCTTTTTTAGGTCACTTATTTCTGATTGCATTGGCAAGTGGATTGCCTTCTGACTCCTAAATAGTTTTCTAATGCAGGGAAAACTGTTTATTTTGAGGATGCTTGTCAACTTCTCCTCAAGCACGTGTCCACAAATCAGTTTGATTAAAAGCAAAATAATGATATAGTGACTATTTTGTTTAGAAATATTTGGTATTCTAAACAAATAAAATAAAGCTTTGCTTATTGGGAATGTCCATTGTCTCAGGCTATTCAAAGAGCAGTGGATGAATAATTTTTTTTTTTCTGTGTGCCTCCAACATCTTTGTCTTTCTTCAATAAGAGCTCAGTTTAAAACAATAGACTTCTCTGAGTATAACAAATTTATTCTGATGTTAATGTTTAGAGAGCTTATTCCTACATTTTTCCTTATTCTGATATTTTCTGCTTCTAATATAAACTCAATAACACATGTAGTAATGTGCTTTTCTGACTATTGGAGGATTTCATGATACATTTAATCATCCTATAGGACCCTGAATTTGTCATAGCATCCAAAATTTCTGTGTCACATGAATTCAACATAAAACCTTAAGTAGAATTTAGTGGGTTAATGCTATGTTTTCTAATGGAAGCACAGTAATTCATGAAATAATTTCCACCCCTCTGCCAAGATTCCAACCTAAATTAAATTTCTTTGATGATCAGATATAGCATTCCCCTCCTTTTAAGCTCGTGGAAAGGAGGTGAGTATCTGGGTTACACTATATTACTAACTCAGAGAGCATTGAGGTGTTTATGTGAACATAAAAGTCAATGGACCTCATAGATAAAGACATGACACACACACAAGTATACATATCGAATGCACACATACATCTATGGGTAGTTATAGAGCTATAATTTATTGTTGTTTAGTAGCTAAGTCATGTCCTACTCTTTGTGACCCCATGGACTGTAGCCCACCAGGCTCCTCTGTCCATGGGATGTTCCAGACAAGAATACCGGAGTGGGTTGTCATTTCCTTCTCCAGGGGTCTTCCCAACCCAGTGATTGAACCTGAGTCTCCTGCACTGGCAGGCAGATTCTTTACCCCTGAATCACCTGGGTAGCTCCTATAGCTATATATATGTTATAATTATAAAAATGTAAATATTTTATATATACTCTATTGGAGTATAGTTGTTTTGCAATGTTGGGTTAGATTCTGCTGTGCAGCAAAGTGAATCAGCCATGTGGATGCACATATACCCACCTTTTTGGATTTCCTTCCCATCTGGATCACCACAGAACAGTGAGCAGAGTCAAGCAACTGAGGAGCAATCATCTCTAAGAATATGTGAGCCTCCTGAGAACACTAACAGGCAGTACTATTGGGGTGGAAGGAAGGGGGAAAGGTTGTTTGGTCTTTGTCAAATTATTACCTGGCTTTTAGGTATCATGGGCTTCCCTGGTGGTTCAGAAGGTAAAGTAAAGTGTCTGCCTGCAATTTGGAGACTTGGGTTTGATCCTGGGGTCAGGAAGACCCCCTGGAGAAGGAACTGGCAATCCACTCCAGTACTCTTGCCTGGAAAATTCCATTGACAGAGGAGCCTGGTGGGCTACAGTTCATGGGGTCGCAAAGAGCAACTTCACTTTCTTTCTTTCTTTCTTTTCTTTTTAGGTGTCATTGAAAAGCATTCAAGAACAACCTCCTTTCTCCCATAACCCTAAGGAGGTAAGAGAACAGAGGGAGGAGCATCATGCCTGTTAAAGGAAGCAAGAGATCGAAGAAGAGAGGGAGAGGAAACTGAGGTCATCCCCACCTCCCTGGTGGGGGGGCTTACGGAGGGTCACTGGGTGAAGAAAGGCTTATGAGACTGCTAAAATACAGAGAGAAAAAGGGCAATTGGAGACAAGGAGTGAACCCCTTCCCTCACTAAAGCTTAGTACACATCAAATAACCCTTCTGTTACTGTTGAATGATCTGTTTATGGTCTCATTGGCAACAAGCTGGCCTCACTATGAATCATCAGTCTGACTCATGGAGGTGATCCCCAAAGTGAGGCAACCATTGCTTCTAGGTAATGGATTTTCCTATAACATTTCTTAATTCCTTTAAGGCTCCTAACCTCTAAAGCTGGCTTCATGTCTCATGATGCAGATCTGACAATGCCTCGGTTTTGTGTTGCTTCATCAAATGTCTACTATTAATTTTTAGTCATTCTTTTGGTTTGAGGCATGGAAAGTTCTTAAATAGATGCATACTATTTTTTTTTTTTTTTGAGGGGCTGCCCTGTGTCTTCCTTGCGGCCCAATGGCTCTTGAGTTCAACCACTTAGTAGTTATGGCTTAGTTGCCCTGCAGCATATGGGATCTTAGTTCCCAGACGAGGAAACAAACCCACGTCCCCTGCATTGGAAGGCAGATTCTCAGCCATTGGACTACCAGGGAAATCCTTAGATGCATACCATACTAATAGAACTGATCGAGTTCTGCTGCTAAGTCACTTCAGTCGTGTCTGACTCTGTGTGACCCTATAGACGGCAGCCCACCAGGCTCCCCCGTCCCTGGGATTCTCCAGGCAAGAATACTGGAGTGGGTTGCCATTTCCTACTCCAATGCATGAAAGAGAAAAGTGAAAGTGAAGTCGCTCAGTCTGTCCGACTGTTAGCGACCCCATGGACTGCAGCCCACCAGGCTACTCTGTCCATTGGATTTTCCAGGCAAGAGTACTGGGGTGGGGTGCCATTACCTTCCCCGGATCAAGTTCTATTCAGTCTTTTTAGAGGTGAGAGGACCCTGTCCCAACCCGACAAGCAACTTATCATGACTTAGTTTAGCAGATCGAAGGTGCAAGATAATTGACCAAGTCCAGCTGAGTTCAGTTCAGTCACTCAGCCGTGTCCAGCTCTTTGTAACCCCATGGACTACAGCATGCCAGGCTTCCCTGTTCATCACTAACTTTTGGAGCTTGCTCAAACTCATGTCCATTGAGTCAGTGATGCTGTCCAACTGAGCAGGTGAGCTTAACAGCAAGGAGGATGGCCAGTAACAGGGTAGGTTTCACTGTGGAGACTGATACTCTGCCCAAGAGACCCAACCCGAGTGTGCCACCACCTACGGGGTTTGGGGGCAGCCAACCAAAAGCCTAGGAAGTCACCATGAACCCAGTTTATGGAATTGGAAGGAGCATAAAACACCTCTGCTCTAGCTCCACAGATTTTAAATGAAAAATAATGAAGGCTGAGAGAAATAATGCCTTGCTTATGATCACTCAGGTTGACAAGGTCAGGACCAGAACTTACTTGTCCTGGCACTCTGTCCAGATTTCTCTATACAATGCCTCACTGCCTTCCTTCTCTCTGCGGGGATGCCCAGTGATCTAAATTTTAGTCTGTGATCTCAAAAACATTGTTTAGTGACTGTGAGCAATAACCATGTTTTTTTTAAAAAACAATAATCATAGTTACTATTTTCCTCTTTGGTCAAAATTCAGAGACTGACAGAGAATTGTACAGTAGTCATTTTTTTTTTTTTTTAATCAGTTTTTGGCGATACCCCATAGCTTATGGGATCTTAGTCCCTGACCAGGGATTGAACCTTTTGCACTGGAAGACAGAGTCTTACCCACTGGACCACCAGGCAAGTCCCAGTCTTGGGGTTCTTTATGTCTCTAATCAACTTAAATCATCTTAGAACTCAGAGTGACCCACATAGGGGAAAGGAGCTGTGGAAAGTTCACCTCTAGAGTCAGTTTGGTAGATGAAGATTTAGATTGAACTTGAGTTTAGTTCATTCTCATGAACTAGTTTTTCTGCTTGAACAGGTGCTTTGATTCTTTTTTGGGGGAATGGGGCATTATTGGGGTGGCTGAAGAGCTGACTGGCACATGTTATCTAAGGTGCCTAAAAATATTATTTCCTTTGAACAAGAGAAAAAAAAAGAATGATGTGAAGTACAGATCCTTTATTCTTGCATTTCCTATCACTGGCACGAAAGCCAGTAACCACTACCCATGGGGCATATATTCCGTAATGTAAGATGCTATCACTTAAACCCAAATAACTGGGTTCTCATTTCCCGGAGATCTTACAGAGGAGTCTGTCTGTGAGAACTGTTGAGAAACAAGAGGTCCTCTTGAACCCTGCCACTTGGTAGGGTGCTAAGAATGCCTTCTTGTAACTTTACAGCTTGATATTGCATAGCTACCATGACAGCTGCGAGAAAAACTAAAAAATGAGGAAATAAGTACCTGTTCTTGATTATATTAAATTTTTTTAAGTTACAAAAGTGATAAGTTAATTGTAGGGAAGAAAAACACAACTAACAGGGACCTTCAGTGATTAAAGTAGGTATAGAGTAATTTCAGGTAACATGAGGCAGGAAGAAACAATGACCAAATGCACAGATCTTCAACTCAGCTCATTGCTGGTGACAATTGGAGTAGAAATTTAAGTCTGAAGAGTGTTTAAATGAATTGTTCCAAAACAAACTTATTATCAGATTTGAAAATGAAATATATTTCATAGATGAGAGAGAATTCAGATAGCTCTCTTCCCTACTAGAAAACTAAAGCAATTTCAGCACAGAGGAAACAACAAAAGTTACTGAATTGCTAAGCAACAGAGATCCTGTTTACATGCAAATATCAGTAGTAATAACAAAAAAGAAACAGCTCATGAATAACACAGGAAATATGATCTGAAAACAAAAATGCCTATAATAAAATATTTGGCCTTTGTTTTGGACCAGTTTGACTTTCCACAAGTCAACAGCTATTTATTTTGACACTATGTGAATTAATCTGCCCCAAAGCTAACCTGCTGTTCAGCAATTTGTCTAAATGTCTGAAAATGAAGTTTATCTTGACAAAGACAAAGACCAAAAAGGTATTTTTGTATCAGCTTATCTTTACAAAGGACCTTAACAAGAAGGCCAAGTTCGTGGTGTTCCAGACATTTCTTATTTACTCCCCAAATCTAAGGAACATTGGAGGATTAAATATTTACACTGTGATGTTAGTCCTTATACTATGTTGTTTTATTCTTTTTAGGACAGACTTTTTACCTTCCAGTGGAATTCACAGAAGCTAACTAATTTAGCCTAAATTAATTTATATATTAATTTCAGAATTAATAGATCTACTTAGATCTACTCTTGATCTAAGACATCCACTGAGGACTCTAGTATTTAGAATGCTGTTGCTACTGATAAAAAAAAGTTACAAAAACATTTATGCATCATAACATCCATTCATGTATCAGTGTGAAACCTTGAGGTTAGCTGGTTCTGACTAAATTCACACCTGCATTTTTCTATCTTTAACAGTACTTCTGTTCTCCACCCACCACTTCTTGATGGAAAAAAAAAAAAGACAACCTCTAAAAAATTATCTAATCTATTATTTTGCCACACTTTCCAAATAACTGGTATATGATAAATGTTTATTGGCTAGATCATCAGATTCTTAACTAACCCAGTACACTGAATACACTCTGTCTCATTCATAGGCATATTCATATACTCAGCAACTACCTACTGACTACTTACTATGTGCACATAACATGTGAGGAGTTGCTTGCCCACGATGGTAGGATTTTATCGGGAGGACAGATAAGCAAATAATAATTAAACATGAATGACTGTTTGTGACAAGGTACAAGAGAAACATACAGTAAACATCTCAGAAAGAAAGAGTTACATCAGCCAAGATGGCAAGGATGAGTTGGAGGGTCCAAGCTAATGGGACGGGAGCTGATAGAGGAACAGTGGCCAATATTCTGCAGGCAAGTTGAAATGGTGTGTGCAAAGTCCAAAGAAAGAGAGAGCATGACAAAACTGAGCAACTGAGAGACGCTAAGCATGGCTAGAGCTTAGAGCAGGGTGTGGGGAGGGGAGGTAGACCAGGTTATTGAATGCTTTGTAAGTCACTTCTTTGAAAGTAGCATTAGATGCTCCTCTAAGTTTCAACCATACTTAGTTTTTATGTTCAAATAAAATGCATTTGTTGATTCACAAATCCAGAGGTAGAACAACTGTAGCTAGATTGAAGGAGACATACAGTTGACCCTTGAATAATATGTGTTTGAACTGCACATATTCACTTATTCAAGGTTTTAGGGGGAGAGTTTTGTTTGTTTCAGTAGTAAAGTGCTCTACAAGCCACGGTTGGTTGAATCTGTGGCATAGGGGAATCATGGATACAGAGGAATTCAGCACAAGGAGGGCTGACTATAAGTTACACAGGATTTTCAACAGCTGAAGGTTGGGCGCCCCTAACTCTAACATCCAGAGAAGGCAATGGCACCCCACTGGTGTACTTTTGTCTGGAAAATCCCATGAGAGGAGGAGTCTGGTAGGGTGCAGTCCATGGGGTCGCTAAGAGTTGGACATGACTGAGCGACTTCACTTTCACTCTTCAGTTTCATCCATTGGAGAAGGAAACGGCAACCCACTCCAGTGTTCTTGCCTGGAGAATCCCAGGGACGGGGGAGCCTGGTGGGCTTCCTTCTATGGGGTCGCACAGAGTCGGATACGACTGAAGCGACTTAGCAGCAGTAGCAGCAGCAGCAGCAGCAACTCTTACATTGTTCAAGGGTCAATTGTATAAATACTTTATTGTATATACTTGATTATTTTAAAGACTTTTTTGCTAGTGGGCTATTTTTTAAAAAGTTTTTATTAAATTTGTTACAACACTGTTTCTGTTTTTTTCATGGTTTTTTTTTTTTTTTTGGCCTTGAGGCATGTGGGATCTTAGCTCTCTGACTAGGGATCAAACTTGTACTCCCTAAATTGGAAGGTGAAGTCTTAAACACTGGGCTGCCAAAGTGAAAGTGAAAGTGAAAATCACATAGTCGTGTCCGACTCTTTGCAACCCCATGGACTGCAACACAGGCTTCCCTGTCCATCACCAACTCCTGGAGCTTGCTCAAACTCATGTCCATCGAGTCGGTGATGCCATCCAACCATCTCATCCTCTGTTGTCCCCTTCTCCCCTTGCCTTCAATCTTTCCCAGCATCAGGGTCTTTTCCAGTGAGTCAGTTCTTTGTATCAAGTGGCCGAAGTATTGGAGTTTCAGTTTCAGCATCAGTCCTTCCCTCCTCATATTCTCCTTGTAGAAATCACAATCCTTTGTTTTTAACTTAGATTGGCCTTTTTAAAAGACCTATGACAGTGAAGGGGAAAAAAGACCCAATTCACATCCTGGCATTTTCCTTAGATATGATTTTGCCAATTTTAGACTCTCTCTTACTGCTTATCTATGTTGGATAGACACCTTTATCCACTTTGTTGACATAGTCTCTTGTTTTTTTTTTTTTTTAAGATTTAAAAAAACCGGTATTTAATTTGTAATTAGAGTTCATGACTGATAACTTTTAGTTAGGTCTTGGTTTCCAGAGAATCAGTAGAACCTGGTGCTTTTTTTTTTGTTTAACATTTATAATTTCTGACTTTATTCCTCCATTCAGAGTACTGTTCTTTTATAATTTTTTATTTTAATTGGAGGCTAATTACTTTACAATATTGTGGTGGTTTTTGCCAGATGAGTCATATTTTCAGCAACAGTTTCTGAAAAGAAAGGGTGGGTATTTTTAAAAGACATTTTATATATGACATTGTTCTTATGCTCTCAGATGTGTTCAGTTCAGTTCAGTCTCTCAGTCGTGTCCGACTCTTTGCGACCCCATGAATCGCAGCACGCCANCAAGTTCTATTCAGTCTTTTTAGAGGTGAGAGGACCCTGTCCCAACCCGACAAGCAACTTATCATGACTTAGTTTAGCAGATCGAAGGTGCAAGATAATTGACCAAGTCCAGCTGAGTTCAGTTCAGTCACTCAGCCGTGTCCAGCTCTTTGTAACCCCATGGACTACAGCATGCCAGGCTTCCCTGTTCATCACTAACTTTTGGAGCTTGCTCAAACTCATGTCCATTGAGTCAGTGATGCTGTCCAACTGAGCAGGTGAGCTTAACAGCAAGGAGGATGGCCAGTAACAGGGTAGGTTTCACTGTGGAGACTGATACTCTGCCCAAGAGACCCAACCCGAGTGTGCCACCACCTACAGGGGTTTGGGGGCAGCCAACCAAAAGCCTAGGAAGTCACCATGAACCCAGTTTATGGAATTGGAAGGAGCATAAAACACCTCTGCTCTAGCTCCACAGATTTTAAATGAAAAATAATGAAGGCTGAGAGAAATAATGCCTTGCTTATGATCACTCAGGTTGACAAGGTCAGGACCAGAACTTACTTGTCCTGGCACTCTGTCCAGATTTCTCTATACAATGCCTCACTGCCTTCCTTTTCTCTGCGGGGATGCCCAGTGATCTAAATTTTAGTCTGTGATCTCAAAAACATTGTTTAGTGACTGTGAGCAATAACCATGTTTTTTTTAAAAAACAATAATCATAGTTACTATTTTCCTCTTTGGTCAAAATTCAGAGACTGACAGAGAATTGTACAGTAGTCATTTTTTTTTTTTTTAATCAGTTTTTGGCAATACCNGTCTGTGATCTCAAAAACATTGTTTAGTGACTGTGAGCAATAACCATGTTTTTTTTAAAAAACAATAATCATAGTTACTATTTTCCTCTTTGGTCAAAATTCAGAGACTGACAGAGAATTGTACAGTGGTCATTTTTTTTTTTTTTAATCAGTTTTTGGCAATACCCCATAGCTTATGGGATCTTAGTCCCTGACCAGGGATTGAACCTTTTGCACTGGAAGACAGAGTCTTACCCACTGGACCACCAGGCAAGTCCCAGTCTTGGGGTTCTTTATGTCTCTAATCAACTTAAATCATCTTAGAACTCAGAGTGACCCACATAGGGGAAAGGAGCTGTGGAAAGTTCACCTCTAGAGTCAGTTTGGTAGATGAAGATTTAGATTGAACTTGAGTTTAGTTCATTCTCATGAACTAGTTTTTCTGCTTGAACAGGTGCTTTGATTCTTTTTTGGGGGAATGGGGCATTATTGGGGTGGCTGAAGAGCTGACTGGCACATGTTATCTAAGGTGCCTAAAAATATTATTTCCTTTGAACAAGAGAAAAAAAAAGAATGATGTGAAGTACAGATCCTTTATTCTTGCATTTCCTATCACTGGCACGAAAGCCAGTAACCACTACCCATGGGGCATATATTCCGTAATGTAAGATGCTATCACTTAAACCCAAATAACTGGGTTCTCATTTCCCGGAGATCTTACAGAGGAGTCTGTCTGTGAGAACTGTTGAGAAACAAGAGGTCCTCTTGAACCCTGCCACTTGGTAGGGTGCTAAGAATGCCTTCTTGTAACTTTACAGCTTGATATTGCATAGCTACCATGACAGCTGCGAGAAAAACTAAAAAATGAGGAAATAAGTACCTGTTCTTGATTATATTAAATTTTTTTAAGTTACAAAAGTGATAAGTTAATTGTAGGGAAGAAAAACACAACTAACAGGGACCTTCAGTGATTAAAGTAGGTATAGAGTAATTTCAGGTAACATGAGGCAGGAAGAAACAATGACCAAATGCACAGATCTTCAACTCAGCTCATTGCTGGTGACAATTGGAGTAGAAATTTAAGTCTGAAGAGTGTTTAAATGAATTGTTCCAAAACAAACTTATTATCAGATTTGAAAATGAAATATATTTCATAGATGAGAGAGAATTCAGATAGCTCTCTTCCCTACTAGAAAACTAAAGTAATTTCAGCACAGAGGAAACAACAAAAATTACTGAATTGCTAAGCAACAGAGATCCTGTTTACATGCAAATATCAGTAGTAATAACAAAAAAGAAACAGCTCATGAATAACACAGGAAATATGATCTGAAAACAAAAATGCCTATAATAAAATATTTGGCCTTTGTTTTGGACCAGTTTGACTTTCCACAAGTCAACAGCTATTTATTTTGACACTATGTGAATTAATCTGCCCCAAAGCTAACCTGCTGTTCAGCAATTTGTCTAAATGTCTGAAAATGAAGTTTATCTTGACAAAGACAAAGACCAAAAAGGTATTTTTGTATCAGCTTATCTTTACAAAGGACCTTAACAAGAAGGCCAAGTTCGTGGTGTTCCAGACATTTCTTATTTACTCCCCAAATCTAAGGAACATTGGAGGATTAAATATTTACACTGTGATGTTAGTCCTTATACTATGTTGTTTTATTCTTTTTAGGACAGACTTTTTACCTTCCAGTGGAATTCACAGAAGCTAAGTAATTTAGCCTAAATTAATTTATATATTAATTTCAGAATTAATAGATCTACTTAGATCTACTCTTGATCTAAGACATCCACTGAGGACTCTAGTATTTAGAATGCTGTTGCTACTGATAAAAAAAATGTTACAAAAACATTTATGCATCATAACATCCATTCATGTATCAGTGTGAAACCTTGAGGTTAGCTGGTTCTGACTAAATTCACACCTGCATTTTTCTATCTTTAACAGTACTTCTGTTCTCCACCCACCACTTCTTGATGGAAAAAAAAAAAGACAACCTCTAAAAAATTATCTAATCTATTATTTTGCCACACTTTCCAAATAACTGGTATATGATAAATGTTTATTGGCTAGATCATCAGATTCTTAACTAACCCAGTACACTGAATACACTCTGTCTCATTCATAGGCATATTCATATACTCAGCAACTACCTACTGACTACTTACTATGTGCACATAACATGTGAGGAGTTGCTTGCCCACGATGGTAGGATTTTATCGGGAGGACAGATAAGCAAATAATAATTAAACATGAATGACTGTTTGTGACAAGGTACAAGAGAAACATACAGTAAACATCTCAGAAAGAAAGAGTTACATCAGCCAAGATGGCAAGGATGAGTTGGAGGGTCCAAGCTAATGGGACGGGAGCTGATAGAGGAACAGTGGCCAATATTCTGCAGGCAAGTTGAAATGGTGTGTGCAAAGTCCAAAGAAAGAGAGAGCATGACAAAACTGAGCAACTGAGAGACGCTAAGCATGGCTAGAGCTTAGAGCAGGGTGTGGGGAGGGGAGGTAGACCAGGTTATTGAATGCTTTGTAAGTCACTTCTTTGAAAATAGCATTAGATGCTCCTCTAAGTTTCAACCATACTTAGTTTTTATGTTCAAATAAAATGCATTTGTTGATTCACAAATCCAGAGGTAGAACAACTGTAGCTAGATTGAAGGAGACATACAGTTGACCCTTGAATAATATGTGTTTGAACTGCACATATTCACTTATTCAAGGTTTTAGGGGGAGAGTTTTGTTTGTTTCAGTAGTAAAGTGCTCTACAAGCCACGGTTGGTTGAATCTGTGGCATAGGGGAATCATGGATACAGAGGAATTCAGCACAAGGAGGGCTGACTATAAGTTACACAGGATTTTCAACAGCTGAAGGTTGGGCGCCCCTAACTCTAACATCCAGAGAAGGCAATGGCACCCCACTGGTGTACTTTTGTCTGGAAAATCCCATGAGAGGAGGAGTCTGGTAGGGTGCAGTCCATGGGGTCGCTAAGAGTTGGACATGACTGAGCGACTTCACTTTCACTCTTCAGTTTCATCCATTGGAGAAGGAAACGGCAACCCACTCCAGTGTTC